>JAFCMP010000522.1:600000-767089 GCA_017506865.1 Tribonema minus | reverse complement strand
AGGCCGCCGCGGTGCAGGTGACTCAGAGACTTCAGGACCCCCTCCCCTCGGGGGGGGCGCGCTCAGCGGCCTCCGCAGGGTTGTGGGGCTGAGCTATGGCAGCGACAGTGATATCGCCTTGGATGACGGGGCTGTGAATGAGACCGCATCAGATTCTGCCAGTGACATGGTGGTCGACACGGCTGACTCAGAGACTGCAGCCCCCCTTCCCCTCGGGGGGGGCGCGCTTAGCGGGCACCGCACTGGCAGGGTTGTGGGGCGGAGCTATGGCAGCGATAGTGATCAGGCCTTGGATGGCAACACTGCGCGTGACATGGTGGTCGACACGATTTCGTTGTCCGACAGCAGCAGCGACAGTCACTCTCTCGATCAAGGCGACCGGCAACCCCCGGGACTTGCACCTGGCGGCGCCACGGTCGATTCCGCGAGAGATGTTGAAGCACAGCATGAAGCTGCCACCTTGGCAGCTGCAATAATTGTCAGCAGTTTCCCGCCCTTGCCGACGGAGTATGCAGACATGATGGCGCTGATCCCGGAGTGGTTGGCGGGGGTGCACGCGCTGAGGGAAGGGAGACATGATGCCAGCGGCGGCACTGTCGACGCAACGCCGCAGCTCCTTCGTGATGGCGATTCAGACTGGCCAATATGGCGCAGCAGCACGCCGTTCGCACAGCGTCACAGTAACAAGCCCAACGGCAACTGCTTCGTGCACGCCCTGCTGCACGGCCTCGGATGGACCGCCACAACGAGGCTCAAGCCGAGGACCCGCGACGTGTGGGACGTCAAGGCCCTGTTGGCAGATGGCATGGTGAACTTCGTCACCAGCGGCAGGTGTGGGACTCTGCAGGACGTTCTGGAGGCGGCTCGATTGGCACGGGCCGGCGCGACAGACCAGGGTTTTCAGCTCCTGCGACTCGGTCACGCTGACCACTTCAGAGCTGCCGCTGGTGCGCTGGACATGGCCAGCGCCCAAGCCGCCGCCGACACGGATGCCGGTGCATTGCCGCTGCTTGAAGCGTTGTGGGGCGATGTGCGTCGGCTGTCCAGTTGGGGGGAGTTTCAGCCCGTGCAGAGCTGGGCTGTGGTGGCGAGAGTGTTCCGTGTTTCGGTGACCGTATGGGTCCCGGATGGGCGCGGGTCGCACGAAATCATGCGGTGCTTCGGCTTGCCGACGGTATTCACGCCGGCCGACTCCGTATCCGAAGCGGCACCGCCGAATGCGGTGAGGCATCTGGACGTCCTCTTCTCAAACGCTGGCAGTCCTGATGCGCAGCTGACTCCTGATGAGCTGGTGAGAGGGGATGCCGCCCACTATCTGCAGCACGCTGTCAGGGGGGATCACTACGAGCTGTTGTCTCGCGAGCTAGCTGCGAGTCCAACAGGGCAGGTGCTGTCAGTGCCAGTGGAACGCCTTCAAGTTAGAGCGTCGTTTTCCGCGCGCACTTTCGAGATCATCAGACTGCACGACAGCGAGGCGAGCAGAGTCTGGATGTCCCGATGGTCACCGGCTCCCACTGCCTGCGCTCGGGCCGCCCGCCGCGCGCATGTTGCCAGTGCAAGTGGTTTGGGCGGGGTCCAGAACGATCTCGGGCGGCCGTCCAGCGCTGCGCTAGAGGAGTGGCGACAGATGCGGTCCGAATTTGAGCATGCCAGTGGGTCGATAGCGCGCACCGTGCAAGAGGAGGTGCGGCAGCTGCAGTCCGAATCGGATCGCAGCGGCCCGTTTGAATGGGTTGAGGACTATACCGGCGTCATGGACATCACAGCTCAGTCGAGTGACCCGGCCGCGCGACAGCGTGACGGTCTCGCGCAGCTGGTCTCGCAGCGCAAGGGTGGGGCGAAAATGCTGGTGGTGCCTACGGCGCACACATTACTGCGAGACTACAACCACCCCGAAATATGGAAACACACATTCCCGATGCTGTTCTCGCTGGGTTTCGGGGTGCTGGACGCCGCTCGGCCCCGCAAGCTGAGCCTGCAGTCATGGGCCCGCATCTTGCTGGACAGCACCGACCCGCGGTTCAGGCTGCACAACCAGTTCGCGTTCGTGCTGGCCTCTCTGATCATGCGCCGCCAGCTGATGACGCAGGTCACCTTCAAGCTGAAGGGCGGCTACCCTCGTCCTGGGCGGCCGGCACCTAGGCCGTCGCCGCAGCTGGAGCTGATATCGACAGTGTCGGTGGAAGAGCTGGAGATCGCTGCGGCGGAGGCTGCCTCCGGCGTGTACAACCCTCAGGTCTCCGCGGGCGTGCGAGCGCTGGTGAACAACATCCACATAACCGGAAACCACGTGATGTGGACGCCGTTCGCGCGCCGCCGGTCCAGGCTGATCATGGACTCCTACATGAAGGTCTTCGGGCAGCCGCTGTTCTGGATCACCATCAATCCCAGCGACCTCACTTCTGGGCTCCTCATGTACTTCCATGGCACGAAAATCGACATCGAAGGGGCCGAGCTGTCGGAACTGCTGCCTGACTTCCGCGAGCGCGCACGCATGGTCGCTGCAGACCCTGACTCCGCGGCGCGGTACTTCCACACAGCCATCGACACGATCACCACCACAGTGCTGGGTCAAGGGCAGCCCGATGGCGGTATCTTCGGCCACTTGAAGGCGTTCGCAGGCAACGCTGAAGAGCAGAATCGGTGGACGCTGCACTTCCACATGGTTCTCTGGATCATGGGGTTCTGGGAATCTACGCGTCTGTACAAGGTGCTGCATCGCATGGCCACGCCGGCGGAGAGGAAAGGCTTCCTGCAAGACCTGGCGCGCTTCATAGACGCCGTCATCATCCAGTCTGCGCCGACCGTCGACGATGTGCGCGCCGCCATGCATGCGCAGCCACTCGCTTCAACGGCTGCGCCGGGGCTGGCAGCGGGTGCCGCTTCTGCTGCAGGCCCTGCTGCCGCGGCGGCTGCACTGGCACGGGACGGTCCGCCTGCGGTTGACGCCGGTCCTGCCAGTGAATCTGACTGTGAAGCAGACGATGTGGAACGACACGACGCCGTGCGCGAGCCGCTGCGGCCGCCACGGCCACAACAAGTGGACAGCATGGAGGTGGTGGATGACGCTGATGCCACTGACACTGGCAGTGGTGGAGTCAACAGTACGAACGGCAACAGTCGCGATCAGCGCCCGCCTGACTCGCAGTCGCAGGCTGAAGGCGCCTCCAAGCCAGACGGCGCCCCTGCCACTGGCAGTGGCGTGCCGACTCCTCATCCGTCCAGACTCACGCCCGCAACGATGGAGATGGCGCCTCCGTTAGACCCCGGCATGGCCTTTTACGCTGAGATGGTAGCGGCCACCCTGGGCCGAGTCGCAGAGAAGGTGAACCGTCACAGCAAGCAGCACACCTTCACGTGCTTCAAAAAGGACCCCAGCAAAAAGGTTTGCCGGTTCGGCTATGTCAATCCGGAAGGGAGGCCCCTAGTGCAGAACACGTGCGTGGACATCTGCGGACCGGATCTGGCAGCAGTCGCAGCAGCCATCAACAACCGTTACGATGGGTCACCACGGTCCGCTGCCGGCCTGGCGGCAGCGGAAGCTGCAGCGGAGGCAGTGCTGCGGCAAGCCGTTGACGGTCACCCGCACGAGTACGCCTTCGTGTGTCAGGTGGCCAGAAGAGACGGGTGAATGAACGCCTACAACATCGCGCTCATGGAACTGATCAAGTCCAATATGGACGTCACGCAGCGCCGGCGAGCAGCGGGGGTGACGTGCGCGGGCTGGCATTTTACGTGACAGACTACGCATCGAAGTGCGAGCTGAGCGCCAAGAATCTGTACTCTCTGTTGGTGGCGGCGGCTCGGCAAATGAGACTAACGGCTGAGCGTCGCGACAGCGAGGGCGAGCCCATGAGCGCCAGCGCCATCGGCAGCGGCCTCGTCTTCAAGAGCCTGTGCAAGGCATGCATTAACCAGGAGATGGGAGGGCCGGTCTTGCTGAGCCTCGTGCACGGCTGGGACGACTTCAAGTGCTCTCACCAGACAGCCAACGTCAACATGCGCACGCATCTCGCGTGGGTGAACCGGGTACTGAAACGGCGCGACCGCGACGCTGCAGCAGCAGCCCGGGCCGCTGCCGCCGCGGGCGCCGTCCCTCAGGCTGAGGCTGGCACTGGCAGGTCTCTGCCAGAGCCTGAGGCCGCCGCGCTGCGCCAAGCCGCGCTGGTAGGCGATGAAGGGCACGAAGGAGCCCGCGCGCCGGCAAGTGACTCAGGGTCTGCCGGCGAGTCAGA
Source organism: Tribonema minus (assembly GCA_017506865.1). Classification (NCBI taxonomy): domain Eukaryota; class Xanthophyceae; order Tribonematales; family Tribonemataceae; genus Tribonema; species Tribonema minus. The sequence goes on along the minus strand of JAFCMP010000522.1, from coordinate 762,854 downwards.
CTCAGACGAGAACGCCGTGGCTCAAGCTGCCGCTGCGAGGGCAGCCGATGAGTGCGCTCATATCATCCGCATCGGCGCAGACGGCCGAGCCCTCACTTCGACGTGTCAGTACGAGGATTACGCCCTGCGAGGAGAGCAGCTGGCTGGGATGTGCCTGTTTCTGTACGTCATGCACATCAACTACGTTGACCGGACGCCTGCAGACAGGAAGGCGGTGTCCGACGCGCTGGAGCTGAAGGAGCAGCCGGTGCAGACGGCCCAGCTGAGGCTGCGTCACCTCAGGCTGCCGGCGCTGAAGCCGGCAGCGCGGCGGCTGAATCAGATTCAGATGACGCGCTGGCAGCGAACTCCGGGAACCGGCGTGTCTCGGAGTCAGACTCGGAGTCTTCAAGTTCGAGCGAGTCTGGCTCGGGCGCAAGCTCAGAGTCTGCACCTGCCAGCGCCCCTCGCCGGGGCAGGCAGCAACAGGACAGATACGAGTTCAGCAAGCAGCATCCCCGATACGCAATGCAGCTTCAAAAGCTTCGCGCGGCGCCTGCAGTGCCGAACATGATGCAGGAGATACCGCTGCGCACGGCCCAGCCAGACAAGTACGCTGAGCTGGTCCTGACGTGCTTCGTGCCGCACACGGCTGACTCAGTCAGCGATCTGAGGCCCGCCGGGCAGACGTGGTCGCAGGCGCTCGAAGCCCGCGAAGCCGCAGCGGTGGGCGCGCCGAACGGCTTTCCGTCGGACGTGCAGTACTTCCTGTACAACATTCGCACCATGCAAGCGGGCAGGGCCGCCCAGCGCTCCGAACAGGAGAGAAGGCGCCGCGATCGCGGTCGACGCGCTCAGGCTGGACCAGGTGGACCGCGGCCTGGTCACGGTAGTGCGGACGAGGATCTCGCCGCTGGCACGCAGCCAGTGCGCGACGTGGACGGCATACTCTGCGCTGCACTGGATCACAGCGATGACGACGGTTTGTCCGACTTCTCAGACGAGGAGGAGGTGGACGACGATGACAGGCATGCCGTCAGAGCAGCCAATTACAGGTCCAGGCTGAACGCCGTGCACGAGCAACTGCTGCGCTTGTGCAGAGGGTTCGGGATCATCGGGGAGGGCGACGGCAGTGGCGACGGTACTGCAGCCGCTGCGCCAGCCGCAGTCGCTGCGGCGGCTGCAGCAGCAGCTGCTGAGCCTGCTGCCGCAGCGCCGGCGCCTGCGCACTCGCTCCAGTTGCGGGGCGGATTCGGCAACGTGCTGGACGCAGACGGCGGGCGCAGGTGTCAGCAAATGAAGCAGGTGCTGCAACAGATGCATGCAGCTACAGAGAAGCGAGAATGGGAGGAAGCGCGCGCCAGGCGATCGAGGATAAACGATGAGATGAACGCCGTGTATCAGGCAGAACTTCATGGACCGGCGGCCACCGATGCTGCCGCAGGCGGTGCTACAGGGAGCGCCTACCGCGCAGCAGCGGCCCGCGATTTGCCGCCATACATCCGGTCCCTGATAGAAAGCAGCACGGCGCGCCCGACGGCGCTGGGCACTCAAGAAGCAGAGCAGCGTCGCCGTGAAGCGAACGCTGAGGCTAACGCCTCTGATGTAGGGCAGATGCGGCAGGATGGCGCGGTGTCGGCCGCGGCGTGCAAAATCGCCGACGCTTTCGGTCTTAACCGCAAGCAGCGGCTGGTCCTGTACCTGTTCGACGTGCAGCACCGAGCGCAGCGCAAGCCCGACGGGTCGCCCAACCCCGACGTGCCAGCCCTCAGACTGTTTGTGGGCGGCGAGGCTGGGGCAGGCAAAACTTGGGTGATCATGGCTGTCAAGGCGTATCTGTTGGCGCCGGGTGTCAGGCCTGCGCTGATGCAGGTGGGGGCTTTCATGGGGAAGCAGGCTTCGGCAGTGGGCGGTCAGACTTGGCATTCGCTGATGGGCATGACCATCAAAGGAGGGGGGCGAAGCGCGAGAGACATGGCTGCGCGGCGAGCGGAGATGGTAAGGGAGATCGACGTGCTCGTCGCAGAGGAAGTGAGCATGTTCGACGGCAAGATGCTAGCCCGGGGGCACGAAGTCATGAGCGAAAACCACAAGGCTCAACTGGAGCGGGAGGGGCGGGACACCTCTACGTTCTACGGCGGCGTCACTCTCATCGCCGTCGGCGACTTCAACCAGATGAAGCCGGTGGGAGGGCCGAGCATGTGCTTGTACAACGGCGCCGCCGACCGCGCAGCTGCGGCTGCCGGAGATAGGAGCGCCGAAGCGAGCGCAACCAAGTACAAGCCGACCAACTCGCAGATCAAAATGAAGCTGGGGGAGCAGCTGTGGGCGCACGGCATGAACGCTGCCATATACCTCGACGGCAAGAACAACCGCTACGGGGACGACTCGCTGTACGCGGGCATCATGGGACGATGCCGCCTTCGCACGCTGTCGCAGACAGACATCGACTTGCTGAACAGCAGAGTCATCGGCACGACGCTGTCGTCATTGCCTGCGCACCTCCGCGATATGGTGAACAGTGGCGCACTGCCGCCTCCGCCGGCGCTTGCGGATTTTCAAGACGCCACGTTCATCCTGTTCCGAAACGAAGAGCGCTGCAAGCTGATACCGGGCCTCGCTCGCAGCTTCGCAGTGAGGAACAACAACGTGCTCATAACGGCGACCGCGATGGACAAGATCTACGCCGACAACTCGAGGGACATGAACTACGCAGGGCGGCTCAGGCCGAGGTGGCCCAAGTTCATCCGCGACGGTGTGGACGTGCTGCCAGATGGGAAGACCGGAGACAGGCCGCTACTAGTAGTAAACTACCTGGTGGTCGGCTGGACGTACACACTGCGCATCGTCGGCGAGCACTACGTCAGCCTGGGCATCTGCAACAACGGCACCGTCACGCTGAGGGCCGTCTACTTCAACGTACTGGAAGCCGCGGACGTGCCACGCGCTGACGCGGGCTTCAGCAAGTACGTGTGCAAGCGCATGCCGCCATACGTGGTCTTGCACAGCGCCGAGGCGGAGCGGAAGGGCTTGCAGCTGCCCGGGCTGCAGCCCGGGGAGTTCATCATGGGGCCCACTGAAAAGAAGTTCGAGGTGAAGCTCAGAAGGCGCGTGCTGAAGATCGCGAGGACCTCGCTGGGCTTGATCCCAGACCAGCCCAGCAGCGTGAACAAGATGCAAGGGGCGACGTGCGACTACATGATCGCCAACATCATGAAGCCGCTGGACGGTCTCTTGGACAAGAACGCCGCTTACGTCGCGCTGACGAGGGTCAGAGGGCTGCGGTACCTGGCCCTCGTGCAGCCGGTGACGCAGCAGATGCTGAACGTGCCGAGGGATCGCGACGAGGTGGCAGACGAACAGCGGCTGCTGGCACTGCAGGAGCGGACCATAGCCACCTTCTTGCGAGGCGAGCCGCAGGGCTTAGAGCTGTCGGAGGCGGCGCAGACGACAGCGGCGGCAAGCCCGCCGCAGAACGTACTGCTGGAGATGGCAGAGGAGAGGCGCGAGGAGCTGGTGGCAGATAACGCGCGTCACCGCGCTCAACAGCAGCGGCGACTCGGAGCGGCGGCGAGCCGCATCAGCTTGAACTAGCTCGCAGTGTAAAGGTGCGCAGTGCCACGCATATATGTATGCCAGTGGGTAATCATGTGTAAGCACTTAAGAATTCTAGCCACAACACTTGAAGTTGACTCGGCATCGTTATGGCATTGAACACCAGCATGACAGTGTGCTCAGTGGCACGTGCACATCTGCGCAACTTTTTCTGGGTGCATCATTTGGTATACCATGTACATACTGTACTTGTTGCTTTAAAAAGAGATTGCAGGTGCAGCGGCTGAGCATCCTTGCTTGCCTTGAGCTCTAGTATCCTGATTGTCTGTTCATTTGCAGCTGATACGTCTATGATCTACATGCGCAGGTAGAGCATGCCATGCGCAGCATCTACAGGGGCCTTAAGACCCTATGTAGCTACCCCCTACCGAAGCACCCCGGGCAAATGTATGTCCCCATCGTTAGTCGTTTGTATCGTTTTGACGTTGCTATCGTCTGTATCGTTCGTTGGCGTCATGGGTTGTCTTGTAACATCGCGCGCGTAGGTGGTGACATGTCACATGATGTCAGCCTTCTGAGCGAACGGCAGCGAGCATGGAAATACAGCAAAAAATGCTGGCACTAACACCAGGACGCAGCAGCAGCTACGAGAGAGCGGCCTGCACGAGCTCACAGGAACAGCGACAGCCTTAAGGAGGAGAATGGGAAGCAGAACTCGAACAGCAGGAGGGCGAGAACGCGGTGGAAGGGTCTGCCAGCCGTAGCCGGAGCAGCACAAAGGTAAGGACGACCAATGTTCACTCTCAGCACATCTCGGCAAGGCAAACATGATGTCTTATCCTGCCAAAGCCACCAGCAACTCTGACGGTGTGCTGGCCAAGATCAGATGCCCGGCTTGCGTCCCTGCGGGGAGCGAGCACTTGGAAGGTGCGTTCACGCAGTCACGAAACAATTTATGCCTTATTTGTACAGCCTCCGTGCGAACCGTGCTCCATCCGATCTACGATGCAGGCACCAGCACGGTGCGGTCGCAACTGCCGTTCATGGAAGAGCGCAACTTTGAGAAGGACGGCAGGAGCTGGACGAGCAAGTTCTGCGGTGAACACAAGAAGGACCTTTACAGCAACGACAACGGGAAGAAGTCAAAGCGGATCTGCCTGTCTTGCCTTCACCCCTTCTCCGCTGGCAAGCAGGGAGGAACGGTGCACAACATGTCCATCACGCTGCCGGAGGTAAATTCAACCTTGCAGTTCTTGCCATGCTCACTTTATCGTCTTGCCGCCGATATGCCAGCCATGTTGGCCACACTTAAGCTTTGCTGCAATCCCCATGGTGCTAGTTGCGTTTGTTTTACATATGGCGGAGTGAGACTCTGCTCGCAGTGCCTTTAAGCTTTGCTGCAAAACCCATGGTCCTAGTTGCATTGGTTGCACATATTACTGTCTGTGCTCGCAGCGCCTTTCGCGCCGTCAACGTCCATGGCGCCATCTGCTCACCGCGCCAGTTGCTGATCATTGAATATGGCGTGTCATGCATGACCAGGATGGGCATGAGAGACTAGTGCAAGCGCTGATAGCACCATCTGCTCGCCGCGCCAATTCCTCATTTTCGGCTCTAATGTACTACCATCTTGCCACAGCTCTGCAGGCCGCTCATCTTGCCTTCTTGCAGTGCTCACGGTGCCATATTGCTGACAGTGCTCAACGCACCGTTTGCTGACGCAGCCACAGCATCGATGGCGCCATCCGGTAGCCACGCATTAGGCTTACCGTTACAACATATATGCAACAATTCTCCTCGTGCTCCACATGTGTAAACAATTCTCCTCATGCTCTTCTGCACCCGCAGTCTGCTCCGACGACACGCGCACTGCCCGTTTCCCTCATTTGCCTTCTTGCCATATTGCTGACACTGCTCAACGCGCGCGCCTTCTGCTGACGCAGCCACAACATCTATGGCACCATCCACTCGCCGCACATTCGGCTTACTGTTACAACATATATGCAACAATTCTCCTCGTGCTCAACATAGTATATGCAACAATTCTCCTCATGCTCTTCTGCACCCGAAGCCTGCTGAGACGACACACGCACTGCATGTGTACCTCATTTCCGGTTGTGTTTAGCAGCAGCACTCATCACCAGTGCATCCATCATCCTTTCTCGTGCTTTCATGGTGCCAGCATTGGCCCTGCCCACTCTTGCACAGGTACTATGCATCAACTTCTCTTTGTGCGCTTCTCCGCCTGCAGCGTGCTCCATGTGTCACAACCCTCACTGCCTGTCATTCGCTCCCCACAACATATGCACTGCAGCCCCGCCTGCTGTTACACTGGCCGTGTCCTGATGGCGCACATCTTTTTACCACTTGCAGGGCAAGAACGGAGACAAGCGAGCCATGCATGCTGATTGGGGAGGCTGCCAGCTCGGCATCATGAGTGAGGACGACTTCAAGAAGAACCTGCCCTGCATGCACTCGTCCGCCCACCCCAATGCCAGCGAGTTGCAGGTGGCTCCAGCGCTGGTGGCGCTCTGCGAGTCCACTAAGGCGCACAAGGACAAGTCCATGGAGGATAAGCCCACGACGCGGTTCCTGCGCGGCGGCTATGCCATTCATCTGGCGTGCGCCCGCCAGCGTCGAGCCTTCCTGGTCGCCGAACTGAAGCAGTGGGCGGACCCACCGTCCGCTGAGGACGATGAGCAGGACGAGGATGGGGGTGGGGGTGGAGGCACCAAGCGAAAGTTCGGCGGCCTGGAAGGCGACGACGACGAGTAGCTTCGTGGGCGTGTGGCGCATGCATGGCGACAGTTGCGCTGTAGCAAATTGTCAGTCGCGCCCCTATCGCTTCTTGCGCCGACGGTGCACTCACGACGGTGCTGTGCATTGCGAAGTCATTTCATGTTTGTAATGTGCACGCATCGGCCTGCACAGTGCTTCTGTGCCTGCAGTCGCACAGTGTCACTCGTGCCTGCACAGTGCTTTTATGCCAGCGGTGCGCTACTGCAGCTTGTGTTCGTCGAGTAATTGCCTAATTGTAGTGTGCACGCGCCCGCCTGCACAGTGCCTTGTGCCTGCGGTGCACCGATGCAGCGATGTTAAAGCAGGTACGCTGCACAGTGCTGTGATGCACTCATGCAGCTTCTCTGTGTGTCTGGCAAGTCATTTGGCAAGTCATTGGCTACTTCTACTGTGCACGCGCCCGCCTACACAATGCCGTGTGCATGTGTTCATAATGTACATTCGCATTCAAAGTCGGCTGATACTGTGGCAACTTCTCACCTGTCTCTCTTTGTCTTGTCGTGCTGGGGTCTTCATTTGACGCACTCGTTGCTTACGCATGTGCGCTGAGATGTAACTTGTACTTGCCCTTTTGTGGAAATTACGTATTATTGGCTAGCATTGTGGTCGTTGAAGGCGCTCCACTTCATTCTCGTTGACTGCATGTGCACTGTGAGATGAGACGAGTGCAAATGCTCTACTTCGCCTTGCATGTAACATCTTTGAAGCTGCATTTGAGCATGTATTGATGGCATTGCCAATAGTGTGCATATGGTGCTCTCTGCCGAACTGGGCATGGTGCCGGCGCAAGGTGATGTGATCATGTATGTAGACTTCGCCATTGAGGCTCACTTGCAACATTACTTTTATCATTTACAAGGGAATCTTTGGCATCTTTTTCCTAGGAGAGAGACATTGGACACCGCACATGCATACTTCTGTCGCCATAGGTGCTGGCCCTTGCCTCGTACCCAGGACATGGGACTCGTGAAACGAGTCCTAACTTCGCAATGAGAAACGGGTGTGTGTCGTAAGCGGGGAAGGCCCTTGAAGGCCATCAGTGTGAGGCTGCAAATAGTCTGTGCACCAGTACTAGGACACTCGTGAGCATGGCAGTCGCCATCTGCTTGCCTGCTATGGCGTTCCGGTTCATTTACGACCGCGCGAGCCCACAATCGGGCCAGGCAACAATAAGGTCGACACGCAAATTGTGCCACCAGGCCTAATTGGGATTGCCCAAAAAATACCCAGGCACAATTAGAATCGCTGCCCGGAACGCTCCAAATAATGGTCCGGTCGGCCTAAATAGGCACATGACGGTACATTGAGAGACCTCAAAGTACAGGGACTGCAGATTGAACTGGCCTTACGCTCCACTGTTTTCAAGTTCACTGCAACAATCATCAATGTGCTGCAAAGAGGAAGCGATATCAAAGCTGGCGCATACTGTCCGGGCGCAGCACAGCTCACCGAGCATGACTGCAACATATGAACTGTGTGTGTACATGTGGCCATTGAATAAGAATAGATCTGATACAATGACTGCATGTAGTTCACGTTTGGTCTTGTGTGCTCCTCAATACGCGCATACACCTTTACAATACGTAATGCGCCTAACTAGCATAAGTGGACTTCTGGTCACCAGCCAAAGACGTGCCTAGAAAAGAATGCAGCAACTACACATTACAGGGGCCAGCCACCCTTGTGACCGGTGCAAACGTCAAGTACTTCTGAAGTATCTGACTTCAAGCGTCAAGCATGCTCACCTTGCGGCCTTCAGCATGCTCATTATCTGGGCGGCAGATGCCGCTTCCTTGTCAATGTCTTCAGCCGGCACACTTTCGAGGTTCATCCTGGTATAATAGCAGCAGGTGCAGCAGGGGGACACTTCAGCCTCGATCAGAGTACACTGAAGTGCAAGTACAGCGACTCTCAACCCTTCAAGTTCATGATGGCACCGTGTCATGACATGCCAGGTGAAACACGATCACAGTGTGACATTTTAATCAGAGTGCAGAGCAAACAAGACAAGAACGCATGCAGAATCTAACCCTACCAACACTATTTCAGCCAAAGACTCTCCCATTGCCCTTGCTCCAAACGCTGGCCGTCCGCAAGCGACGAGCTGTACGAGATGCAGACCGCCACAGCTTCCTCTCCTCTGCAAGCCCTGAGCTACAGCAAGCAAACTCGAAGCCTCACCAGATCAGAGCAGAGCCGCCCAGCAATGATCCATGTGCTCAAATTCAGCGTGCACCATCACGCACCTGGGCGCCACACCCGCCTGACGTGGCGAATCATCGTGGACTGGCGTCTCCATTGTGGCCTGACGCAGTCCTTATGCGCAGTTGACGAAGGTCCAATCTCTGCACAAGGATGGCAAGATGAACGTACGATACGACGTGAGGGCCCAAATGGGCTTTGCAATCACGAGGGGTGGCTGAAAGGGGGGGCAGCAATACTTACTTGCCTCCTGAAGCTCACCAACGTTTGTACAAGTATAACCAGATGCATAGCCCAGTGCCATTATGTGTGATTTGTGTTTTGATGATAAATGCGTCAACGTCAGGCCATGAGACAGCACCTTGACTGACATACACATACAGAGGAGGGAGCAGATAGCTGCCTTGTCGCGAGCCCGTAGATCAGATGATGCAGCATCGATTGCTGGCGATGAACGCTCCTACAAGAATGCACATGTTGGCATCGGTACTGATAACGTCTCAAGTACATCACTTGCGCCCTCGGATAATCCTCAAGAAGCGCCGGATGCTGCCATTGAGCCCGATCTTCTGGCACTCGGCAACCTCAACGGCGATTCTATTTCAACAACGCGAAGGCAGCACTGCAGTCTGGCGCCAGGGGCCAGCTGGCTCAAAAGATCAAGAACAAATGTTTCAAGGATCTTGCTCAGGCACCCACTCAGCATCAGCGTCGCTCGGAGTGACGAAGATTAGTTTGCTGGTCACCCTGTTCGAAGGCGAAAGGTGCTGCCCTCGCACACTTAACAGGCTGCTCCCGACCATTTCTTCAGGACAACAAAAACTCCATGGCGTCGAAAGCGCAATTAAGCCGCATCTACACATCAACGCAGGTGCAGTACTGTCTTTGACTCACTCCATTCGCCACCTTCAACTGCCTTACCTAAAGGCCGACCGCACTCGCTGCGGGGGGGGTTCGACGGCACTTCCAACAACCTTGCGGCGGGAATCTAGACCGGAAAGACGGCGGTTGGTCACTGCAGCGCCTGGGTAAAGGAGTTCCAAGCTGTTTGAGCCCCTCTCTCTCTCCTGCAGGCGGGCGACCCTCGACAACTTGGCGGGGGGGCGGTATGTAGAGTATCAAGTATGTAGAGTATCAAGTGGCTTTTTGGCTTCGCAAAGCGTGCTAATTTGTGATGACAGTCAAGCGGTACAGCTGACGTTCACCATCAGCAACAATGAGGCCATGTGGGAGGGACACTTTTGACACCAGGCCTTGAAGCTGTTGCGCTCTCGACACAGGTGCTGGTACGCATCCATCCGATCTGAGTCACAAGCCTGTCTGCAAACAATACTGTGCCGCAACATTCATTTAGTAACATGCTCCTGAAGCACGCTTGACATCCACACCTGGCTTATTTGCGCGCTCTGTAAGCCGAACCCCCCCCCCAAAAAAACATGTGCCACCTTACAGTGGCACTGAATTGTCCCTGCATGGGCCATGGCGCAGGCCAGCGTAGTAAACTAACTGCCTATGCCTCGTGCAAAAGGACTGCTGATTGCTTGTCAAAAGGGATCGTTGCGTGCTCATGATAACAGACGAAGGTGGTCCTTTGTGCATAGCGCACAGAAAGAGCAAGTTGGCAGGTGAAAAAGGGAAGATCTGGCTGATGGCCTCAGGCTCTAGGGCAAGATGTACTTTTAGCAAGATGTACTTTTTATTAGACCGCTGACAAGTACTTGTGACAACAGCGATCACAAGCACCGCCTCAAGTCATACAGCCTGCACGAGATGCGGATAGGTATGTAGCTGTAGCATGTAGCACCATGGCGTAGCAGAGATCATGAAAAGAATATCATGGCGGCGACGGGAGGCCCGTATTGCCAACTCTGAATCAGCGCAGAAATGCAAGGAATCCGATCTAGCGTGCGCACAAGCGCAGGATATTAGCACCAGTGCTGCAGATGGCAATGGCGCTTGTCAACAGGACGATGGCACGAGTGGCAGCAGCAGAGCAACTGGAGACGGACGCGCAGCGCACAAACGCAAGAGGGTACAGAATGACGGTTGGTCAATTTCCGATCACACAGGCGAAGGGGAGCACACGGGCGGGCAAAGTGCAGTCAAGCGCTCTAGAACAGGTCATAACAGTCTGGAACAGCAACGTCTGATGCTAGACGACGAAGCTGGAGGTGGAGGCAGTGCGGACCCGGAGTACAAGTGCAACTTATGCGACCTCGTGGTGAAGAAGGGCATGTCGCTGCTCTCGTTACAGCAGAGGTTAAACGCCCACATCGCGGCGAAGCACCAGCGCAAACACCACAGTGGGACAGCAACAACGTTCCTGGAGCGCTCCGACCTCAGCACCTCGCACTTGCAAACCATCTACACCGAGTGTGCCTTGTGCAAAAACCTGTTTCATGCCAACAAGACATTCAGAGTGGACAGCAGCGATGCCAGTGCGGGCAAGCACTGCCGCAACTGCAGGCCTATCACTTCACCCGCTGCAGTGGCGGCAACATTATCAACAACAGCATCAGCAGCACCGCTAGCACCTGATGCATCGACGGCAACAGCTACCACGTCGCTGCCACAGCAGCAACCGGCGTGCACACCCATCGGCAACCCCTACGCAAAGGGACCAGCGCACGCGCAGCAGGCACCTGCTGCTCAGGCTGGTGGCAGCAGCTCCTCCGGCAGCTCAAAGAGGCCGGAACGCGGGGGCAGCAGTGCTACACGAGGGGGTCGGGGTCGCAGTGGAGGGCGCGGACGTGGCAATGGAGGACGCGTTCGCAGCGGCAGCAATGATGCAGACATCAGCAGTAGCAGGGCGACTAGCGGCAGCAGAACCGGAGGCGGCAGCAGCAGCGGTGCCGGGGGCGGCAGTGCAGCCGGTACTAAGGACAGCGGCGCTGGCAACGGCCGCAGCAGTGATGCCAGCAGCCGCAGCGGCGGTGCTAGCAACAGCGGCAGTGGCGCGCGAACTCAAAACGGCCGCGGTGGCCGTGGCAGCGGTCGCAGCAGCGACAGCGGCGGACGAGGCTGTGGTCGTGGCGGCCGCGGCGGCGGCGGAGGGGGCCCCAGAGCGGCAGGTGCGGCGACAGCAGCGGCAGCGCCAGGCCCTGCAGGCGCAGCAGGTGGGGCAGGTGGGCTTTTCACGTGGACCATCTCAACCCCCGCAGTCGCAGCAGTGCTTGACAGCATCAGCCTCGATGAGCTGTGCAAGCTGCAGTTCGCGACAACTAGAAGCCTTGCTAGACCACGCAATCGTCGCTATGTGGGAGCTGCACTGGAGAACGCAGCAACACATCTGTTGGCACACACAATGACGATGTTCGTCAATGCGGCGCGGGAGCCAGATTCCGCAGGGCGGGTGCAGCGACTGCAAAGATCCACGATTCTACTCCACCTCATGCCATCACTCATCACCTCCACCGATGGCGCACCTGGCATCACTCGCTCCGACAGAATCAGAATGTTGGCACGCGGTGAGCTTGACCGGTTGGTGCCAGCGCTCCTCGCACACGCGCGTGCGCACCGGCGCTGGCGCGCGCGCCAGCAAACAGAGGCAGCGATCAACGCCTACGTCCTACAGTGCATGGGCACACGGGGGGGGCTACAGCAGGCAGCGCGTTTCCTTCAGCCCAAAACGGTGGCGATACCTGATGATGACTGCTTTGCCGCCATGCAGTCCAAACACCCCCCCGCTGCGCCAGGGGAACACCTCCATGAGCTATCCGGCATGGTTGATCAGCTTGTGGCGAAAGCAGCCGACATGCCAGCAGAACTCAGCCTGTTACAGGGGGAGGGAATTGAGCTAGAGACGGTTGCCAAGCTCATCCAGCGAGCAAGCCCTTACAGTGGAGCAGGCCCATCGGGGCTGCGCTACAGCCACCTGCAGGATGCGCTACGCACAAGCTGGGGACGGCATGAGTTTGCTGCTGTCCTCACACGGTGGCTTCAGACCGTTATGCGGGAGGCTGCGCGGCTGCCGGATGCCTTCTGGCAGTTGCATGGCGCGGGGCGCCTGACGCCACATGCAGAACAACAGGAAGATGGTACAGCTAAGCAGCGGCCCATCGTTTGCGGCGAGGTGCTGCAGCGACTATGCACTTCGGTGTACGTGGCAGACCGCAAAGACTTCCTGGCGGAGCTCCTTGAGCCAGACGGGCAGTATGGGGTAGCCGTCTCAGCAGGAGCGGAGAAAGCGGCCATGGCCGGCAAACTCGCGTATGAGCTCGGTCACTGGCAGTTCATGTTGGACCTCAAGAATGCCTTCAACATGGTGTTCGTCCTGGCGGCAGCGGAATGGGTAGCAGCACAGCTGCCGGACTTCCTCGACTACTTCATCGGCACATACGTTCGCACTCGGCCACGCCTGCTGTTCCAGCACGTCGACGGCTCCACGCGCATCATCATGTCTCAGCGCGGGTTTAAGCAGGGGGACCCCGCGGCACCGATGCTCTCTGCGGCGCCATTGCTCAGTGCTTGAAACGGTTCAATGAGGCGGCGGCCGCGCAGCGCGCGCGGAGGCGGATGGGCGCCTACATGGACGATGCCAACGTCCGAACAGGCGCTTGCACGCTGACTCAGGATGACATACAGGCGGTGGCGCAGCTCAAACAACACTTTGCGGAGGTGGGGCTGGAGCTAAACCTCACCAAGTCACGCGTGCTGCCTGGCAGGGGGCATGTGGTGACAGACCACGAGCGGCAACTGCTGCAGCAGCTGGGCGTTCAGCTAGTGGGGGATACGGATGAAAATCAGAACCGTGGAGCTGTGTTGCTGGGGGTGCCGGTGGGCCACAGCAGCTTTGTAGACGCATGGCTGCGCAGGGAAGCGGGTGCAGGCGGGGCAGGGGCTCGATTTGCAGAGCGATGCGCGCGCCTGACATCTCCGAGGGCTATGTTCAGGTAACTGCGCTACTGCGTGGTGCCTCGCATGACGTACTGCCTGCGCACCATTCCCACTACGCAGACAGCGCCAGCCGCCAAGGAGTGGGATCGGGTCACGCAGTGGGTGCTTGAGCACTCAATGGGCCTGCAGCCACCAGGCCAGACCTGGCGCCAGTTTGAGCAAAGTGGGGCCCACTTCCATCTGGCAGCGCACGGCCCAGCCTTACAGCAAGCGCGACTCCCAACACGGCATGGCGGCCTTGGCATTACCAGCGCCTGCGACATCGCTGATGCTGCGTATGTGGCGGGCACGTTGCAAGCGCTGCAACCAGCACTCTCTGGATGGGCGGGGGTGCTGCAGCAGGCGGCTCCTCAAGCGGCTGCAGACAACGCTGCTGAGGATGCGGCAACACAAGCGGCACCGGCAGCAGCGGCAGCAGCACCAGCACCAGCAGCATCAGCAGCGGCAACTGTTACAGCGGCAGCGGCGGTTGCCAGTGGAGGCGCGACCGCTCCGGCAGCGGCAACTGCATCAGCGGCTGGCCGCGCTTATGGCGCAGCCATTCCGGCAACACACGACGCAGCTGCCGCTGGATCAGGGGCCGCGGCGGCAGCACAGGCGGCACCAGCGGCAGCAGCAGCAGCGGCGGCGCACGGCGCAACTACTCCGGCGGCAGCAGCAGCGGCGGCAGCAGCAGCTGCTCCAGCATCAGAGGCTGCTGCAGCAGCGGCAGCACATGTTGCACCTCAAGTGGCCTCGGCGGCATCACTAACTGCAGCATCAACAGCAGCGGCTGCGGGCATAGGCAACACAGCTGCTACAGGCCCTACTAGCCTAAGGGCTGCTGCAGCACCTGCAACAGGAGCAGCATCGGCAGGCGGCGCCGCAACCGTGCCGGCTGCGACAGCGGCAATGGCGGTGGCAGCGGCCAATGCGGCAGGTGCTGCACCAACACCTGCGGCAGCAGCAACACCACTGGCAGCAGCAGCAACGGCAGGCGGCACAGCTGCAGCACCAGCGCACGCAGCAGCGGCAGCCGTCAATGCAGGCGCTGCGCGTTCCACACCAGCAATGCTACAAGGCGCAGCAGCAGCAGAGGTGGCGCGCCTGCCCCTCATGCGGACGATCGCCACAGCTGCCACATCTCTACGTGCAGCAACAGGTGACAAGCTGGAACATATACTGCCACCAGCGCTAACGCCACTGCAGCAGCAACCACCTACGCAGCAGCCGCCGCTGCGGCCGACAGCAGGTGGTGGCACTGGTGCGGATGCTGCTTGCGTACTTGACGCCAGTGCTCTGCAGTTGCAGTGTAGCCTGAAGCGCCCCAATCAGAGTGCGCTTGCAGATGCCGTCGCTACCGAGCTTGCAGATAAGGTGGAGGCGGACCTGCAACAGCTGCCGCAGGGCACGCAAAGCACGCAAGCACTTGCTCGATTCCGGTCGCAGCGCCACATGCACTCGATCGGCATGGCATTCCTCAACGAGCCCATGTACTCCACAACGGCTTCGTTCGATGGCCTATCCTGGCAGCTGGCCGTCAAACGCGCCATCGGAGTAGAGGAGCAGACGGCAGGCTGCAAGCTGTGCGGGAAGTCGCCGGGCGGCACCCTGCATGCACGGCTGTGTCAAGCGCCACGCGTCAAGGCGCACGACACCATCGTCCATAATAGCGTCAAGAGGGCCACGCAGCGCATCCTGCGGCAATACCTCAAAACGGGACTGGTTGACGAGGACTACACGCCGTTTCTGGGGTCCGCCGGGCCGCCGGGGAGTCGCAGGATGGGCATCGTGCTGCCTGCCGACGCCTTCCCGGTGACCGGCTACGACGACCCGACACGCCACCTACCGCTCATGGTGGACGTTACCTGCTTCGAGGCAGGTGGCGTCGCGGGCGGCGAAGACTGCAGCAGACCCTGAGCGATGCTGCCGCGACCAGGAGGCCGCCGAGACTACCCACTATTCTGGTCATTATGATCAGAATTGCTACAAACTTGCCACTTTGGCAATAGGGTCATTTGGCAGCATCGGGGAGCAGGGGCTAAAGCTGCTGGAGGCTGTGGCGACGGAGTATGCCAGCAGGATGTCAGTGCCCGGAGGAGCGCGCCCTAAAGCTCTCAAGGGCATCGCCCTGGCGCGCTTACGCTCGGCACTGTCGGCAGCGCTCCACATGGCGTACTCTGGCCGTGTCATGACACACATGGCAGAATCCAGGGGGGGGGGGCACATGGAGGAGGACGTAGGGGAGGACCCCGAGATGCCATTTGGCGGCGGTGGCGTTTGAGTGGTTGTCGTTGCGACACTTTCAGACTGTCATACGACATGTAGATTCCTTACAGCTAGATGCCAATCATCTGGGCTTTTTCGCGCCCTGAGCGAGAATTAATAAAAAGTACATCTTGCCTCCTGGCGATGTCCGTCAGGAGTCATTGTCAGTGCGCGTTGAGACACCTTCAAGGCATTCATGCACAAGATGCATGTAGTTTGTGGTTGCAAACTGGACATGCACCATCTGGGCTTTTTCGCGCTTTGAGCGAGAATTGATCAAAAGTACATCTTGCCATTTGGTGGCTTCGTTTAAGTAGTTGTCATTGAGACACTTTCAGACTGTCGCATGACATGTAGCCACCGTGCCACAAACTTTTGAGGTAATCATCTGGACTTTTTCACGCCCTGAGCGAGAATCAAAATACTTCGAAGTACAGCGAGAATTTATAAAAAGTACATCGAGGCTATCAGCCAAATCTTCACTTTTGCACCTGCCAACTTGCTCCTTCTGTGCGCTATGCACAAAGGACCACATTGTCTGTCGTCATGAGCACGCAACGATCCCTTTTTGCAGTCCTTTTGCACGAGGTATAGGCAGCCAGTCTACTACGCTGGCCTGCGCCATGGCCCATGCAGGGACAATTCAGTGCCACTGTAACGTGGCACATGGTGTTTTGGGGGGGGGTTCGGTTTACAGAGGGCGCAAATAAGCCAGGTGTGGATGTCAAACCTGCTTTCAGGATCATGTTACTAAATGAATGTTGCGGCACGTATTGTTTGCAGACAGGCTTTGACTCAGATCGGATGGATGCGTATCAGCACCTGTGCCGACAGCGCAACAGCTTCAAGGCCTGGCTGGTGTCTGCGTGTCCCTCCCACATGGCATCATTGTTGCTGATGGTGAACGTCAGCTGTACTGGTCAGAGCAATGTTCTGCACCCCATAGCATGGCCCTCCATAGCATGGCCAGTGCAATGGGGGGGGTTTGACCAAGTCAAGAGGCCTGATCCCAGGCATCCCATGCCAGGAATGTGCGCCCAGGTGTTGTCGACGCAACGCATCTCGGTACCTGTACGACTTCAACATTATGTCGTACAGGTACCGAGATGCGTTGCATCGACAAATGTCGCATCGACAAATGTCGTACAGGTACCGAGATGCGTTGCATCGACAACACCTGGGCGCACAGGAAGTACATGCGCCGTAGGATATCAACTGTGCCGTAGGATACCAACTGTGCCGTAGGATACGAACAACAAGGATACAGAAGCATCATACAGATGCATGTGGGCTAAACCTTCCACAATGGCACATGTGCAACGACCTCACATGGCACGCGACGCCGCCACATGATACCTACATACCCCACCGCCAAGTTGGTCGCCAGCCTGCCTGCAGCGGAGAGAGGCACACCTTGAATCTCCTCTACTCCAGGCGCTGCAGTGACCAGCCGCCGAATTTTCGGACTAGCCCGGAATCCCGCCGCAAGGTTGTTGGAAGTGCCGTCGGCATCGATGACACAGCAGCATCGGCTGGTACTGGCAACAGCGACCTCTTGCTGCAGCAGCGGAAGCGTGCGGCCCTACAGCATCAGCGGCCGCAACTCTCCAACGAGACTGAAGGTACAACATATGCGATCGGCTATCATAGTGGGCAGTGAGCTGCTAACCAGAGGGGTTAACCAGATCCGATATATATCGGTTCCACGTACTTCGTACGTACCACCGATAACATCCGAACAGTTCGGCCCCCCGAACCTTTCAACCTTTCGGCACAAGAACCTTTACATATTTCATTCAAACCACATATTAAAATCACTGACCATGAATGCAGCGAACCAGTCGACCGTGGACGAAGCGAACGTCCCGCACATTGTGACATATGTCCGTCATGCTGCAAACCTGCAGGTCTTTGCAGATTGTTGCAACGGCGACATCGCTTTGTACATTGAAGCCCTGGAAATTCCGCGCTACATCCGGCTGGTGTTTACCACTCTTGAAGAAGCTCTTCTTCTTCTTCAACCAGTTGCCAAGGTAAGCCCTTGTTAAGAAAATAAGTGTCAACAGCACAGAAGGCTATGCTGTGCAAGTAATGTTCTGAGCACATCAGTGCTCAGGTCTCCATGGATTCACTTTCAGACACCTTATATCATTGCTGCACCATTAGGCACCATCTGATCATGTGTCACACGGTGCCCCGTGAGACCGCTGTGGCTGCTGCTCGCTCTGAGCTACATGCAGCCGCCCCCGGGGGAGGGGGGATGTACAAGGCATGCAACAGAGTCCTACCAAGGCGTACATGTGGCACGCACATACTCGTTGTCCGCAGTATTTGCTGTAAGGGTGCTATACTACGCTGGCTGTCTGGAGAGATATACGCGGATGCCTGTGAAAACAACAAATATACATACCGCTTTGCAATTGTAAAGCGCACGCTTTGGGAAGCGAGGAGACTGACTCTATTGGCCAGCCAGGCCTTTTATTGACATAGAAGTATTCAAGGAAGCGGGTGCTCTTGTTTCAAGTATGTACCCCAACAAAGAACGCATTGATGGTCAGAGATTTTTGAAGCTATAAGAGTCACATTCTGACTACTACTTAAGAAGTATACCATAACTTGCATGCTTCTTGACTTCATGGCCAAGCACTGCCTGGCACACTCGCCACCAGAAGTGGTATCTGGAAAGAAGTCACAGGCGGCAGCACGCATGTGCAAGCTCAGGATCACAGCGTCACGTCTAAACATCACAAATGCTTGCAAGGTCCAACAACCAATTGTCACCTATGTAGGGTGGTACTTCTCCTTTTTACTTGTATCCGTGTTGGTGTATTGGTGCCACCAGGATGTTGGCGGGCAGCGTGGCACCGTAGGCGCACTGTACCTGTGACAGGTTCGTATGCGTACCCAAACTTGATCTGCGCACAGTGGGCCTCCCGACTTGCATGTTCAAGTTTGGCAAGGTCCAGCTCATGCCACAGTGCTGACCTTCCGATGCCTGCTGATGGGCACATCTGCACCTTGGCAATGGAGCCTGCACTCAGCACACCTTGCATGATTTCACAGGGATTTGGTTGACAACTAGAGGTGGGACTGGGGTTCCTTCCGCAGGGTGGGTTCTTGAGAACGTTGGCAACTTATTTGCACACGGCTCAATTGAGTTGTATTGACGCATACATGCCCCTCAGTCGATGGCATGCCTTGCAGAGTGATTGAATATCAAAACAATAAGTCCACAGCTGTTCTGGGGTATGTATGCGAGACAAGTGCAATCAAAAGAAAAAATGTCACCCTCAAATTATTCACTATATACTCTCAAGTTTGTATTTTCGTCGCCAGTCAGCGATCACTTCAAGCTCTCACAATAACTGCTGTGCTCGCTGCTATTGTCAGGGTTCAACGGACGACACCAGGGCGGCAGACTCTTGTGACCAGCAAGCAGCTGAAATGCTCAAGAGCTTCAGCAACGCAAGGTGAGCTTCACGTCAAAACATCATGGAGTTGAAGTTATTGAAGTACAACAAACCAAACACCAAATTACACAGTCGAGCCTCCAGTGCAGCAATGACGTCTTTAGCACGAGCCTGGCAGCTGGGATAGTGTTGACTACTACTAGCAGTACTGCCACTGCATCTCACAGGCTGACTTGTTTTTCCTAGCCGCTGTTCCCACAAACAGCCCAAGTGAACGCTCGAATCCCAGGACAAAAGTGCGATGACCAATTTTGCTGCGTTGATCGGATCACCACAACAGCGGGCACTTGTGTTCAGCACATGCAGCAATAAACGCTCAGATACAGCAACGAAGCACACGAAGCCTCATCACAACCAAAGCCAGCAAGCACACTTGAACCTGTAGTATGTTGTGGGTAGGTGCGGGCCAACAGCTACATTTGCCCCCCCCCCGCCCAATATCAGTGGGTGCATTTTTGCGCTAGTCCGTTGACTGCTTATTGATGCTACCGGTAAGAATGCACAGCTCAGCGCCACCAGTGCTTGCATATTTGGTGGGGTCTGGGCAGCTGATTGAGTTCCAGCTGCTAGACTGTCGATTACTAACTGGCATGCCACGGTGGCATGCCACAAACCAGTGCAGCAATGCCAATGATCAGCAAAGGTGCGGCAAAGCAAGTGATACGCCATGCCAAAGACCTCAGGAAGGCGGGATTGATTTCTCATCATGTGAGTGGCATTTCAACAAGCTTTTGCACTTCTTTGAAGTTCTTTTAATGTTTGGTCCCAGAACTCCTCAAAAAACGAGTACACTTCCATTGAGCATAAAAAGTCAGCCTATTCACAACGTGCAGTGGTTCATGGCACATAGAGTAGACAGCAATGACAGTGTTTCCCTAAACTGCACGTGCTGCGGGGAAATCACTTTGAAGTCAATGCTATACGTACACTGCGAAAGCATCACGCTCCGAAGTCATTCAAAGAACTTCATAAGTTACCTAGGCTCGTTGCCTAGTCTGCAACAATCGTACATTGGCGTTTGCAAAGCACACCCACTTACAAATGGCACTATGTAAGGTAGTTTGAAATTTGTAGCCGGTACATTGCTTGGCAGCATGATGCAATTACAATGCCCCATGAAGCCAGTTTGCCCATGGTTTTGTTTAATTCTGATGAAGGGCGACTTTTCACGTATAAGCACAGGGAACTGTTTCAACCCTGAGTGCACTGCAGTGTTTGTATCTTAATAATGCACTTTGATGTCATTGGGTCCATGTTTCAGGTGAAGGTCAGCTTGCCTGCCATGTTGACGCTACACTAGGTTAGGTTTCCCTTCTGCATGAACCGTACAAAACACAGCAGCAGTGGTGTCTGTTCAGACGCATGCAATTGACATCAAGAGCAAACCAGCTGAAGGAGTCATGTCAAGGGACTTGGTGAAGTGCACTACAAGGTAGTGGCACACGACCAACTTGCAGTAGAATCTTATGAATCCTGATTGCTGACGGGTATCAATCTCTGGCAAAGCCAGGCTGCAGTGCTCCGTGATGGCAGTGCTCAGTGATAAGTTGAACTGAAAATTGAAGTACCAAATTTAACCTCAAATGTGAAGTACTGCCTACACGTTATGCCATTCCATGCTGTGCAACTTCATGACCTCCATGATCACCGATGTTGGTGCGCAGCGTGATTGGGCAGCGCTCAGCGATAAGTTCAACTTGACTTTGAAGTGCTGCACACGCGTAAATGGCGCGGTGCCAGAGTGAACAAGTATCTTCAAGCGACGCCACGTCCTGCGCGTACATTATGACAGCGCGCTCGGAGGAGTGTATGAATTTCAACCTGCAGTTGAATTCGGCAATCACGTAATGGTTATCCTGAGGTGAATGAGCGTTGGTGCGTGCTGATGAAGCGCTTGTCCTTGGCCAAGTCCGCCCCTAAGTCTAATCGTAAACGTACTTAACCCTGACCCCACCTCTAACCATAACAGTAGCCCTAAGCAAAAGGCAGGTCAGCAAGGCAGCGCTTCTAGCAGCCGATACTGCCAGAAGTCGCTCTGCAAAGCTGGCAACATGTCCCCATTTTCAAGGTGGCATCTCAAGAAATTTGTGGCTCTTGAATCAAGAGTCTTGCCAAATGCTTCGTTTTTTTCAACCTGCACCTTTCAAGAATTGCGGTCAGTTTGCAATTACCTCTATAGTAAGGTTTTGCCTCAAGACAGAGTGCAGTCATATGCACTCTTGGAAGTCACGCATCACAATAGAAAAACCTTAAATGCAGCAAATGCCTGACACATTGTGACAACACCTCTGTCATGCTGCAAACCTGCAGGTTGTGGCGAATCTGTCGGAATGCTGACATCGCTGTGTGCTTGGAAGCTCTAAAGATTTCGCGCTACAGCGTTCAATGACCCATGGGCGGGGGGGAGGGGGGTCACTCTTGTCTCCCTGCTCTTCTTGTTCATCTGCCAGATGCCCATGGTAAGCGTTTAAAGTGTTTGAGGTTGAAACACACTTTTCAACTGCAGTTTAGCTTGTCAGTGCAGAACCCTTCAAGAAGGGTATGCACTGAAATGTTGCAAGGTTGACCTCAAAGCCATGTGCTGGCTTTTTAATACCTGCTGATTGACGGGCGCTGTCTACATATTAACGCTCATATTTTTCTCAATGCTGGATTGGTGTGCTTGCTTTGCTGAGCAATTGAAGCTCTCTCACTCATTCGATGGCAACGAGCTTGTGCCAGGAACAAGCACTTGTAAGCTGCTGATCACAGTCATGCATTCATGATACCATAAACAAACTGCTGCAGATTTGCTCAGGCCCCCCTCGCCCCCCACCACACATGATTGCATCTCAATCACATTCAATCTTGACTCATTCTTTGTTTGCTGCACCTCATGGCCATGTCGCAGATACAGCTGACCACCGTCACAATGTTTCAAGGCAATTGACAGGGAGCGCAACGCTTACACATTCTATGGCAAGGCGGCGTTCACAACGCTTTGTTACAAGATCAAGCGCGATCGAGTGCGTGCGTGCACGAGGGCTTCAGCCGTAGCGCAACAAGAAACTTCAACCACATCTCAACGCAAGACGCTTGTGTTGGTAAGTATCCGTCACTGCTGCTGGGGCTCAAAACTTCATGCGCATGTTGCATAGCATTGGCCCTTGGATGTGTCTGAATACAGTTGTCCATTTCCTCAGCACTGCATGCACGCAGATGATGTGCACATACTCTCGCCTGTAACATGAACCTCTTTGATATCCTCAACATTTACTGCCATCAATACACAAGGAATGTCAGGTGCCTGAGCTGACAGCATGCTGGGGATTTCATGCCAATGTGCGCAAGCACATGCATTTCCTGCTGTACAGGAGGTGCACATAGAATATACAACAGTAGACACTATGCTGCCGGACGGCAGCTGTGCAGGCCTTGCAGCACTTTGCACGCCGCAACAAGTCAATACACATTGCGGTTTGAGGGGCACTGTATATTATATATGTCTTGCTGTGTCTTGTGAGGTGCCATCCCAAGTGTTCGAAACAGTACTTTCATTAATCATGATGGCATAAGCTATGCGGAAATACTCGCATTGCTGCCTCGGGTAATCATTGGGATGTATGTAGATGTTTCCCATCAGAAAGCGGGCACGTTATCACTGGCACTTTTGCAAGTATTCAAGATTTCTGATAAGATTTCTGATGAGCATTTACTCCTCAAGTGGAAGTACGGAAGTAGGTCGCTTTCCCATCTCAGCCGCCTTGAACTTCCACACGCGTGTGACATGCATGATGCATGCGGTTGACAATGTCACAATACCATGAAGCACTTCAAGTGCAAACAGGCTACTATATGGTAAGTACGTTAGAAACGTCTGGCAACAGTGGGGGGGCGTTCGTCCCTGTTGTCTTCCGCTGTACCTTCCAAACAGTCTTGCACACTTCAACTGCTTGGCCCACTGCGGTTCATCCCTACAATGTATGCATCCCATCAAGGCATAGCCAGGCTCTTGTCATCACGGATCAGCATCTTTTTGAAGCTCGAGAGCAAGTCGCGTATTACTTATTGCTCAGTGCGGAGCTGTGTGTCGCACTTAATTCAGCAGTTGAAAACTCAGCGTGTGCTGTACATGTTGATACGCTTCTTACCCCTTGTCTGCCTCTTGTTGCATGTACTGCTGTGTCGCAAAATGGTCAATGGGTGCGTCAAGCCTGGGCACATTGTCGCTGACATTGCTGCAGCTGCATGGGAACTGGCTACGTTGGGGGATGTGAGTTGAGCGTGGGTTTGACGGAAGCATTGGATGCGAAAATTAGAGTTGGAGTATATGATAGGCAGGCATTGCATAAAGTAGTGCCACGCGAGTCCCTTGCGCGCATGTTTTGTGACACTACATCACACATCCCAGCTGTCGGACACAAGCAAAAAATCTGCATCACACTACCAGTTGCTACTTGCCCTGTTGAGTTGTTGCGTGTCGAATAATGCAGACACCGCGATGTGTGCTAGGTGAAGCGGATATCACGCACTTGTAAAACGCACATAATTGATACATGAACGTGCACACCTTTGCGCGTACGGATTTGTGCAACTTACACGCATTGCTTCCATCGTTGTTGACTTCGCCAAACTACACCATGGCTTTCGAACGTCCAACCGCTGTTGCTGTATGTTTGCTGCCCATTTGTTTTCAGAGGGCACAGCAATCATGAGGCAATCACAACGCATGAGGAGGTGCACGGTAACAGCACATAGCCACACGTTAATCCACAATTGGTGAGGAGGATGATATTTTATTGTCTATAGCATACTTCTATGGTAGTATGCACATCACACCTTGACACCTCTCTCACCCACATATGCATGCTCCGTGCGTTGTTACAGTGCATGGGATACTGATGGCGAGAACGCAGAGTCTGCTCTTGCAATCAACAACATACAGATATGCAAGGAAGCCAGGCCATGGCGGCAGGCCCGCCTACCTGGCCCGCTTTGAAGATGCCACCAAGAGAGCCCTATGGCTGACATGGCAGCAGCTGCGCAAGGCCAAGGCACTGCATCAGCTGCGCCACTACGAGTTCAAGGCTGTGGACGTAATCGAGCAGTCGGGGGAGGACAATGCTGCCGAAGAGCCTCAGGTCCCCCCCTCCCAAGACTACCCTGAGCCTGAGTGAGTGGTGCCAGGACAAGGCGGTCTGGCAACTGCGGCTGTGGACGCCCCTGTGCCTGTGCCTCGCCGCAGGAGCCCGCGCGGAATGGTGCCTGCTGTCCCAGTGGCTGCCACTGCAGGTGATTTCAACCCAGCGCACAGCACATCCGCAGTGTGCGCGCTTTCCGCCCCATGCCACAGTGCTCAGGTGCTGGGTGTCAAAGAGGTACCAGGGCACGGCAAAGAAGCCACTCCGTCGTGACCAGTTCTGGTACCGTGTAGATTACGGGCAGGGAAAGACGGGTGGCTTCGCAAGTTCATGGAGAACCTTGGCCTCCTGCATGTTGTGCGAGGCTGCCGCTGGCATTTTCAAATGTAGCTGGCAGTGGTACTTCAAACTCAACAATCCTACAACGTACTGCAGTTGCAACATAAATTGCTAATGTCCCGGAAACTTAAACGAAATCCACGGGACGGGTGGAAATGGTCGCGCGTAGTTAACATGACCACTTTGACGGTCTACTAACTTAGTAACATAGTCGCATGTGCACAGTAGGCCTCTGTCCGTACACTACACTCACCGTCGCTTGCCAACACTTATAGTGAAGCTACGCTTGAAGTTCGTGTGGAAGAAAGCCTTAATGATAGCAAAATGTGCCCTGGTCAAGCACCACAAGAATTTGTTGGATGAGATGTGATGGCTGCGCCACGCTCACAACTACTTTTGGGTATTTGAGACTGACGGAAACAGATAGAAGTATGCTATACCTCAAAGTGCTCACATTGTGTGACTTCTCATCAGCCTAGCCTTGACCGCACTGCTGATGATCCTATCAGCTACGCGACCTTGCCTCACTGTCGCCCGAGCTCTAGCTCTCGATGCGTACACCGGCATGCGCATCATCGCTCTCCGTGGCACCGATTGTGCTCCGCTACTGCCGCCGCCTTCCCCTGTCGCGTTAGGCTCCTTGTCCTGGAAGCCATGCGCCACCACATCACTATGCGCCTTCTGCCGCATAACTGCGGTGTGTGCCATCAGCTGTACATCGTTCTCCCCGCCGCGTGGCACCACCACATCATGCGTCCTGACCTCGTCGTCACGCAGCACAGCATAGCTGTATGCCTTGCCTCCGCCGTTGCATATTGCGACACAGCTGCCAGCAGTGTGTGCCTCACCCTCGCCGCTTGTATGCCCCGTATGGCTGCCATTGTTGCGTGCGGCTACCTCTCCGGGGTCAATGCTGCGTGTCGTCATTGCTGTACGCCCTGCCATTGGACTATGCTGCGCAGGCACTGGTGCTGCGCATCGCGCAGACGCCGTGATCCCAGCTCGTGCAGTGCCTTGCTGTACAAGCACCATGGCCTTGCGTCGCACGGCCTCCGCCAACCAACGTGCGCCAGCTGTAGTTACCACTGCAACGAGCTGAAATGCCTCCGGGTTGCACTCAACTGCCAATGGATTCCCAGCGATTGAGCGTTGCCTGTTGTTGCCGTTGGCCACTGCTGTGCCACCATCGCTGCCACACACAGGTGTGGGGAAACCCGTGGCATTCACCCTGAAATTGATTGCCGTGATGAGTTCATGGGTTTTGGACGCTGTCGTCAATAATTCTAAGATGCCACAGTTGCCTCCAACCTCTCCAAACGATGCAGAGCCTTCACTGCTGTGACATGATGCAATGCCCGTCCCTGTGTTGCTCAGGCTGTTGGTGCTGCTGAGCTACGTGACAGTGGTGTATTGCGTGCAGCGGTGGCCTGCCAGAGGCAACAGGGACAGCTGTATCTCGCCGTCGAGTCTTGCATCTCCTGAGAGGCTGTCATTGACAAGCGTCGCGGCAGGCGGTTTCGTAGAGGCGCCCATGTCAGCAGGGACTGTTGCACATACCTTGGTCACAGATCCCTGGATCGAACGGCACAAAGGCGTCATCGATGCCATAGTGGGCACAAGAGCAGCATCCTCTATTGTGGGCCCTGCAGCCACGTTTGTTGATGTTGGTGAGCGTGTCCATTGCACTCTAGGACACAGTGGTTGATGAACACCAGTGCCGCCTGCCAGAGCAGAGCACTGCTGCTGCTGTGGTGCTGCGAGGAGGAGCTGCCGCTGATGCTGGTGCTGCGCTGGTGATTAACGCTGGACCAGTGCCGACCGCAGGTGCTGTACTGCGGAGGCTTGCTGTTGATGCGGCAGTGCTGAGCGTTGCTGTTGCAGAGCCTTGTGTGCCTGATGCAGCAGTAACTTGCCAGTCCGCAGACCGAGTTGTACTGTCTGGCTGATCGACGCCGTCCTTGAGGTACCACAACTATCTGAAACACATGCCATCGCATCACCACGAGACTCACCAGCTGCCACCAACCATTGTTGCTGGCGCAGCAAGTGGCCACTATGAGCATGGGGCTGCAAACCGGAGGGGTACTATCGGTTAATATCGGCAGACATTTGTGACATATGCTGAAAACCAGAGTGTTGACCGTTTGGTCTACGAGAGGTTCGGGGGTCTGAACCTTTCGTAGATGTATCGGTTGTTCACGCAAAGCGTGGGCAAGCCGATATATCGGTTGTCTGGATGTTTTGGCCCTTTTCTAAGTCGGTGCGCACAACATGTAGCCTGCACCTCAACACTGTGATGCGTAGATTTCAGCACCACAAGTTGTGCACTTCTAGATTTCAAGGCTGTTCCAACATGTCCTAACTCTTACCCATGCAGGGGCGGTATGCGCCGCAACTGCCACGTATTCATGTGCGACTCTTGCACTGGCAAGGCTAGTGCAACAACGTGTGATCTGTGCCTCAAACTCTCACGCTGCCCACTTTCTCCTGCCGGTGCAGCGGCGCCATGATACCGTTCAAGAAACTGTTGGCCTACATGGCCAACGTGCTGTTCTTTCTTCCATGGATCATCATGGCTACCCCGTGTAGCGTTACCACGTATATGGTGCTGCTGGTGATGGTGGGGCTCTGGCAAATCATGATGATCAGGTAAATGTTATCGCGATGCCATGGTGCGCCTCGTATGCCTGCACGCAGAGTCTGCAACCTTGTATGTAGTGTACACGCTGCATGTGTGACAGCCATCACTCACACTAGCAAAACATGATGTATCTTCGCAACAGGATACCCCCCGAGGCCCAATGTTCAGGCAGATTGGGGGCACGCGCAAGCGAGCCAACGCCATCTTTGCCGCCACCATCGGCCGTGCAAGGAAGTGCCGCCGTCCCGTGCCTGCTCAGGTGAGGATGCATATCGCACAAACACAGCATGCATGTGCAATACCTTGCAAACATGTATATGAGTGTGTTTCCGCACCTTGCAACACTGATTCAAACTATGTACTCATTTGCACTACTTGGTGTTGTGCTCAAATGCAGTGGAGGTACGCGATCCGCCTGACTTGCACGAGCACCGCCAAAGACCCCATCGCCGCCCCACTCCTGCTGCGATCAGTGGTACTAAAGGTACGCAGCTTAGCCCTTGTGTGCTCGGCCTGTGAGCATTGCAGTCGCTGCACCCAACCTGACCAACTGCATATGTGTGTGTTTGACAGGCACTGCATGAGCACGTGACAGCGGCGGTCGTACGCTGCATGGCGCACTTTGCTCGGGGTGCCATCACTGCGGCAACGGCTCTGGCAGCTATGCGCGTCATCATGCCAGCTCTCAACATCAAGCCGCTCTATATGCTGGCCGGTGTTGCCGCCGGGCAGGCCGTCAGCTCCTACAAGCAGTATGCGCATTTCGGCGGTGGCAGCACGACGAGGAGCCATGCCTATCTGCTGCTGCCACTGCTCCTGCTGTAGTGAGGCAACCCTAGGTGGAGCAGTAGTTGAAGTAGGGCTTGCAGTGCGAATGCCTTTTGTGCTACATAAGACCGGACACCATGACCTCCTGACTGGACTTCTTTCCACTGCCTTGGCTGCTGGCATTGCTTCCATTTCATATGGGCTTGCACACAGTACACGGGCGTGTGGATCTGAGGCCTCAGGAGTGCTGAGGTGTGTAGTTTTAGTTGTAGTACAATACACAGCAGTGAGGAAACTCATGCTAAATATGGCAGATCTCGGCAGTCCTTAACCGGCCAGGAGACGCGCTGAAAGGAGTGTTCGGCTTCCGCTATTTCTGTCGGCACCTCTGCTGCACGCAACCTAAGAGGTCCGGGCAGTCAGCAGCTGCAAACGGCGATAGCAGAGGTTTTTCGGGATTTCAACAGCTGGGGGCGTGCTCTTCACAAGGCGCCCTTCGGCTCTCAACTAGCAGCGGCAGTAGCAGCTGCTCCAGCATACTGCCACCTTCCTGGTGGCACGTGATCAACACTATCAGCAGCTCAGACACCTTTTGCTGGAAGCAAAATGGTGGGGGGGGAGCGTGCCTTTGCGAGTCAGGCTGTATGTAGCGCATGAGCTGCATGCCTGGTTGATCGACGAGGGGCTTTGGGGCTGGCGCTGGTTCTACAGCAACGCAACCAGCAACGATATGGGGGAAAAGCTCGATGAGCTGCTGAGCGCCATGGACTACTTCTTCGCGGCTGAGGAGAAGCTGCTTCAGAAGCAAACCCGATCCAGGGCGCGCCTTGAAGAAGTCAAACAGGAAGTCGCTGCGCAGCAGCAGAGAGTCAGCATGCTGCAAGAGCGGCTGCAGCGAAGCAAGGAGGCGGAGGCAGCAGCGCAGCAGGCGGAGCTCAGCTTACAGCAGCGTTTTGCAGGTGCGGAATCACGCTTGCAGTCGCAGGTTGCAAATGCGGCAGCTCAAGCAGCAGATCTGCAGGCGCGCATCAACAAGCTCAACAGGCAGAACACTGAACTGCTTACCGAGGCCGAGGAGGCAGAGCTGCGGTGCTCCGATCAGAGAGCACACTACGAGGACGTGCAGTATGCGCTTGAGCTACGCATCAAGGAGCTGGAGTCATCAGCAGCGGGTATGCTAGTTCTGGAGCTACAACAACGACTTCAACGCGTAGAAGCAGAGAATGCACAGTTGCGTGCCGGAGCGGAGCATCCAGCAGCAGCTGCTCAAGGCACTTCAACCTCCACTGCAAGTACGCAGACTGACAGCTGCTGCGAAGTATCTGCGGCAACGGTCATGGAGGCTGGCGGTGTCACTGGTAGTGACGTTCCTCGCTTGCAGCAGTTGGAGCGGCAATGCGCTGCCGATTCAGCAGCGCTTTTGCAGCTGAGGAGACGGGTGTCGGAGCTGGAGGAGGGTGCTGCGAGGAGCAGAGCGTGGGCAGAGGGGCTGCAACAGCGGCTGAGGGCCGCTGATGCGCAGTGTGTGCACCTGCACATGGTGTGCGACACGGGAGCGCGCGCAGGCGCTGCACTGCGTGAGCAACTCGCATGCGAGCTTGGTGTCGGCATCTACTGGTGGCAGCGGCACTCACGCTCTCAACAACGGCAGCGGCATCAGCTACGGCACAGCGCCACGCTCACCAGTGGCTACAGTGCTGGCGTCGGCGCGTGCAGGCGACGACAGCGCGGACAACAACAGCTGCGCCAACAACAGCGGCGGCGCATGTGCCGCACGCTCAGCGCAGACGGAGGCGCTTACAACATCGCAAGCATGCAGCAGTGGCGCGCTTGGCAGCAGCAGCACTGCAGCCGTGCTCTCAGCGCCGACAACGGCGGCGCATGCAGCTGTGCACGCATGCGACATCGGCGGGCACAACAGCAGCGGCACTGCAGCCGCGATTTCGGCACCGGCGACAGCGGCGCTTCATCTCTGCGCGCACGCAGTGGCGCGCGTGACAGTGGCGGCACTGCGACCCCGCTCCCAGCGCGCGGCGGCGGCAGCGGCGGTAGCGGCGGCGCGCGCGGCAACGGCAGCGGCGGCGGCAGCAGCGGCGCACGCGGCGGCGGTAGCGGCGGCGGTAGCGGCGGCGCGCGAGGCGGCGGCGGCGGCGGCGCACGCCACCAAGGCGGCGGCACGAGCGCAGCGAGCTCGCCGACGGCAACGGCAACGGTGCCGCTGCAGCAGCGCGCAAACATCAGCGCTGCGCGGCGGAGCATGCGGCACGCAGGCGACAGTTTGGGGCGGCCGCTCTCGCGGCGGCAGCAGAAGCGGCGGGAGTACTGGGCGGCGCATACGCTTGAGGAGCAACAGCGCCTTCGTGACCAGCAGGCGCGTCACAATGCGGTGCTCAGACGGCGCACAAGCATGTGCGGGCGTGGCGCTGGCGCGGAGCCGCCAGACACATCAGCAGCGCATGTGCGCAGCGGCGCACGCACAAGTGCAGCAGTGTATTTCAGCAGCGATCAGGCTGTTCACAGTACGTATTGTGCTGATGTTTGTGAGACACAGACGGCAGCAGCTCTTTTGTGCGCCATGTGTCTTACCAGTGCATCTTGAGCGGCTTGGCTCATGGGGGCGCCGCTTGTTTGTAGGTTCACTGTTGAGCCTGTACGTTTAGACACCACACCGCTTGCATACCATCAGCAGTGTAGTGTCTGGGGGCGATTGTCGTACAGGTCGAAATGCGTTGCATTGACCACCTTGGCGCACAAACCCACCCGCCCACCCTTAGTTTTGTTTCAGTTGTACATGCGCACTTCTTCTGCGTGTGTTGCACAAACGCTGGGGGGGATAAGTGCGCAGTGCCAACATGTCGGGGGCGTACATACTATAGCAGCTGTAGAATGGTGGTGCGCTTGCTTGCGTTGGTTGCGCAGTGCCAACATGTCGGGGGCGCATATAGCAGCGGAGCCGGTTGCTTGCTTTCAAGTTTGTCTGTTGCAGCGTTAGGATATTGTATTGTTTTGCAACAACGTAGTTGCCACTCCAGCCAGATGCGCCGCAGTCTTTCTGAGACTTGTTGGTGGCAGAGGGTTGCTGGTATATGCCACATGCCCGTGTTATTTGAGAGTTTTGGCGGTCGCAGAGGACTGCTGTGCTTGCATTGCATTTCGTAGCAGCATTGCATGTGTAGTATCTAGGGCGCCTCACATGAGTGCATGGCTTTCGACTTGTGGAGTGGAAGAGCCATGCAGGGGGCGATTGTAGTGAGGCAACCCTAGGTGGAGCAGTAGTTGAAGTAGGGCTTGCAGTGCGAATGCCTTTTGTGCTACATAAGACAAGACACCTGACACCATGACCTCCTGACTGGACTTCTTTCCACTGCCTTGGCTGCTGGCATTGCTTCCATTTCATATGGGCTTGCACACAGTACACGGGCGTGTGGATCTGAGGTCTCAGGAGTGCTGAGGTGTGTAGTTTTAGTTGTAGTACAATACACAGCAGTGAGGAAACTCATGCTAAAGATGTATGCGCTGCATTGACCACCTGGGCGCACACTGCAAGCTTGCTCGCCAGCGGCGGCGATGGATGACGGCTTTGGTCTCGACAACAGCTACATGGCATCATTGGTCAGCACAGCAGCCGGAGTGGCAGCGGCGGTTATAGCGGCAGCAACAGACTCATCAGGCTCAGATCATGTGAGTGATACCACAACATTTGCTCGCACTCTTGTAGCTTTGCTGGTATCATGTCATATCTGCTGCCCTGCCTGAGTACATGTACTCATTACACCGCGCACTGATGCATGCAGGAGGTAGCCACGGATCTGCACGCGGAGCAACTGAACGCAGAACAGCTTCGCGGACAACACCCTGTGCCGATCACTGCGGCGGACCATTGTCACATGGAGATACAGATACAGGAAGCACTTGCCGAAGACCTGCTGATGGACACGGTGAGTGACAATCCATCAAAGCCATTGATGCCGTGCCATCATGTTTGTGCAATGCTGACCTTGATGCTCTCATATCCATCTTCGCTGCTCAGATGGATGGCGAGGAGAGCGATATGGTCGGCAGCGATGTAGACAGTGAGGATGATGACATGGACGTGGAGGACAGTGATGAGGACGCAAGCAGCCGCGACAACGCGACACCACCACCTAGGAGTGCGGCTGGAGGAGTGGCAGCAATAGCAGCAAGAGCAACAAGGGCAGTTCGTAATGTGAGTATTGGTCGCCCTTGACTGTCTATGCCTCTTGACTCTGTATGTGCATTTGTGGCTTACTCATTCAGCTGCGAACCCTCTGCTCATTGCAGGCGAGCGCTCGCATCATGTCCTTCTCCATCATGGGCTGCAACCACGAGGCTCGCAAGGTTAAGGGCGGCGCTGTGCTCGCGCCCCAGACATCTCTGATCAATGGCGACCCTGCCGCCCTCATCAGCAAGTCGGACAAGCAGAAAGCAGAGGTGCAGTCCCGGAGGAACAAGTCTCGCGAGTCTCAGCAGACGTTCACATTCCTCGAAAACCTTTTGGTGAAAGAGGTAAGCAATATACATGAGGCAGTGCATGTGTGTGTGTCAGGCACTTGGCTAGTGCACTTGACCTCACTAGAGTTTTCAACACTTCTTTTGTTCGCAGGTGTCTTGGACCAGGAGCAAAACGCACTACACTGAGCTGCTGCGCACCAGCGGGAGCCGTGGTCTCTACTGCACATCCGAGCCCTCCGTACACGCACGAGTCTCTCTTCAACTCAGCGCGCTTCGCCGACCCCTCTGCTTACGGCATACGACTCGGCACAACCAGGGTGCGTGGCGGAGGTGGAGGAATCGTCACCGGTGTAAATGGCATGTGCTTTGAGGTCAGCTATGGCGTGTCACCCAAGCCCGCCTCCAACCGCCCTTCTGTGACCTCTGCGCGAGAGCCGACCCCATTGGCCCCGGTTACGGCACCCACATCAGTTGCAGCACCAGCACCAGCAGCACCAGCAGCACCACCAGCAGCACCAGCAACAGCGGCGCCAGTTGTAGCACCAGCACCAGCAGCGGCCCTAGCAGCCCCAGCAACATATGAGCCCTTGAGTAAGGACAATGCGAAGAAGGTAGATCTCACGGGAGGCACATCGCAGCTGAGAGTCTGGGTCGGCATGGAGGTGGGCGCCAACAGGTGCTGGGTGCGGGGGCGGATCACATCATGTGAGGCCGTAGACAGTCATCGGCTCATCAGCGTCACGCTGCAACGCGACCCGGCTCCGCATCAACAACACCTACGAGAACGCTGTTGGAGTTGACGGCCCCATCAACCTGGACATCAACTCGTACCGGGAAGAGACCTCCACGGTCAAAGGCGTCACAGTATTTGGCAACAGGGCACCAACCACAGGCGCATGGTTCTTGATTACGAGGTAAGAACGGTGTTCAATTCCTTTGACATGCTGAGCGCCTGTAGTTTCCAATCGTACTTGTGTCGCCACACACATCAACATCAACTTACGCCCGCTTTTGTCATGTCCTCTGCTGTCAACAGTGTTGACCCCATCATGCCGGCAAAAGGTTTGGCTCGCACTGTCACGGCGCCCAGTACGGGCAGCGAGCGCAACGATAATGGCATGGCGTCCAACGTCAGGTGAGATCAGAAGCCGTTTGTACCTGTGCATTCATTAATTGTCTCTGTGTCAGGCAGACATATGCGCTTGTCATCACCGCATGCAATTAAATGGTCACTGACTATTATCTCTGTTCTTGTTTGTAAGCATCCTCGTACTACCAGCAGCACTGCTGCCCAGGAGTCTCAGCCTAACGAGACATCAGATGCCCTGTGGAGCACAATCGTAGATGCCGCCCCCAGCAGGAAGAGCACTGGCAAGCGCGGGGGCAAGGGAAAGTCACCCCATGTCAGGTGATGTCAACATATGCTGGTGAATCATGTTCTGCCATCCTGAGTCCCTGCTTTCCATCATCAGATGATGTATTTCTCCATTATGCATGATCTGCCTAACATCTGTACATTCGCACTGCTATCTGCCGTCTATACCACATCTGTACATATTTGCACACTGCTCCCTCACAGGATGCCATCTAATCTTAGTTATATACACATGTCGCTCTGCGATGTGCCGTCTACAACACATCTGTACATATTTGCACACTGCGATCTGACAGGATGCCATCTAACCTCAGTTCTAGACATGTCGCTCTGCTATATGTCTTCTATAACACATCTGTACATATTTGCACACTGCTATCTCACAGGATGCCATCTAACCTCAGTTCTATACATGTTGCTCTGCGATCTGCCGTCTATAGCACATCTGTACATATTTGCACACTGCTATCTCACAGGATGCCATCTCACCTCAGTTCTATACATGTGGCACTGCTATCTGCCGTCTATAGCACATCTGTACATATTTGCACGCTGCTATCTCACAGGATGCCATCTAACCTCAGTTATACACATGTTGCTCTGCGATCTGCCGTCTATAGCACATCTGTACATATTTGCACACTGCGATCTCACAGGATGCCATCTAACCTCAGTTATACACCATGTTGCTCTGCGATCTGCCGTCTATAGCACATTTGTACATATTTGCACACTGCTAATTCACAGAATGCCATCTAACCTCAGTTCTGTACTTGTTGCACAACATCACACTTGTACAAGCTTCAGGTATTGCTATCCTACAGGACGCCATAACACCGTCTGACTTCACTTATTTACGTATTCTCCTGCCACAGGACGCCGACCAGGACTGAACTACTCAGTCTGTCGGACGTGCTGAAACGCGCCGAGCCAGAGCAGGGGGTGATGCCTTTGTGGGAGGCGTGGGGCATCTTCTTGCTGCAGCGCGCATGCCTCGTCTTTGAGGTCATGCTGGTCCTGCACACCTACCTCACAGACTCTAAGGTTAAGAAGAAGTCTGGGTCACGCCTAGATGCCAATGAGTGGGTCAGAAAGGGCAAGTACCTGCGCCGCAACCAGCCCCAACTTCACTCGGACGGCAAGCGGACCCATGGCATTGTTCGCGCCATTGCAGACTCGGTCACTTGCGACCGCCTCTTGCCGCCAACGCAGCATAGATACAGCCACCTCGACACCAGCCGCTCCTACCTGTCGCTGTGCTGGCCGGGTCTGACCCAGCAGACCATTAGCACCTTAGAGCTAGAGAGACACCCGGGAAAGACGGCCTCCAACGTCACCCCGGTAAACTCCGTGATTAAGATCCTGTCCACCGCCGCAGTCCTCGGTCGTCTCCCCACCTGCGCCTCAGGTGCTGTCATGCTGACCCAGGACGAGCTGGAGCTGGCAACATCCCGCATCCACGCGACAACAGTCGCCGATCATCGCCAGCCGTTCGGCGTCCTGGAGACACTCGCCCCCCCCTCCCACCCGTCGCTACCACCTGCTCTGGAAGCACTGGTCTGCACCGAAGCAGGAGGCAAATGCGCACCGGCGTGCATCTTCAACAGCACCCCCATAGCGAGGATGGAGATGTGGTTTCTCTCGGCGGACACCAACTCGGGGGAGGCTGTTCGCTCACCAGCGGCGTACAACAACTTGATGAGCGAGGCTCAATTCTGCCGGCACACCGTCAGGAGCATGTTGAAGAACTCCATTGAGTGCATGTACCGAGGAACTGCGTCAAGATCAGGTGATTGTGCTTGATGTGCATGCTTGTCGGGTTGTGTCAGTAATGCGCGGCTTCGGTTTCTCGCTGTCAGAGCTGCGCGAGTACATGAGCGTGAGCTCGCCAAGCTGTGGGGAGAATGGCGCAAGGAGCCCATGATGAAAGCTCATATCCACCTCAACAGCCTCCAGCTGACGGTCTGGCCGTAGGTGTCCCCTTAGCAGTGCTGCCACCACCCCGCGTCAATGTTATTCGCCCATCGTTATGACAGTCACGAACTGTCCATACGACAAGTTCGAGGCCATTATAATCTTTGATCACGGTGCTTTCCGCGGCGCCAAGCTCAAAAACATCGCCGGACGCCTCGTTGCGTGGTTCTAACGTCGCCACCATGGTGCCACCCACCAAGCAGCCGGTGCCGTATGCACAAAAGTCTGGCAAGACAGTAGGAAACCCGCCAGGCCGCATGAACGGCGTGCCAGCGCGCATGTCTGCTAGCTGCTGACGAACTGCAGGATGCTGGCCAGCCAGTGCCGCGCCTCGCGACCACGGCTGTAGAACAAGATGACGTGAGACAGGCTGATCGTGTGTAAGCAATCCCATATCAGTCGTTGCGGCTGAGCTTGTTGTGCCCGATGGCACCCTTGACGCACCTCTCGCCGATACACCAGACTGCTGCGGCAGTGAAGTACCCGCTGCCTCCAGGCCTGATGAAAAGTCCGAAAGATTTGAGGCAGCCTTCGGAAGGCTGCGCAGAGTGTGTTTTGCCCCAAGCTGACGCAAATCCATGTCGACAGCTGTCAGAAAAAAAAATCATGATTGATATCACACCCTGTTAGTGCTGCACGAAAACTGAGAGCTGTGCTGCCACCCCCCCCCCCCCCCCAGCGCCAAGCAGGCGATGAAGGGTTGAACAGCGAGCCAAGAGGATGCCAATCAACTGTCAATCACCAGCACCCACCCAATATAGGATAGTGCAGGATATACAGGCGACCCCCTCCGACAAAACGCGTATGCAACAAACCCCGAGGACTGCGCCCGAAGTCCTTCAAAACATGACCCTTAGGTGGATGTAGCGTGCCAGTAAATTGTTGATAGGGTCACTGACACTGCATACACCGCCAGACTGCCGCCAAGCCGCAACTTGCGCGAAGAACGACGCAATACGCGAGCTTCAAAAAGCACGGCAGTAGCGATCGCGAGAGGTCACTGAATGGACAGCCTGCGAGCAAGCGCCAGCGTGCCAAAACGATTACTGGGCAGCAGCGCAAGTTACTCACCCAATTTCAGCCGCAAATACTCCCGCCAATCGCCACAGCGCGCCACCCACGCTCAGGAAAAAATCAATCCAAAAATACCGAGCTCAGCGCACGCCACGCCAAGCAAATTTCGAGCTGCCAATCGCTCCATCCACTCCTCCAGCAGCAATAACCCCCCTGATAACCCCAAGATTCTCACTGCAGGCCCTCGTGGTGGTAGACACTCACGCCTCTGCAAATGATGGACTTCACGCGCAAGTTGAAGTCGCCTTCTGTTCGCACGCAGAGCCCGCCAGACCGTGGTAGTCACTAATCCAGCACAGGTCTCGGACGCAACCGTGCGCGACAACTGGTGGCCAGTTGACGTCGTTGCACTCCGATATGCCGCCAAAGTCCTGCTGAAAAAACAGCTCTATCAGTTGCTGCTCGGTTTCCCGGCCCGATAGATCAGCTGCGAGCGCCCCGTATACACGTAAGCGCCAACAAAGAGACGGAGAGAGGGCTGGCGCTGAAGGCAGCCCGCTCTAAGTTAGACAGGGAGATGATCCGCTCGCGGCACTTGCCGGTACAGCAGTCCAGAGCTCTCCGTTCGCTGGCTCGAAAAGGCGAAGGTGTCGGCTCGAGCACTCCGGTCACCAGATGTGGCCTAGCGGCCTTGATGTGTCTAGATACTACTCATTCCACAGCGTTTGCCATACAAACAATGACCAGATCCATGAGAGGTAAGCTTCCGGCTTGTTCAAGGTGTCCTGTGATTTTATTAGCAGTTGCAAGCAGCGCAGCATTGCTCAGCGCATGACGCTAACCATAAACCAACATGCGGAGCAACCCTACTTCAACTTCAAGTTGAACATCAACCTCAACTTGAAGTTGAACTTGCAACTTCAACAAATGCATGCAGAGTTGTGCGTCTCATCAACCGCTACACATGTGATGTCGCACTTGCACCTCTGCATGCACCGCTGCCACATTGCTACCGCACGCTATGGTAAAGTCCTCGTCACCAGGCCCTGAACACATGCCGAACGCAGCACGAGGTGTTGGCCCTCCCTCTGAATGGATCACACTCCACTCGTGGGTGACTGTATCGAAACAACGCAGGTCGTTGTAAACAACAACACCGTCGCATCCACCAAACACGTAGATTTTGTCCCTGACTACTGCTGCCGAGTAGGGGTTGCAATATTATGTGTTTTTGCACAGCCTATTATGGATTGCGTTATGTATTGCATTATGTATTTCTTGCTAGATGGTCATCAGTCATGTATTTGCCTACTCTAGCAGCCACAAAATTGAGTTTCTTGTAGCAAACAGTGCATCCTTAGTCAATTCACATGAATACTGCATGCACAAGTAGTCTGGAGGATGCAGGAGGCTCAGGACTAAAACCTGCGATTATGTATTTGCTGCAGAACAGACCTATTATGGATCATGTAATACATAATATTGCAACCCCTACTGCCGAGTGGCCATTTCTTGCGCATGGAGGGTCACCAAATGTATTGAGGTGCAGCCACTCTCAATGCCGGTTCAATATGTACCTCGAGCACATGACGCCCATTCTTTTCTCTACATGTATTGTGGCAGCGGTAGGCAGAAGTGTGCAAAAATGCATGTTGAGCACTGTGGCAACAGTTAAAGTTGAATTTGAACTTCAAGTTGAAGTTGAAGTTTGACAAGTATTGAAGTTGAGGTTGTGCAATGTTCAACACACTCCCAGTTGAGGTCGAGACTGGTCTGGAGTGGATGCTCAGCGGGCCGCGCTGAGCAATGCTGCATGCATGTCTATCTGGATAATAATCACTGAACACCCAAAATCATGGAATGAAGACTTCTTCTTGTTCAGCCACGGAGCTTGCTTGGATCGCTGTCATGACTTGACAGCACACTTCTTGGCCACATTTGGTGACCGGAGCTTGCGGATCTGGACGCTACGTCCTGGGGCACGCCCCGCCCGCAGACAAAGGTTCCTCGGGTGTTCCCTGCTGACTGGGGCCGGACTTCACAAGTGGCAGGGACAGAACGGCATCCAGGACCGTTCGGACCTTCTTCCTGTCAGCCTCGGCGCACAGAGGTCTGCTTTCTGGCGCACGCACTTCTTTTTGAGGTGTTTGCAATCGTATCGTCAGCTGGACGGTACTAGGGAGGACCCCAGCCCGCCAAACCGCCAGTTTAGAGGCTGCTGACAGCCTACGTTGTAATTTGGTTCATTGGGCAACGGCAAACTTCTACAGGCATTCGTGGACGCCGCAGGCCTACGTATCGCCTCGCACGCAGTTCAACTTTTCCGGTGGGCAGTTACACATCGAATGCGCAGAGTTTTGCAAAGCGGTGTGTGGCGGACGCACAGGATTTGAAGAATTAGCGTGGCAACCTTCATCTACAGGCATTCGTGGGCTCGCATCAGGCCTACGTCGCCATTTCTCGCTCGCACACAGTTCAACTTCCGGTGGCAGTTACACGTCGAACGCGCAGAGTTTTGCAGGGCGGTGTGTGACGCACAGGACTGGGGGATTGGCGTGCGGTGCTTTGGAGCTGGTGGGAGCCTTGCGGGTCATCTGGGCGGCTTTGGCGCTTGGGTGAGCAGTGGGGCTGGCGCTCGGTGGAAAAACAGGAGGACGGGATAATTGGTTGGCGCTGAGGAGCGATTGAAGCAGCGCTGGCGTGGCGTTGAGGCAGCGGCGCAGTACATCGGTACGTCATCTAGCCTGCTTCTCGATTGTCGCAGCTGGCCTGCTCGCACGATCGCGGCGTACTTCTGTGGCCTCATGTTGCAGTTTTCGCTTCGTTGCTAGTTTTCGAGGCGTATTCTGCGTGTTTGCCGAGGTCGCACGGTTGCGTGCTCTGGCAAACTGCTAGTTTGACGGTATTGGGATATTGCCTATTTCGGAGCACGGTATCCTACGGCCTGGTGGGATTCGTAACGTGCGGAATCGATTTTCTACAGCCAGTTTTCTTGCGGGGCAGCGCTGCCACCCGGCTGCCTCGAGCACTACACCTGTTGGGCGACATTGCGCGTGCTCATTGGTGTCACTGGCTTAGTGGTCACACGTACTGCAGCTCTACACCGCCTACGGCGCTGGGGGGGGGGGGTGCTGCATACGTCTGGTGCAGAAACTTGGCATAAAAAATGGCTCGGCAACGGCGTATCAGCTTGCTTGACTCTCGTCTATTGAGCTCAGTGATCATCGGATGATCGAGACAATCATGGTGAGCTCAGTCGGCAACGATGTTGAAAGCGCATGACATGCCAGCTTCGAGACCGAGGAAAGATGATGTACAGTCATGGCGGAACTTCGGCATGCTCAGTAACATGTCGAAAAACTTGAGGCCACCGATGACAACATCACGTACAGATGCCGTCGAAGCTGCTTTGCCGTGCCTCAGTTCTACACGCGGTGCAGTCGAGCTGGATGGGGCAGCTGCACGTGAGCAACCACGCTGGACGGCAGCCACAGCAGCAGCACACCAGCCTGACGCTCTTGCGAAGGAGCTCAGGGACTTCAATCAGGTGTACGGTCCGTTCGTCTCGGAGCATCCGTACCCCACTGACGTGCCAGATTATCGGCTGGTGCCGCCGGCCTTGGTCACCAGCGGTTGTATGGTGTCAACGTGGGAGCTGTGGCAGCGGTGCATGCAGAGGTGCAAGTGCGGCAGCACGTGTGTAGTGGTTGATGAGAAGTGCACAACTCTGCATGCATTTGTTGAAGTTGCAAGTTCAACTTAAAGGTGAGGTCGATGTTCAACTTGAAGTAGGGTTGATCGCATGTAGGGCTAGGGTTAGAGTCATGCGCTGAGCAATGCTGCGCTGCTTGCAACTGCTAATAAAATCTCTGGACACCTTGAACAAGCTGGAAGCTTACCTCTCATGGATCTGGTCATTGTATATATGGCCCCCGCCTTGGAAATGCATAAATTGTAGACACATCAAGGCCGCGAGGCCACAGGAGCCCCGAGACGAGCTAGACTGCTGCGCGTCCTTCACCGACGATGATGAGGTCCTATGCACGGCCTACGAGCGGGTCGTGTGGACGGTGGCTGGGGTTCATCCTGATTCCGGTCGAGTCACACTGGTTTGTGGCGGCGGCGCAGGTCCTGATGGTGAGGTCCGTCCCAACAAGGACTTTGAGGCGGCGGACTGGAAGGAGGCATGGATAACTGGCGAGGTCAGTCCATGGGCGCCTCAGGTTGGTGAGGTGGTCCTGTACTACAGCAACAGTTGCGCAGACGAGAAGGCCATGCCCTCTATCGCCCAGGTCATAGGTCATGCAGAGCCAGTGTCACATCCATTCTCGAAGGTGACTGATATGGTGCGTATCTGGCACCCTCGGCTCGGCAGGGAAGTGGAGATACCGGCTTGGCAGCTAGCGCCTTGTTGGTTGCCCCGTAACATTCGTCTGCTGGCACGCTGTGGACTTCCGGGGGTCACCACCGGCGAAATTACGATGCTGGTGGAGGTGGAATGCTCATTTGACGGCCAGGCGCGCCTGCGAGACATTCGTAATGGTTATGGCGGTGTAATCGTACGTCCCATCATCAACGGCAAAAGACAGCCGACATTCATGCTTGCGTGGCATAAGCTACAGCCATTGGGGCGCAGTGTATCTTCCTTCTGCACCCTACCTCCTGACCGGGCGCTGACGGACTCATACGTGATGGCCCCAACAGATGTCGAGGAGTGGGCTAGGCCGCTGGTGTACGCGTCTTCTCCCTCCTTGTTGGACTGCGCATACACTTGCAACACATCCAGTCCACTGCGCGCGTGGTTGAGCTTTGATGGCTATCGGATTTCCTCGCACCGCCCCAAGAATGGCCTTCAAGGGTTGCAGATGCAGCCCTCAGTGCTCCAGCGCAGCTCGTATGCAGGCTATGCGCCGGCTGTGGCAGGCGGTGAGACGCGCAGTCAGTGCAGCGGGGTAGGGGATGGCGCAGCCGGCAAGTCTCTGCGGGTGCCAATATGCTCGGCGGTCCAGGTTTGCTCTGGGCCAGGTGACTCCAGCGCGCATGGGAGGCTGCATGCAGATGGCGATCATGCACGTGCAATCACTGGCGGTGCTTTATTGACAGCGGTGGCTCGTCAGGGCAGCAGTGCCAACAGAGGTACCACGCCTACCACCCGCCATTGCGACATTGCCTCAACAGTCATAGGCATTGACGCGGACAGCGGCGCACAAGCGAGTACGCTCAGTATCGGTGGGGGCGGCGCTCAGTTGCATGTCAATGGCGGTGGGCGCGTTGGCGACGCGAGGCAGACGAGTGCTCCAACGACAACTGCTCCAGCAACAGCAGAGACGCGTGTTTTGGCCAGAACGCAGGCGGCGGCATGTGTTCCAGTCACAGTGCAGGCGGGTGCAGCTGCAGCACAAGCAGATGCAATGGAGGCTGTTGCAGAGCACGGGGTAGAAAGGACGGATTCTGCTGGAGGAGAGTTCTCGTCAGGTATTCAGTCGGCTGCAGAACGCCTGGCTGCCACTGCAAGGTCTGCAGCAACTGGTGACGTCTTGCTCATTGCTGTATCAGCATCAACATCAGTGTCAGGTAGTGACGCTGCTGAGCTGCAGTCTCTCAGCCATGTTGCCTTCGGAGAGGGCATCATCCCTGCTGGGCTGCCCGTACCACAAGTAGCTGATGGCAGCAGCAGGGGGCGTTGGCGAGACAGAACACCAGTGGGCGGAGGTGCATGTGACTCAGAGCGGGCTACTGGCTCTGGAGATTGCGTGCCTGCTTCAGCGCTGTCCGAACATGATGC
The DNA here is from genome assembly GCA_017506865.1 of Tribonema minus. Classification (NCBI taxonomy): domain Eukaryota; class Xanthophyceae; order Tribonematales; family Tribonemataceae; genus Tribonema; species Tribonema minus. The sequence goes on along the minus strand of JAFCMP010000522.1, from coordinate 720,217 downwards.
CAGCGGAGTACATTGCCCTCCCGGGTGCACAGGTGCCGCTTGCGAACGGGGCAGCGATGCACGGAGCCCAGAGGCAATCAGTAATGTCAGTGTCAGAGCGCCTCTGCTGGTCAAGGGCGTCGATGGCAGTGCTCAGGGCTCGGGTACAACATCTTCGCTGACGACAGTGTGCGAACCTGCATTGGGCGCACCTCAGCAGCACATGCCTCAGGCAGAGGTGCTGTCCACAGCAGCTCAGGCGGGCGTAACAGCAGCACAGGCAGGTGCGAGTGGAGCGGTCGCAAAGCTTAGAAGTCATGGCAAGGACACGGCATTTGCGGAGGCGACTATTCAGTCAGCGGAACCACAGGGCAAGGACACGGAATCTGCTGTCGTGGCACATAAGTCAGGTACTCTGTCGCCTGCACTAGTATCGCTGTCCCTGCCTGCAGAAACCTCAGCCAGTACTGCAGATACGGGATCGGCTCATGGCATCTTGTCTGCCGGCGCGCTAGCACTGCTGTCAGCAACACGCACTGGTGACGCTGGCACTGGATTGCAGTCTCGGAGCCATGCCGCTGTGGAAGGCGACAGCACCCTGGGCATCGTTGTGCCAGCGCGGCTGGAATTCGATGTTGGTAGCAGCGCACGAGGCTCAGCAACACTGACTGCTTGCCGGCATGGCAGCACTTCACCGAGCTCAGCACGGGCTGGTGTTTTTAACAGCGGCGCACCGGGCCAAGTGCAACCGACAGGTGTTCTCGTTGGCTGCTCACTCAGGCTCAACGTAGCTATGGCGACAGTTGGTCCGAATGGCTGTGCGCCGGATGCAGCGGTGCTGCCTGAAGATCGAGGCAGCAGTGCTCAGTGTTCTGCAGGGGTCGCAGGTGCCGCGCGTGAGATCAGCAGCATGTCACGGAGTTCGTTGCAGGGCTTGGACGGCAGTGTTCTGCAGCAGCTGTCAGAGTCGTCGATCAACAGTTCTGCTGGCAATGCTCGTCGCTCAACTGCGCCGGCAGAGGGTCATGGAAGTATGTTCACGTGCTCTGAGCAACACACAGGCTCTACGGATCCACCTGGCGGTCATGGACAGAGGAAAATGCAGCTGATCTCAAAGCCACCTGTTCATTGCAGCAGTGCTCACAGCTCCATGCAGTTCTTGGACACTGTTGGTGGCCATGGCAGCAATACCCTCAGCATGGCACCACCGATCACTAGTCAGCATGGATAATGCCCTTGGAGCTCAGCATCGGATGCTAGTTGTGGCGGCAACTTATCGGACTTCACGTGGACTGACAGGAGCGATGATGGCAGCGCTGGCGTTTCAACTCAGCTGTCTGCCGGTCTCACAGCAGTGGACAAGGCACTCAGTCTGCTCCATTCATTAGTCTTGTTGAAAGCGGGGGCAGCTATGAACAGTGCTCAGTGCTGCGGACAGACGATTTTGGTGGCAGCGGCATCGAGGGCTGTGTGCGGGTTGTAGAAGTTGGTGCTACTCTCAACGACGAGGCCCTGGGACACGAAGCAAAAGTACCTACGGCGGCTAGGCCAATGGCGGGTGACAGCAACACGAATAACGTCACACAGTCTGCTTGCAGGGGCAATGGCGGTACAACACACACGCCCGCACCTCTATGCGGTGGTGGTCAAGTCGGCGTTCAGCCGTGTTTTGCAACGGTTACAGGCGCTGCTTGCGAGCGTGGCGACACTGCATGCAGCTGCATGGCACTACCGGCTACTGGCTCTGTCTGCAGCACATCTGTCTCAGCGCCGCCGGCTGGATCTTGTGGCGGTGGTGCACAGTGCTCCGCAAGGGTGGCTGTTGCAGGCGCTGCTTGCAGGCATAGCAGCAACACACGCAGCTCAGTACCACAATGTCTTGGCTTTGATGGCAGTGCTCTGCCCACAGCGCCGCTGCTCGATCGTCTTGACGGCACCACTCAGCAATCAACCCCGCTGCTGGACACACATGGCAGCAACACTCAGGGCCTTGTGTGCATTTGGCAGGTTGCGCAGGAGGACCTTTATGGTCCAGGCAGTCCTCAATGCGGTCCTGCGAGACTGATGGCAGTGGTGCTCAGGGCTTCGCACAGTGCTCCAACATTGCTGATGGTCTCGGCAGCAGCGCCCTCGGCACAACATCACCGATTGTTTGCGAGCACGAAAGGCCATGCACAGGGCCCAGGGCTGCTGACTGGTTCTTGCAGCACGGCGTCAGGTCCAGGGTCGCTCAGCCTGGGCAACGGCGTCGATGACAGTGCTCAGAGCCTTTTGCAGTATGATAACGTGATTGGTGGTCGCCGCGACGCAACGCTCAGCACAGCAGCACTTTCTGGCGGTCAAGGGCACGATACACAGGTTTTGGCGGTGGCCGTAGGGGCTGCTGGAGAACTTGGCGTCCAAAGGCGGAAAGTGGGGCCCTTCACTGGGCCCGATGAGTGTAGTAGCACAGTGCCGACTCAGGGCTTGGCACAGACTGCCGGCATTGCTGACGGTGACAGAATGTCTCACGGTTCAACGCAGCTACCTGGTCACATGTGCAATGCGAGAACCTCAGCCGCAACCATAGGCGCCAACATGCAAAACTCAGTGCCGCGGACAGAGGGAATAAGCAGCAGTGCTCACGGCTTTGCACAGCATGCTGACGCCGGTGGTGGCAATGGCGACGGGGTGCGTGGTTTAGCATTGCCGCCTGCTGGCGACACGGGTACGGGAAGCTCAACGCAGTTGACAGGCAATGGTGGTGGTCGTGACGCTATCAGCCCATCACGGAGCTCATCAGTACCATCTGCTGGTAGCAACATTACAGACAGTACCGCGCAATCCGCCGTCAGTAGTGGTGGTCGTCATGATACCGCGCACGGCTCAGCGCCGCTTTGTGATGGACATGGCCGTGTCATTCAGGTGTGCACATGTGCAGCCGTTGATGGTGTCGCAGAAAGGTGCGACTGCCACACACAGACTCTAAGCTCGGAGCCGCCGATGGAGAATGCTGGAAGCAATGCTCGAGGCCTGGCAAAGTCTGCTGGCGCCAGCGGCAATCATGGCGACGGGACTTGTAGCTCAGGGCCTCTGTCTACACAAGGCTTCGCACAGTCAGCTGTTGATGGAGGTGACGGTGGTGTTGGGACCCACAGCTCAGTGCCGCTATCTGGTCTTCTCGATGGCGGTACACATGAGAGTGGTGTCATCAGCACTGCGCACGGTTTTGCGCTGACTTCAGGTGTGACAGGTGCTGGGCAATGCAGCAGCTTCTACAGCGCACAGAGCTTGGTATCGCAGTCTGGAACCGCTAGCAACGGCACAGCCAACGCAACAACGCTCAGCCTGGTCGGTGGCCATGCCAACAATCTACAGGGATCTAATGCTGCCCAGGTGGTAGCGGGTCATGATGGTACCATGCAGCCAATGGGCATGGGCTCAGGCCCGACTCAGGGGGTTGAGCAATCCCGAATGGGGGGGTGCTCTACTCTCCTGCTGGAGGCGGCGAGCAGCGCAGTGCAGGATCTACACACAGGTACACTGCTTGAGCAGCAGGCCATTAGCTCCCACCCGCCCTCTCGCCCTGGCTGCTGTGTTGGCACGCTCTCTTCTTCGTTCTCGAGCGTGGGGGGGGGAGATATCGGCAATGATGACACAGCAGCATCGGCTGGCACTGGCAACGGCAACCTCTTGCTGCAGCAGCGGGTGCGTACAGCCTTACAGTATCAGCGACCGCAACTGTCAAACGAGGTCAAACGAGGTTTCAGGTACAACATATGCGATCGGCTATCATAGTGGCCACTTGCTGCGCCAGCAACAATGGTTGGTGGCAGCTGGTCATTCTGGTGGTGATACGACGGCATGTGTGTCAGACAGTGGTGGTACCCCAAGGGTGGCCCTCGACATCAGCCAGGCAGCACAACTCGGTCTGCGGACTGGCAAATTATTGCCGCATCAGGCACACAAGGCTCTGCAACAGCAACGCTCAGCCCTGCCACACCAACAGCAAGCGTTCGCAATGCAGCAGCTGCGGTCAGCACTGGTCCAGCGTTCATCACCAGCGCAGCACAAGCATCAGCGGCAGCTCCTCCTCGCAGCACCACAGCCGCAGCAGTGCTCTGTTCTGACTGGCGGCACTTGTTTTTTTCAGGCACGGTGTCCTAAAGTGCAATGGACACGCTCACCAACACAAACGCGCATGGCTTCAGGGCCCACAACAGAGGAGGCCGCTCCTGTGCCCACTAGTGGCATTGATGACGCTTCTGCGCCGTTCGATCCAGGGATTTGTAGCAAGGCATATGCAAGAGTCCCTGGCATGGGCGTCTCTACACAATCGCCTGCTGCAACGCGCATCAACGACAGCCTCTCGAGAGATGCAAGGCTCAACGACGAGGTGCAGCGGCCGCTATTGCCTCTGACAGTTCAACGCTGCACGAAATGCAGAACTGTTGGGTTGCTCAGCAGCGCCAGCAACACAGGGACAGGTGTTGCATCATGCCAAAGCAGTGAGCGCTCTGCATCGTTTGGAGGCGTTGGAGGCATCTTTGGCGTCCTAGCACCCTTGACGGCAGCACCCTACAGCCATGATCCTTTCATGGCGGTCAGTAATATGGTGATTGCCACGGCTTCTCCTGCACTTGTGTACAGCAGCGAAGGTGGCGGAGCAGTGTCCATCAGCACCAGCAACGGGCACCGCTCAATCGCTGAGAGCCCTTCGGCAGTTGAGTGCAACATGGAGGCACTTCAGCTCGTTGCAGTGATGACTACAGCTGGCGCATGTCGGTTGGCGGAGGCCGTGCGACGCAAAGCAATGGTGCTCGTACAGCAAGGCACTGCAAGAGCTGGGATCACGGCTTCTACGCGATGCACAGCACTAGTGCCTGCGCAGCATAGTCCAATGGCAGGGCGTACATCAGTGAGGCGCCCACCGTTGGCAGCTGCGTCGCAATATGCAACAGCGGAGGCAAGGCATACAGCTGTGCTGTCGACGAGGTCTGGACGCACGATGTGGTTGTGCCACGCGGCGGGGAGAACGATGTACAGCCGATGGCACATACCGCAGATGTGCGGCAGAAGGCACATGGTGATGTGGTGGCGCGTGGCTTCGAGGACAAGGAGCCTAACGCGACAGGGGAAGTTGGCGGCAGTAGCGGAGTACAAGTGGTGCCACGGAAAGTAATGATGCGCACACCGGCGTACGCATCGAGGGCTAGAGCTCAGGCGACAGTCGCCACTGAGGAGGTTGTGGTGTCCAGCAATCGGGCTCACGTGCGCAGGTGGCGGCTCACTGCGGACTTGGTGCGTTGCTCACACCGCAGCGGGGCAGCTTGCAGCAGGCAGGACTTGGCGGAGTGCCCGAGGAGGAGATGGCTCTCAGCTGACACTACAATTGTGGCTCAGCAAGCAGACCTGTTGCTGGGGGCGATAGTAGCACACCTCAAGGGCGGCGTGATGTTGTCCTCACTACGCAGGTCTGAGCGGTGCATGCGGCCAAGTGTCATGGCGATCATGTGCTGACCGGAGGGTCATACGGGTTAGTGGAGCTCAGTACCGCCGACGCCTGAGGCGGCAAGGAGAGAAGGCGGTGCCAGAGGAGGACAGCCTGAGGTGCTGAGGGGTAGTTGTGCCTCAGACACTTGTAGGAGCCGTTGACGTACAACCGTTGTTGTTTTGACCGCAAGTCCGGCGAGGTTGCTTGACGCTAGAGCAAGAGATGACACGTGAGTTACAGTGTCGCATGCCTGGCGTGCAAGCTATGGCGGCAAGGCAACATGCCAGAGCATGGTCGTGGCGGGGAGGGAACGAGAAGCCCGTCTCTGTCATGGGGGGGTAGATATTGTTCGGCCGTTTCCAACTATATTCGCGGGTAGCAGGAGCATATTGTTGTTTTCACCGGCTATCTGGCTCGGTGGTGGGGGCAATCAGATGTCAGGGCTCTCGTTAGTGTAGGCGGCACGGCGTCTGGCAGAGGAAGTTGTCGTTACACGATACGGAGTGCCGTAGATTCTCTGACTGCTTACCCGTAGTCGCTATGGGCATCAAGGGGTTTTTCAAATGTGCAAGGGGGCACATGGTGTAGCTTAGCAATGTCTGGCCACACACCCGTTCCACGCGGCCAAGTACAGGAGGATGTCGTCAGAATGCAGTTGACGCCTGGATTCTCTGGCTGCTGGTTGCTCAGCGTCTGGAGCGAGACCGGGGTTTGGGGTAACAAGAGGTTGGTCGCGACCCTTGGTGTGGTGCGACGGACTATACAACTGGGCTGCCGCCTCAGCCTAGGACATGGGAGCGGGGGGAGTGTTGTTTGTGCGCGTTGGCGCGAGCGCAATGCGTTGGCACCGGCCATTGTGCTGTATGCGTTTTCTGCTTCTGTTTTGCAGCAAGGTGCTAGATGTAACGGATTGTTTGCACGTGATGTGAGGACATCCAGTGATGGCACAGCACATGCGTATTGCTTGTACCGCTGCAGGTTGTGCATGGATGCAGAGAGCACCATGCAGGGGGGGTATGTGGCAGCGGTAGGCAGAAGTGTGCAAAAATGAATGTTGAGCACTGTGGCAACAGTTAAAGTTGAAGTTGAACTTCAAGTTGAAGTTGAAGTTTGACAAGTATTGAAGTTGAGGTTGTGCAATGTTCAACACACTCCCAGTTGAGGTCGAGACTGGTCTGGAGTGGATGCTCAGCGGGCCGCGCTGAGCAATGCTGCATGCATGTCTATCTGGATAATAATCACTGAACACCCAAAATCATGGAATGAAGACTTCTTCTTGTTCAGCCACGGAGCTTGCTTGGATCGCTGTCATGACTTGACAGCACACTTCTTGGGCCCAAGGCCACAAACATAGCAATGGCAACAGCTGGTCCGAATGGCTTTGCGCCGGATGCAGCGGCGCTGCCTGAAGATCGAGACAGCAGTGCTCAGTGGTCTGCAGGGGTTGCAGGTGCCGCGTGTGAGATCAGTAGCATGTCGCGGAGTCCGTGGCAGGACATGGACGGCAGTGTTCTGCAGCAGCTGTCAGAGTCGTTGATCAACAGTTCTGCTGGCAGTGCTCGTCGCCCAACTCCGCCGGCGGAGGGTCATGGAAGCATACTTCTATCCACGTGCTCTGAGCAACACACAGGCTCTACGGATCCACCTGGCGGTCATGGACAGAGGAAAATGCAGCTGATCTCAAAGCCACCTGTTCATTGCAGCAGTGCTCACAGCTCCATGCAGTTCTTGGACACTGTTGGTGGCCATGGCAGCAATACCCTCAGCATGGCACCACCGATCGCTAGTCAGCATGGATACTGCCCCTGGAGCTCAGCATCGGATGCTAGTTGTGGCGGCAACTTATCGGACTTCACGTGGACTGACAGGAGCGATGATGGCAGCGCTGGCGTTTCAACTCAGCTGTCTGCCGGTCTCACAGCAGTGGACAAGACATTCAGCTTGCTCCATCTATGAGTCCTTTCGGAGGCGGGAACAATTGTAAACAGTGCTCAGTGCTGCAGACAGATGAGTTTGGCAGCGGCAACGAGGGCTGTGTGCGGGTTGGAGGAGTCGGTACTAGTCTCAATGACGAGGCCCTGGGACACGAAGCAACAGTACCTACGGCGGCTAATGACGGGTGACAGCACCACGGATAACGTCACACAGTCTGCTTACAGCGGTAGTGGCAATGGCGGCACAACACAGTCGCCCGCGCCTCTTTGTGGTGGTCATGTCGGCGTTCAGCCGTGTTCTGCAAAGGGTGCAGGCACTGCTTGCAAGCATGGCAACACTGCATGCAGCTGCCCAGCACTATGGGCTACGGGTTCTGCCTGCAGTACACCTGCGCTGCTGACTGGACCTTGCGGCAGTAGTGCACAGTGTTCAGCAAGGGTTGCAGGTGTTGCTTGCAGGCATGGCAGCGACACACACAGCTCAGTGCCACTGTGTCTTGGCTCGGACGGCAGTGTTCCGCCCACAGCGCCGCTGCTCGATTGTCCTTTCGGCACAACTCAGCAATCAACTCCGCTGCTGGACACACATGGCAGCAATACTCAGGGCCTAGTGCATTTGTCAGGTTGTGCAGGTGGACCTCCATGTTCTGGGCACTCCTCAGCACTGTCCTGCGCGACTGATGGCGGTGGTGCTCCGGGCTCGATACAGTGTTCGGGCGTGGCTGATGGTCTCGAGGGCAGCCCGCCCGGTACAACACCCCTGACTGTCTGCGAGCACGGGGGCCATGCACAGAGCTCAAAGCTGTGGGCTGATTCTTGCAGCAGGGCATTAGGTCCAGGGTCGCTCAGCCTGGGCAACAGCGTTGATAGTGCTCAGAGCCTTTTGCAGTGTGCTAACGTGATTGGTGGTCGCCGCGATGCAACGCACAGCACAGCGGCACTTTCTGGCGGTCAAGGGCACGATACACAGGTTTTGGCGGTGGCCGTAGGGGCTGCTGGAGAACTTGGCGTCCACAGGCAAAAAGTGGTGTCGATCACTGGGACCGATGAGAGTAGCACAGTGCCGACGTCAGACTTTGCACAGACTGCCGGCATTGCTGACGGTGGCAGAACGGCTCGCAGTTCAAAGCGGCTACCTGGTCACGTACACATGCAATGCGAGAGGCTCAGCCGCGACCAAGGGGATCAGCATACAAAGCTCAGTGCCGCGGACAGAGGGAATCGGCAGCAGTGCTCACGCTTTTGCACAGCATGCTGGCGCCGGTGGCGGCAATGGCGACGAGGTAGCTGGTTTAGCATTGCCGCCTGCTGGCGACAAGGGTATGGAAGACTCAAAGCAGTTGGCAGGTAATGGTGGTGGTCATGACGCTATCAGCACTACCGCGCAGTCCGCCATCGATAATGGTGGTCGTCACGATACGGCGCACGGCTCAGCGCCACTTTGTGATGGACATGGCCATGTCGTTCAGGTGTGTGCAGCAGTTAATGGCGTTGCACCGCATCACACAAACTCTGAGCTCAGAGCCGCCGATGGAGGGTGCTGGCGGCAGTGCTCAGGGCCTGGCAAAGTCTGCTGGCGCCTGCGACAGCCATGGCGGCGGGACATGTAGCTCAGGGCCTCTGTCTACACAAGGCTTCGCACAGTCAGCTGTCGATGGAGGTGACGGTGGTGTTGGGTCCCACAGCTCAGTGCCACTATGTGTTTCTTTCGGTGGCGGTACACATGACAGTGGTGTCATCAGCACTGCGCACGGCTTTGCGCTGACTTCAGGTGTGACAGGTGCTGGGCAATGCAGCAGCTTCCACAGCGCACAGAGCTTGGTATCGCAGGCTGGAACCGCTAGCAACGGCACAGCCAACGCAATAACGCTCAGCCTGGTCGGTGGCCATGCCGGCAATCTACAGGGCTCTCATGCTGCACAGGCGATAACGGGCCATGATGGTACCTTGCAGCAAATGGGCATGGGCTCAGGCCCGACCAAGGGGGTTAAGCAATCCCGAATGGGGGGATGCTCTACTCTCCTGCTGGAGGCGGCGAGCAGCGCAGTGCAGGATCTACACACAGGTGCACTGCTTGAGCAGCAGGCCATTAGCTCCCACCCGCCCTCTCGCCCTGGCTGCTGTGTTGGCACGCTCTCTTCTTCGCTCTCGAGCCTGGGGGGGGGAGATATCGGCAATGATGTCACAGCAGCATCGGCTGGCACTGGCAATGGTGACCTCTTGCTGCAACAGCGGGTGCGTACAGCCTTACAGTATCAGCGACCGCAACTGCCAAACGAGGCTACAGGTACAACATATGCGATCGGCCATCATACTGGCCACTTGCTGCGTCAGCATCAACGGTTGGTGGCAGCTGGTCATTCTGGTGGTGATACGACGGCATGTGTGTCAGACAGTATTGGTACCTCAAGGGCGGCCCTCGACATCAGCCAGACAGCACAACTTGGTCTGCGGACTGGCAAATTAATGCCGCATTAGACACACAAGGCTCTGCAACAGCAACGCTCAGCCCTGCCACATCAACAGCAAGCGTCCGCAATGCAGCAGCTGCGGTCAACACCGGTCCAGTGTTTATCACCAGCGCAGCACAAACATCAGCGGCAGCACCTCCTCGCAGCATCACAGCCGCAGCAGTGCTCTGTTCTGGTAGGCGGCACTTGTTTTCATCAGGCACTGTGTCCCAAAGTGCAATGGACAGGCTCACCAACACCAACGCACATGGCTGCAGGGCCCACAACAGAGGAGGCCACTCTTGTCCCCACTAGTGGCATTGATGACGCCTCTGCGCCGTTCGATCCAGGGATCTGTAGCAAGGCATATGCAACAGTCTCTGCTGGCATGAGCGTCACTACGCAATCGCCTGCTGCTACGCGCATCAACGACAGCCTCTCAAGCAATGCAAGGCTCAACGGCGAGGTGCAACGGCTGCTATTGCCTCTGACAGTTCAACGCTGCACGAAATGCAGAACTGTTGGGTTGCTCAGCAGCACCAGCAACACAGGGACAGGTGTTGCATCATGCCAAAGCAGTGAACGCTCTGCATCATTTGGAGGCGTTGGAGGCATCTGTGGCGTCCTAGCACCCTTAACGGCAACACCCAACAGCCATGATCCTTTCACGCCGGACAGAAACATGGTGTACGCCACGGCTCCTGGACTGGTGTACAGCAGCGCAGGTGGCGCAGCTGTATCCGTCAGCACCAGCAACGGGCAACGCTCAATCGCCGAGAGCCCTTCGGCAGTTGAGTGCAACATGGAGGCAGTTCAGCTCGTTGCAGTGGCAACTACAGCTGGCGCATGTCGGTTGGCGGAGGCCGTGCGACGCAAGGCAATGGTGCTCGTGCAGCAAGGCACTGCAAGAGCTGGGATCACGACGTCTGCGCAATGCGCAGCACTAGTGCCTGCGCAGCATAGTCCAATGGCAGGGCGTACAGCAATGACGACACGCAGCATTGACCCCGGAGAGGAAGCCGCACGCAACATCGGCAGATATACGGGGCATAGAAGCGGCGAGGGTGAGGCGCCCACCGTTGGCAGCTGCGTCGCAATATGCAACAGCGGAGGCAAGGCATACAGCTGTGCTGTCGACGAGGTCTGGACGCACGATGTGGTTGTGCCACGCGGCGGGGAGAACGATGTACAGCCGATGGCACATACCGCAGATGTGCGGCAGAAGGCACATGGTGATGTGGTGGCGCGTGGCTTCGAGGACAAGGAGCCTAACGCGACAGGGGGTTGGCGGCAGTAGCGGAGTACAAGTGGTGCCACGGAAAGTAATGATGCGCACACCGGCGTACGCATCGAGGGCTAGAGCTCAGGCGACAGTCGCCACTGAGGAGGTTGTGGTGTCCAGCAATCGGGCTCACGTGCGCAGGTGGTGGCTCACTGCGGACTTGGTGGGTTGCTCACACCGCAGCGGGGCAGCTTGCAGCAGGCAGGACTTGGCGGAGTGCCCGAGGAGAAGATTGCTCTCAGCTGACACTACAATTGTGGCTCAGCAAGCAGACCTGTTGCTGGGGGCGATAGTAGCACACCTCAAGGGCGGCGTGATGCTGCTGTCCTCACTACGCAGGTCAGAGCGGTGCATGCGGCCAAGTGTCGTGGCTATCATGTGCTGACCGGAGGGTCATACGGGTTAGTGGAGTTCAGTCCGCCGACGCCCGAGGGGACAAGGAGAGAAGGCGGTGCCGGGGGAGGACAGCCTGAGGTGTGAGGGGCAGTTCTGCCTCAGACACTTGTAGGAGCCGTTGACGTACAACCATTGTTGTTTTGACCGCAAGTCCGGCGAGATTGCTTGACGCTAGAGCAAGAGATGACACGTGAGTTACAGTGTCGCATGCCTGGCGTGCAAGCTACGGCGGCAAGGCAACATGCCGGAACGTGGTCTTGGCGGGGAGGAAACGAGGAGCCCGTCTCGATTATGGGGGGGTAGATATTGTTCGGCTGTTTCCAACTATATTCGCGGGTAGCAGGAGCATACTGTTGTTTTCACCGGCTATCTGGCTCGGTGGTGGGGGCAATCGGATGTCAGGGCTCACGTTAGTGTTAGGCAGCACGGCATCTAGCAGAGGAAGTTGTCGTTACACGATACGGAGTGCCGTAGATTCTCTGACTGCTTACCCGTAGTTGCTATGGGCATCAAGCGGGTTTTCAAATGTGCAAGAGGGCACATGGTGTAGCTTAGCAATGTCTGGCCACACACCCGTTCTACGCGGCCAAGTGCAGGAGGATGTCGTCATCATGCAGTTAGCGCGCCTGGATTCTCTGGCTGCTGGTTGCTCAGCGTCTGGAGCGAGACCGGGGTTTGAGGGTACCAAGATGTTGGTCGCGACCCTTAGCGTGGTGCGACGGACTACACAACTAGGCTGCCACCCCAGCCTAGGACATGGGGGGGGGGGGTTGTTTGTGCGCGTTTGCGCGAGCGCAGTGTGCTGGCACCGGCCATTGTGCTGTATGCGTTTTCTGCTTCTGTTTTGCAGCGAGGTGCTAGATGTAACGGATTGTTTGCACGTGATGTGAGGACATCCAGTGATGGCACAGCACATGCGTATTGCTTGTATCGCTGCAGGTTGTGCATGGATGCAGAGAGAACCATGCAGGGGGGGTATGTGGCAGCGGTAGGCAGAAGTGTGCAAAAATGCATGTTGAGCACTGTGGCAACAGTTAAAGTTGAAGTTGAACTTCAAGTTGAAGTTGAAGTTTGACAAGCGTTGATTTCAAGTTGAGGTTGTTCAATGTTCAACACATTCCCAGTTGAGGTTGAGACTGGTCTGGAGTGGATGCTCAGCGGGCCGCGCTGAGCAATGCTGCATGCATGTCTATCTGTTTTTTAAATAATCACTGAACACCCAAAATCATGGAATGAAGACTTCTTCTTGTTCAGCCATGGAGCTTGCTTGGATCGCTGTCATGACTTGACAGCACACTTCTTGGGCCCAAGGCCACAGTATGCTAACAAAATTAGCCACGTGTACAGTTTGCCGACACCTGTGACGGCTGCTCCACTTTGCATGTCGGTCTGTAATTTTGGCAGGCAAGGTGTAAGTGTTGCTTCCTGTAGCCAAGCTGCTGCAAGCCGTGAACTTTGCTAGCTGTGTGTATCGTGCACCGGCTGAGGTCCTGGCCTCACAGCTCATACAATCTGGGCCGGCGTTTGAGGAGCTCAGTGGCGTTACCACACCCCCTGCCTTCTATACCGACCAGACCACTGGTGCACATGCGATGCTGCTGCAAGTGAGTGACCGGCTAGGAGGAAAACAGGTTGAAGTTGTATATTATGTCCTGGACCGCATGGGCTGAGCGCACGAGAAACCGGGCTTGCAATAACTAAATCTACGGAGGGGCCGGCGGTTCGGCGCTGGCCGGCGAGGGCCGCGGCACTTGCAACAGCGGGATGCGGCGGTAGGCGCTGACGTCGCCATCAGGGGCAATGACTGCGTTCCAGTTCTCGATCACGACACGTGTGAGCGCGCGCTGTAGCGCGAGGGAGGTGCGGCGGCGCCAGAAGGCAACGCGCTGCGCGAGATTGTAGCTGCCCTGCGAGCTCTGCTCGGCGAGTGCGTGTAGCAGCACTTGGGTGTCGCGTGACATAGCGCCGAAGTGGTCAAAGGCTGCGGAAAATCGGGTGTGTGTAGTGGGGTCCAGGGCCCTTGAGACTACGCATGCGTCCATCTTTTCCTGTAAAGCCGATTCAAGCACGCGCTGCACATCGCGTGCGCCCCCCTGAGCCTGACGGAGGTGGGAGGGGCATGAGCGGTCACGTATGGTGACGTCTATGCAACAAGCTACTTTAAAGCCGCCGCGCAGTTTAGTGCACTGGCCTGCCGCTACCGCGTCTGCGCTCGGCTGCACTCTAAGGACTGGAAGGCAAACCTGGTTGCTGCCGAAGACAATGTCCATGAACTTGTTAAACCGTGGCGCGCCGCGTAGCGGCGGAAGGGGGCAAGGGTGTCCCGGTCGAGACCGCGGATGTGGGCCACCTGCTTGAACAGCTGAAAGAGCGCGTCTGCGAGCGAGTTGTGTTGCGTGACGTTAAGCCCTTGTGTGCAGCGGCGCAGGTGGGCGCCCGAGTCCACTGGTTTATGGCACTTGGGGCACTGCGCCGCAGCGGGGGCGGGGCGCTCGACGCCCAGGTGGCGCCGCAGCGTCTCGCGGAAATTCTGGCGGCGACATGGTCTCCGCTGGGTCAGTCCTCGGCAATTGCGCCAAGAAACCCATGGCCCCCTTAGAGGCGCTGCTGCGCCACGCTGCGACTGCTTCCAACGCATTTGCTGCTTCAAGCCGACGCAGCTGCGTGGCGGCGAGCGCTGCGTCTAGCACCCGTGATAGCGCCGCTTGACGCCGCGGCAGCACGGCGGCCGGCGGGGCCTGGGCAGAGCCTGGCTCGCGCGCCACCGCTGGCGCAGCAGCGCGGCGCGCGCCGGTGCGAGTCCGCATGCCCGGCCCCGCAGCTCCGCCTGCCCGTTGCAGCAGATCGCGCAGCGCCCGCCACGCGCCGTCGTCCTGGCGCCAGTCCTGGTACCGGACCGAGGGCAGGAGCAGTGCGAGGGCCGCTGCAGCACCATCGCTGCCGCTGCGCAGTTGCTGCAGGCAGGTAGCTATCTGTGTGAAGGTGAAGCCGTAGCGGGCGTGCTCCAGGACGCGGCTGCGTGCCGCGACTGGAAACGCCGCCAGTGCCGGTCCCATGCACTCGAGAGTACGTGCAGCAAATGCGACACATGCACGTGGCGCCGCGCCCAGCACGCCAAAGCCACCGCTCCCCAGCCGTAGATGCACGCGTACCTGCTGATGTGCTGGTAGCGTCACTGGGGCCTCGCCACCCCAGTCGGCGCCGCGTACCCATGCCACTGCCGCCGCCCACGGACAGGGCGGCGGCGCCGCCGCCGCAACCGCCGGCGGGCCGCGGCGATCGTCGCCAGCCGCCGGCGCGTCCTCGTGGGCCGGCGGCGTAAGACCCGCCGATGGCTCCTGCGCCAGCGCGGCCACGGCCGCTAGCGTGATGGCGTTGAAGCGCCGTAGCTCCTCGTGCGTGAGGGATGGCGCCATGTTGCGCGCGACGTGCCCTGCGCGGGCGGGGACGGCAAGACGCAGAATGGAGAAGGCAGCCTGCACATCCTCCATCTGCACCAGCTCCGCCACCAGGCGGTCGGTGCCGGGGGCACGAAGGGTCGCCGCTACGTGTGCGCGCACGAAGTCCTCGGTGCCGACCGGCACCCCCATCAGCGTGATGCCGTCGTCGCATACTGGCACGGGGACATTGGCGGCGGCGAAGACGGCGGCGGCGCGCTCGCGAGCGCCGCCTGAGGCCGGCACCAGCGCCGCGCATTTCGTGACGTTGACCTCAATGTTAAGCACGCTCAGCGCCTGTTGTATGAAGCAGAACGCGCGACCAACGTGGCCGAGCACTGGCGCGTCACAGCTGGGCGTCATGATGGTGAGGTCATCGAGGTAGCCCGGAAGCGCCAGCTGCGGGAACTTGGCGCGGGCAGCCACCATGGTGCCGCGCAGTGCCAGCGCGAACAGCAGCGGCCGCAATGGGTCGCCCTGCTGCACGCCCTGTTAGGCGAGGATGATGGCGGCGTCGGCGTGCCCATCTAGGCCAAATTCAAGTGGGGCTCGAATGGAATGAGAGAGAGACGCTTTAAGGGCAGGCAGTCTGGTCGGCTGCGAAAGTTGGCGAGGGCTATCAATGAGCATGTACCATCAGCGACACTACGTCATCTCGAGACGAATTGTGTGCTATGTACACACGATGACCCCGACAGCCGCCAGATTCAAGCTCACCTTGCGCAGCATATGACGCAGGTGAGAGATCATGAATGGCATCAAAGCGCGCATGCATACCGTCGGGCGAACATGGCTACATTGTTACCAGTGAGGGCTACACTATTCGATTGAGACTGCGCGGTCCCAGGTCACGAGACGTCCTACGAGACATATTTTCACATGTTGCTACATATGTTGCTGTTGACAGCCTGTTGTGCCCTTGGTCCTTGAACTGTGTGCAGTGCCACTGTGTGGCCCATGTGGTGCCAAAACGTTACATCTGCAGCCTCAGCAACCGTTGCTTGCAACAAGGCACACCCTCATGCTGATGGTGGCTCCGACCATGTTCATATCTTTGTCGACTTGTTCACACAAACAAATATTCTGGATTGCTGATGTGCCATGATGTGGTGGCCATGTGACAGAAGTGAGTGCTCTGCTCTTATCCCCCTTGCTGTTGCAGGTCATCTGATGTGGATGGCATAAGTGGCTAGCTCCAAGGCCAGGTATGAAAGTGACCGCAAGCAGCTGGGATGGGCCAAGGGTGCACGCGGCAGAAGCAGGGACAGGAAAGGGGCGCAAAAGGGCACAAGCTTGCTTCTCTCATGCGCACAAGCGGAGGGGAATGGAAAGGCATGGTCTGCGGTTTCTACATGGAATGACGCACGGATGCACAGGCGGATCTGGAGACAATGGCACTCAGGCAAGCAGTGTGCCTCGAATCACACTTGTCGTGATCATGCTGGCAGTAGATGTGGCATCAGTGCAAGTGTTGAAGCTGTATATGATTGTGCATGCCACCTGGTAACTTCAGCGCTACATGCTGTTTTATGATGGGCGCTTAAGACCCCCCCCCCCCGCCTAAGCTTTTCCGGCCTCCATGCGTCACAGAATCCTCAGGGAGGTCCCATCTTGCAACACACACCCCTTGGGCTAGTGCTCTTGACTCGCAAAAACGTGTCACACGCGCTGGGTTATTGACGCATCAAGCTGCAGTATAGCGTCTGCACACTGTGTGGGGTGAGCCTACATGTTAAAAGGGAGTATGCTTCACGTACCATCTGTCCTCGTAGCGGTATTTCACTGGCGGGGCCATGATATGGATTTTAACCCCTTTTTTAACAGCCATGCCTTAACAAATCCACGTAGGGGGTTTGATCGACCTCACATGCGGTCTGCAACAGTTACATCAGTGCCGTCAACGACACATCGCATACCCATACAAAGCATTCGGTAATGCCACCATCGCCTTGGATACTTGCTGTGTTTTGTCAGCACATGCAATGCGTTAACACATGAATTTACCTTCCTGTCTTGCACACGCGTGGAAGGGCTGCTTTTTGCAATGATGAAACTGCAGCATTTCTGCTGCTGCAAGCAGCAGGTCACAACTGGACATTCTGCAGGTCCTGCTTGCACACGCCTGCTTCAAACACCTCCTTAGCACTGCACGCTCACGGCTGCAGAGGGTTTTCGCAGAAACGCAGCTTGCACCACCTTTGTACGCGCTGCAGCACACTTATAATCTTTCGCGCTGAGTTCTGTCTGAAACGATCTGCAGTTAGCGTAACTGCCTTTTTATTCATCTAATACAACCCCGGTCATATACGACACGTGTTTACCCTGGTCTTAAAGAGCGTACATACCGCTGGTCTTGCGTGCACCCTCACACCTCTCATGGCAAATGAGGGGTCTTATACCACAGTACAAGCGAGGGGGGTTTTATATGGGAGGGGTGTTTGATGAAGCGCAATGTAGGGCGCTGACGTCTTACAAGACTCATACCCTGCATCAAGCTGCTAATGGCTACCTCGATGTCAGTGTTGGCAGCACACATTTGCGCTTGAACTAGTGTAGTATGCTCACATTGTGCTGACATTTCTGCGCTCATGCATGAAACTCACAATACTGCCAGCAGTTCAAATTGCACTCGACACTACTCATGGGCAACATGCCCATAATATCTGATGCATGGTAAAGTGTTCTAAAAGGGTCCACCACTCGTTCGTGTGCCTTACCATCACGTGCCTCTCTAACATGCACATTGCACCTGCTTTGAGGCACAGGTGCCATTACGGGCCGCGAGACCTGAAGCGGTGCTGCGTGACCAAGAGGCGGCCAACAGACTCACCATTCTGGTCACTGTGATCAGAGTCAATTCGGCAGCATCGGGGCGCATGCTTGAAGTCATCACTATGGAGTATGCAAACAGGGTGACGGTTCTTGCAGCAGCCAGCCCTCTGGCTTATCAAGCATGTATACTAGTAGTACTGGCGCGCATACATGGCCATGCTCTCTGGGCAGCGCTCCACATGGCATATGTTTTGTGGGTGAGGACACACATGGCGCAGTCTAAAGGTGGTGGACAGATGACTTCAAGAGATACGTATACTTTTGCAGCAAGCTTGGCATCCATCATCTGGGCGGCTTCGCGCCTTGAGCGAGATTTGAATTCAATCAAATAAAAGGGCTTCGCACAGGGGACAGTGTGGTCATCATGCATACCGGCACTGCATTCTTGGTTCTTTCTACAGCCAGGTAAATAGTGTGTTGTTGCATGCCATGATTGTTTGAAATGCTGCTGGACTGTGTACTGCATGCTCACATGGGCCAGGACCTGCGTAAGCATGCACAATTCTGCCATGCCATGCTTGCCTTCTATTTGTGCATTCACCCATACTGGCCAGGCGTTGCGCGCACACATGATGGAGGCAGCGTGTGTGCAATTTCACACAGTCTAAGTACGAGGTGCTTTCCCGCTGCGCTCTCTCTGCTGCAATCTGACACTAACGAATCATCAGACTTGTTTGCATCACTGTTCTCAGTATGTAGTCTAGTTCTACTTGCATAGTGCTCCGAGGACCTTGCTCCCAAATAAGGATGTAGTAGTTTAGAGTCTACGCGCGCCCCGCCCGCGCGCGCGCGCCACTCGCGCTTGAAGTTGTATATTATGTCCTGGACCGCATGGGCTGCGCGCACGATAAATCGGGCTTGCAATAACTAAATCTACGGAGGGGCCGGCGGTTCGGCGCTGGCCGGCGAGGGCCGCGGCACTTGCAACAGCGGGATGCGGCGGTAGGCGCTGATGTCGCCATCAGGGGCAATGACTGCGTTCCAGTTGTCGATAACGACACGTGTGAGCGCGCGCTGTAGCGCGAGGGAGGTGCGGCGGCGCCAGAAGGCAACGCGCTGCGCGAGATTGTAGCTGCCCTGCGAGCTTTGCTCGGCGAGTGCGTGTAGCAGCGCTTGGGTGTCGCGTGACATAGCGCCGAAGTGGTCAAAGGCTGCGGAAAATAGGGTGTGTGTAGTGGGGTCCAGGGCCCCTGAGACTACGTATGTGTCTATCTTTTCCTGCGAAGCCGATTCAAGCACGCGCTGCACATCGCGCGCGCCCCCCTGAGCCTGACGGAGGCGGGAGGGGCATGAGCTGTCACGTATGGTGACGTCTATGCAACAAGCTACTTCAAAGCCGCCGCGCAGTTTAGTGCACCGGCCTGCCGCTACCGCGTCTGCGCTCGGCTGCACTCTAGGGACTGGAAGGCAAACCTGGTTGCTGCCGAAGACGATGTCCATGAACTTGTTGAACCCGTGGCGCGCCGCGTAGCGGCGGAAGGGGTCAAGGGTGTCCCGGTCGAGACCGCGGATGTGGGCCACCTGCTTGAGCAGCTGAAAGAGCGCGTCTGCGAGCGAGTTGTGTTGCGTGACGTTAAGCCCTTGTGTGCAGCGGCGCAGGTGGGCGCCCGAGTCCACTGGTTTATGGCACTTGTAGCACTGCGCCGCAGCGGGGGCTGGGCGCTCGACGCCCAGGTGGCGCCGCAGCGTCTCGCGGAATTCTGGCGGGGACATGGTCTCCGCTGGGTCAGTGCTCGGCAATTGCGCCAAGAAACCCATGGCCCCCTTGGAGGCGCCGCTGCGCCACGCCGCGACTGCTTCCAACGCATTTGCTGCTTCAAGCCGACGCAGCTGCGTGGCGGCGAGCGCTGCGTCTAGCACCCGTGATAGCGCCGCTTGACGCCGCGACAGCACGGCAGCCGGCGGGGCCTGGGCAGAGCCTGGCTCGCGCGCCACCGCTGGCGCAGCGCGGCGCGCGCCGGCGCGAGTCCGCACGCCCGGCCCCGCAGCTCCGCCTGCCCGTTGCAGCAGATCGCGCAGCGCCCGCCACGCGCCGTCGTCCTGGCGCCAGTCCTGGTACCAGACTGAGGGCAGGAGCAGTGCGAGGGCCGCTGCAGCATTATCGCTGCCGCTGCGCAGCTGCTGCAGGCAGGTAGCTATCTGTGCGAAGGTGAAGCCGTAGCGCGTGCTCCAGGACGCGGCTGCGTGCCGCGACTGGAAACGCCGCCAGTGCCGGTCCCATGCACTCGAGAGTACGTGCAGCAAATGCGACACATGCACGTGGCGCCGCGCCCAGCACGCCAAAGCCACCGCTCCCCAGCCGCAGATGCACGCGTACCTGCTGGTGTGCAGGTAGCGTCACTGGGGCCTCGCCACCCCAGTCGGCGCCGCGTACCCATGCCACTGCCGCCACCCACGGAGAGGGCGGCGCCGCCGCCGCCGCAACTGCCGGCGGGCCGCGGCGATCGTCATCAGCCGCCGGCGCGTCCTCGTGGACCGGCGGCGTGCCCTCGTGGGCGGGCAGCGTAAGACCCGCCGATGGCTCCTGCGCCAGCGCGGCCATGGCCGCTAGCGTGATGGCGTCGAAGCGCCGCAGCTCCTCGTGCGTGAGGGATTGCGCCGTGTTGCGCGCGACATGCCCTGCGCGGGCGGGGACGGCAAGACGCAGAATGGAGAAGGCAGCCTGCACATCCTCCATCTGCACCAGCTCCGCCACCAGGCGGTCGGTGCCGGGGGCACGAAGGGTCGCCGCTACGTGTGCGCGCACGAAGTCCTCGGTGCCGACCGGCACCCCCATCAGCGTGATGCCGTCGTCGCATACTGGTACGGGGACATTGGTGGCGGCGAAGACGGCAGCGGCGCGCTCGCGAGCGCCGCCTGAGGCCGGCACCAGCGCCGCGCATTTCGTGACGTTGACCTGAATGTTTAGCTCGCTCAGCGCCTGTTGTATGAAGCAGAATGCGCGACCAACGTGGCCGAGCACTGGCGCGTCACAGCTGGGCATCATGATGGTGAGGTCATCGAGGTAGCCCGGAAGCGCCAGCTGCGGGAACTTGGCGCGGGCAGCCACCATGGTGCCGCGCAGTGCCAGCGCGAACAGCAGCGGCCGCAATGGGTCGCCCTGCTGCACGCCCTGTTAGGAGAGGATGATGGCGGCGTCGGCGTGCCCATCTAGGCCAAATTGTAGCCAAGGGGCCCGGCTGGGGCCGTAGATGTGCTCGACGTAGCCGTACAGGCCAGGCAGATGCTCGGCCACCGCAGTGAGGACTGCCGAGCACGACAGCGCAATGAAGGCATTACTGCCGTCAATGGCAAGGAGCACACCGCCGCACTCATGCGTGAGCTGCGCCATGAGCGCCACCCTCTCTGCGCCCCCTCGCGCGCCAACCCCAAGCTGGCCAATTGGTTCTAGCAGCGCGGAGACGCGGTCTCGGGTGTCCGTGCAGAAGGTGCGGGCGAACAGGCGGCGGATGGTGTCGCCGCACGCGATGGGACGCGCCTTCTCGCCCACAGCGCTGAGGCGCGCGGCTGCGTGGAGGCGCCAAAGTTCGGTTCCTCGAGCAAAACACACACTACACACACACGTGCAGTGCCATCACATCACACAGCAATTGCCAATCATCAGCAGCTGGACAAAAGCATCGACAGCAGCTTCCACAACAGAACGCAGCCTCAGAGAAAGCAGAGAGGGGCGGCCTCGGGGAGGAGGCTCGGGAAGCAATACATCCAAAAACCGCTGGAAGAGCAAGAGAACGGGTGATAGGAGTCGTGGATCATAAGGCACGGCGCACAGGGGCACTCCCCTGCGCTGCTTGTTGTCTTACGGTCCGGCTGTTTTCTGCGAACGGAGCAGACCTGCCGTCTTGCTGGAGGCGTGGTTTGCGAAAGCAAACCGTTTTACAGGCGTCTCAACAACGGCAGCTGGTGGCGGCGGCGTAAAACCGGTGAGATAGACACTGATTTTCCATCTTCTTGACATTCCACCGTAGGTGGGTGTTTGGAGCCGCCAGCTGATTCACGACTCGGGCGTTTGCGGCTGCCTGGAGGTTACCACGGCGCTGCTTTTTTACAAAGTGGCGCCCTGGCCCGGGGTGGCAACATGGTTTCAAAATATGGGGTGAGCCTTGCACGTGGATCGCATGTCATGGACATAAATCGCCAGGGGTCAAAAGTGACGCTACGTGCCTTGCTTTTTGGCTGTCAACCTGGTGCGCCCCTGCAGTCTAAAAAGGGTGGGAAGAAGCGGGACCAGGTGCGTCTCTATTCCTTCAACGGGTAGAATGGCACCGAGTTCGCTTTCTGTTCCTTCTGCATCGCAGCGGGGCTTGTGCAGCATGAGCCTGTTATGACGCGTTCGGCTGCAGCACTGACAGTGGTTGGCGAACGGCGGGTAGCAGTTCGCGAGAAAGGCATGTTTCACAGGCAGTTCTCTCTTGTGGGAGTTCTGTGTGCCTTTTCTTCAAGTCCAGGGTGGGAGCATCCCCTGCTGGGCCACCGATATGTCCACGGCATGTTCCCTGTGTGGGCATGGGCATGACTTTTTTTTCCCCCTGCGACGGTCTCCACCTTGATGTGGTGCAGGGGCTTGGTGCCAGGCGTTGTGATGTAGGCCTGTGTGCTGCCTAAGAGAGACCTAGGTTAAGGCAGGTTTGTGCCTATACAACGCATGTATTGTGGGCAGTTCCAGAGAGTCGTGCAGAAGATGGACACCATGAAGGTTCGTGCTACTGCCTGCTTGCATGCATGAGATATCTGTTATTGTCAGAAATCATCATCATTTGATTGCATGCATGCCATTGCTCGTTCGTTCAAGCTGCCAGGTGATGCTGATGTTGCTGCTGTTGCTGCTGCCGTTGCTTTTGCTGTCGGTCTGCTGCTGCTGTTGCTGTGGCTGGGTCCTTTTCAAACATGGACACGCTTTGTGCCATGTTTGGAGCCCACTACATTTCACTAAATCGGCGTTTTTAAACGCCATTCACGGAGGATTGCCACCTAGTGAGTGATTTATCATGCCGCTTTTGTGTAAAATGGTTCATGCCTCCAATCACTGAGGCAGCATGAATCTTGGTGTACGGCTTGATGATGCTATCAGAATTGCATCTCTTCTGCGTATCTGCCATGTGAATGTTTGCTTCACGACGGCATACACTTCTGTGCGCACAGGGTGGTATACGGAAGCGACAATGATTCGTCCACTTTTGTGCGCACTGGCTGGTACACGAAATCCACACAATGATTCATTCCCGAACATGGACACGTTTTGTGCCATGTTTGGAGCCCACGACACCAAATCGGCGTTTTAAAATGCCACCCTTTTCCCCGGAGGTTTGCCACCTAGTGAGTAATTTACCATGCCGCTTTTGTGTGAAATGCTTGATGCCTCTGATCACTGAGCTTCAGAATTGCAATGTGTCTGCGGATCTGCCATGTGACTGTTTGCTTCATGATAGCACCCAGTGCTGTGCACGCTGGCTGGTAGATGAATGCCACAATGGTTCATGAAAGCATCAAAACACTGCTCTTGCCACTGTTTGATACCAGCTCTTGTGTCATCTCACAAATGAGGGGGTGTTCCTGCAATTGCATCATCCTGACAGTCTACTATCTACACAAAACAATGCACATGTTTACAACTGCGTCTTTATGTCTTGTTAACAGGAACTACTGGCTTCTTTGTGCATGATTTGCACAAGTGGCTGATGTACTTTGTGCACTCCGCAACCACAAATTTGCTCTGCAACTGCAAAGCATCAGATACATAGAGGTGTGGTTTGGGGGCTGAGGCATGCCCTACATAGGCACCTTCGAGCTCAAGCCTGATTGGAGTGTCAACCCCACAAGCTTCAACTCTGAATGTACAAATTACTCTCAGTCCCTGTCACAGCAAGCACTCAATCAGCTGTTGTGGCCCCACCACCACCAAATCAACCAGTGGCGGCCATCCTGCTGCTCTACTGTTCACCTGCGATCCCCATCCACGCCAATTTGAATAGGCTACTGACTATGGCTGACTTGTCTGTGTTGAAATGCCACAACTCTTTGGAAGGTGTACGCTGCAGAGCACGCGGCAAAACTGCTGCCAGTATACGTAAATGTTCTGGGTTGACGCGGCAAAACTGCTGCCAGTATACGTAAATGTTCTGGGTTGATGATGGCCGATCCCTGCAGCGGTTCAGTCATGGAAAGTCACGACTGACTGATGCCTGTTAGAGAAATGTGCCAGGCGCAGCGGGGCTGACAAGACTGAGATACTTCGGTCAAGCGAATGATGGCATGTAGCAAATTTCACCTTGAAGGCAAGGCATATCATCTGAACACTATCCTTCGAAGTAGTGATCTGCACGGCGCCAAGTGCGGTTATGCCATGACAATCGCATCTGCTGCCATTTGCTGTCAATTGTTAGCCGTATCACTGTGCTTTTGAGGTATGCAATCGCCACTGACTTGCTGGTCACTCGTAGAATACAAGTACATGTGCTGAGTTCACTCCTTTAGGTCAGGCTCTTTACTCGTACTGCATTAAGTCCACTCAATATGTGTAGCATTTTGAGTGCAATCATAGCTCCTCGGTCAGCTTCAAGCGGTAGATTTAAGCCACAACCCATCAGCCCAACACAGATGTGATCAGCTAGGCATTTGTTCCCCCAGATACGCACCGCAATGCACAGATGGAAGCGGGCAATGTGCAGCTCACAACATCAATGACCAGTGCAACACTTTATCTGACACTTCCAGTAACACGCTATAGTGATCATCACTTTTGTTGTCAGAGCAAAGACGTGGTGGTCGTCTTCTCCATAAAGATCAAATGTCATGTTTGAACACAGACAGGTGGTATACCAAACCAAGAGACGTTGCGCCTGCCCTGCAGCCAGTAAACCCTACTATAGTCTGTATTTTAAAAACAATTGAGCATACATGCAGGCTGCACACTTTGCGTGCACAAGATATGGTGAGTACCAACAGCAGCCCATACTTGCTGTTCATGTTCGTTGCATTGGGCACCGGTGAGTTGTCTGACAGGGCAATACTTACTTGATACTGTGTGAGCTGCTTGTGAGTGGGCAACATGCCGCAGCCAACAGACATCAAAATGTACATGAGGGCAAGCTCAGAAAGCTGCTGCAGTCAGCCACTGTAATCACGCACTTGACAGGTGACTATATCATGAACGAAAACCTGGACTATATTTGCGGACAACAAGCAAAGCCCACAGATGTGACAAGTGCAGCAAGCGCGAGAGCCGGCATGAAAAAGTGCTAGCTGAAATTCAGCTGCTGTATATTTGGATTGTACCCATGTACTATATACAAACTGATGTGGATGTGATTTCGCTGATATTTCTTACTTAGTCTGGAATAATCCCTTGGTGAACTCGTAACTGCTGAACTGTATGGCGCCGCTGAGTAAACTTCTTCCTATGCGTGGGGTCGTGCCCGCCCACAAGGCTGGAAACCCCTCTTCAGAGACGATCTTGCGTAAACCACCAGTGACGCTGAGAGCAAGCACCAGGCAAACAAAAGTCCAGCATATAAATAGAGGAGGTCAAAGTGCCAGTCTTCATCACTGAAATGCGCAGTTGCCATGGTGAATGAAAAGGAGGTATTGTAAAACGAACTCTGGTGTGCAGAAAGCATGGCGTCCGTGCGTCAAGCGCAGCCGGGCACATGTGGCCGTGCGGCACGGACGCGCATGTGCGGTAAACTGCCCTAATGCACAGCAGTCTGTCAAACCGGCACACAGTCAAATAGCCTCACACAGCAGTATGCTATACTGCTCACCTGGAATAGGCCTTGTCTACCATTATGCGAGTTCGTACAACGTCCAATGGCGTGGTCACGGCCTGCAACAAACCACAAAACCACAACAGAGGTTGTGACAATGTCCACAACTGTCAGCTATACCATAGGCCAGATGAGACCAGAGGGTGTGCAGTGCAACAAAATTAAAATGTGAGGCCATGCGAACATGTGCATGCACTAAAGGAATGAACACTCAATTTGTGTGATGCATTTACATAGGTGGCCTATCCTGCATGCATGAGTTTAACAAGCTTCACGCACATTGCCATGTGATCTGAAGACACGACATGTAGCAATGAGCATTCACTGACGTGGAAAAATCGACTTGTGCTAGCTCAGTAAGTAATGAGCCAGGTTAGGCAATACAGGTGCAGCAGAGGATGGTGGTGCAAAACAAAACTCTATGCTTCTACGCAGACATTGTGGTGATGGCCATTCAATATTCATTCACCTGTGCAATAGCGCTTGCAGCTGACCCAAGCACAGCAGCTTCAACGGTTGACAGCGGTCGCCCCTTGCGCTGCCTGCACATCGACAAGTGCACAAAAAATGAGAATGCGGCATACATGTAGGCAACCTGCAGCTTGAGCATTGCATGAGCGTTTCGCGCGTCTCCCTGACATCACTGTTTATTGATAAACCTTGGGTCAGAATTTTTGAAGCTACCCGTTACATGTGGCGTTGAGTGGCGATCAAAACAGTCCTCGCCGCAACCACAATAGCCTGCACATGCTGTTGAAGCTGTGCCTGTGCACGGGGGTTCGTGTGAATGCACGGCAGACATGCTTGATAGAAACTAGTTTTTCAATATGTCTTGTACGCAACCGCTTTGAAGCATGTATGAAGTGCAGCTGAGGATCTGGTGCAGCAACCAGGATTGCATTGTTGCAGGAGCTGTAGCGATCTTTCCAGATGCCAACCACAGGTACAGAAGATGTGCAAGCGACATAACAACCAGCAGTCAGTGTTGGCATAAAGAATGCAGGTAAACAGTCGAATTTAATGCGAGTACACGAAGGCCACTGATACTGTCCCAGATGCATGCAGTTCCGATGACTGGCATGTATGTGCATTGAAGCAGTTGACATCGTAATACAGCCACAGTTGACGCAAAGTGCTTGATTGTACCTCAGAAGCGTCACGTCATGATTCATACGTACGCGATGATGACATACAAGAGTAGGGCCGGCAGCACCAGAAGGGTGATAATTTCAGATAGCAGCGCAGTTCACTTGCAAAGTGCAGCTGCTTTTGATGGTCCACTGTACTAGGTGTGCGACTGCACTACTACAAAGCTACATCAACATACGCTGAAACCAACTGAAACCAACAGTGAAGCACATGCTGACACAAGATTAGAGAGCTGACTTACTTAGCCATGGTCTTGAACTGCTGGTACACAAGGAACTTGCACGAGTCAGCAGGATATGCTGCAGCGATGTTGGCAATGTATCCCTCATAGAAGCCCATCTACTTACAGGTGAGCTGGTTGATGGTGGGTGGTGGCTTTCCTATACACAGCGAAGCAGAGCGCTAGTACCGAGTATATGGATTGCGATAAAGCATTCTGCAAATGACGGCAGCGTCAATATTGCAGAACATGTACACTGGCCGGTCATATTATGATCACAACTCAGTCGTATCAAGTGTTTCAGCTGCTGTATACTGTGTGCTCCTTGATCCACACCTGGGCATTTTGCACCTTAACGCACTAATTACCAGTGCCAATAATGCTCCCGCCATGTGGTGGCATATTGCTTCCTCTCATGCTTACGCACCTCTTGCCAGTCGCTCTCCCATTCACAATGACCCCGCCATCCTCGTCCTGTTGTACGGCACGCTAGGGTCTGCGTTCACATCACAACACCAATGCAAGAGTGGTCATTATGCGCTGGCATATGCTGCAGAATTCACACAGAAGACAGTCACAGACGTTGTGGCTTTGCACCTTGCAGGGCTAATGCTGCACATCTTGTAATGGCCATGCTGCAAACTTCAACACAGTCACAAACGTTGTGGCTTTGCACCTTGCAGGGCTAATGCTGTACATCTTGCAAGGTCATGCTGCAAACTTCAACACAGTCACAGACGTTGTGGCTTTGCACCTTACAGGGCTAATGCTGCACATCTTGCAAGGCCATGCTGCAAACTTCAACACAGTCACAGATGTTGTGGGACTTGCACCTTGCAGGGCTTATGCTGCACATCTTGTAGAGACCATGCTGCAAACTTCAACACAGTCACAATCGTTGTGGCTTTGCACCTTGCAGGGCTAATGCTGTACATCTTGTAGAGACCATGCTGCAAACTTCAACACAGTCACAAACGTCGTCTTGCAGGGCTAATGCTGTACATCTTGTAAGGCCATGCTGCAAACTTCAACACAGTCACAAACGTCGTGGCTTTGCACCTTGCAGGGCTAATGCTGTACATCTTGTAAGGCCATGCTGCAAACTTCAACACAGTCACAAACGTTGTGGCTTTGCACCTTGCAGGGCTTATGCTGTACATCTCGTAAGGCCATGCTGCAAACTTCAACACAGTCACAAACGTTGTGGCTTTGCACCTTGCAGGGCTAATGCTGCACATCTCGCAAGGCCATGCTGCAAACTTCAACAGAGTCACAGATGTTGTGGGACTTGCACCTTGCAGGGCTAATGCTGCACATCTTGCAAAGGCCATGCTTCAAACTTCAACACAGTCACAGATGTTGTGGAACTTGCACCTTGCAGGGCTCATGCTGTACATCTTGTAAAGACCATGCTGCAAACTCCAATACAGTGACAGATGTTGTGGGACTTGCACCTTACAGGGCTAATGCTGTACATCCTGCAAAGACCATGCTGCAAACTTCAATACAGACACAGATGTTGTGGCTTTGCACCTTGCAGCGCTAATGCTGCACATCTTGCAAGGCCATGCTGCAAACTTCAACACAGTCACAGATGTTGTGGGACTTGCACCTTGCAGGGCTTATGCTGCACATCTTGTAGAGACCATGCTGCAAACTTCAACTCAGTCACAGAGCTGCCACCTTCAACACAGTCACGCCAAGTTGTGGCTTTACACCTTGCAGGGCTAATGCTGACACTGCACACGCTAGGGCAGCGGCGTCATGCACTCTGCACTGTGCCACATAAGTGCTCACATGCCTTACTAACACACTGCATCTCCCCCCCCCCCCTTCATGCAGGCAACGATGGCCTTGAGTGACATTGTCGGCGTCAATGCTGCGGCTTGCAAGAGCAAGCATCTTCACGGCACGATCCAGGCTCGTATGACCACGCTCATGCCTGCAAAGGCCGGCGACAACATGGGCATTGCGAAAGAGAAAGACGAGAGAATCAAGTCGCGCAAGGTGCCGCAGCGCAAGGTCGGCGAGACGTTCGGGTTTCTGGAATCGGTCGTTGAGACACAGGTGAGCGTTGCAGCACACACAGTGTTACGCACATGCTGTGCGCACCTGATTGTATCTGCCCTTTGCATGCACAGCATTGTACACGTCACCTTCTCCTTGCTTGTGCTGAGCCTGCAATGTGCTTTGTGCGCAGCGATTTATGCCTTGCTTGTGCACATCAGCTGAACCTGAGCGTGTGAAGCAGTGCACACTCTGCTTGTGTCTGACCTCACGCGTCACCCACCGTGACTGCAACGATTGACTTATGCATGCTGCATGCACTTCCACTTGCAAAATCACCTGCTGCGCAGATCTCATGGGTCAGAAGCGAGAGGCACTCCGTGGAGCTGCTCCACACACGCCGTGTGGTGCACCCAGGCACAGACAAGACGATGACTCTCTACTGCACGCCAGAGCCGTCAACAGAAGAGCAGGATATCGTCTTCGACTACACCAGGTTCGCAGAGGTGGAGGCGTACGGCCTGAAGACTGGCAAGACTCGTCTCAACGACGGCGGCTTGTTCATTGGCACCAGGGGACAGTTCCTGACCTTCAGCTACGACTCGTCGGCTCCTGCACCCATCTCACGCGGTGGGCGCCCTTCTGCGCCTGTGCCTGCTCCTGCACCAGCCCCCTGTGCCCAGCAGTAGTACGACCTCGTCCCCGAGCTGCCACCTGTGTTTGCCACAGCGTACGGCGAATACAGGGTCTTCTTTTACAAGGACGAGCGCTGGGGGAGCGGGCGAGTGCAGACGTGCGAGCTCGGCACGGGGAGGACTGCATCCTGCATGCTCTCCGTCAAGGTGTACATGGTGGAGAACGATGACAAGCTCCTGAAGCCGGTCGCGGAGCCGTACATGGAGGGAAACTTCAGAGCTATCCACAGCGCATACCATGGAACTGGCATACGCGACGCCGGCAGCAATGTTCGCTGGTTCCTCCACAAGGAAGCTCCAGCCGCTCTGCGTGTCACTGTGCCTGCGGAGAGGTGAGGGCATCATTTGCAGTTTCAGCTCAAGCGCTCATCCTCCCGTACGCTATTGCGTATGTGTAGTACCTGAAGTCAGAAACCTGTGCTGACCATGACATATTGCTCTTGCACCAACCTGTACACACCGTACATGACTGGTAGATGTACTACCAACACTACACGTTGCTCTTGCACATGTACATGAGAAGTGGAGCTCTTGGAGCTTTCATTTATGTTGTACGCACACGTGAAAGAATGGTGGCGTGCGTCCACTCACAACCATCTCTCTAACACGTGCACTCTCTGGTTGTGCTGCATGTCAACAGGTCGGCCGCCGTGCCCGTGCCCACTAACAACCCGCCCACGCCAGTGCCTACTGCTCCCACGTCCCGTCCCACACCCTCGGCCACTCTGCGTGTCACTCTGCCTGTGCACAGGTGATAGCATTATTTGTAACACCTGCACTCTCAGCTGAGCGCTCGTACTACCAAATGCTATTGCAGGTTGAAGCAGGTGCAGCTTCCTCTACATGAGCTGGGGCAGGCTTACTATGTGTTCACCCTAACAGTGCACAGTAGCCTGCCTGTGTTCATCCTGACATTGCAGATAGCATGCATGTGTAACACTCAAGTGCTCCATACCAGAATAAGGTCATGTGCCAGGCTCTAGTCACTACAACAGGTGCAGATTTCTGCAGCTTCAAGCTTCCCCTACATGAGCAGTCACCATATGCAGCCTCCATTTACAAAGGTTAACTCTTGAGGTGTACTTGAAGTTACTGAGCCTGTGGCCGGTACGACGCTCGCTAGATTTTCGTAAACTGCAAATAAATATGGCTCAATATCGAAAGTGTAGGTGAGATCAGGCTAAGAGAGGTTCAAGCTGTCCTACATAAGTACTCAACATACTAAGCCTTAGTGATCAAAGTTGACCTTTGTAGTATACTTTAAGTCCCTGAGGCTGGGCCTGTCGTAAAAAGTATCTTTCAGAGACTGGCCCTGAATGGGGTCGGTACATCGCCTCGCTTGATTTTTGTGACCGACAATCAATAATTGTAGTTTGCCAAATCCGTAGGCGAGTGCAGGCTGAGGGGGGAGCAAACATGCCCTACAGGACTTGATTTCAACGAAAATAATTCGTCAGGAGTTCCATATAAAACCGTGAACCTCAGGCATGGTCTGCTAGCTGGAGAGCATGTGAGTACTCACCATACGCAGCCCTATGGTGCAAGGTAGCTTACTGCTGCAGAGTCAAGCAGTATGCACAGGTTTCAGTCAGGCGTCATTCTCTGCTACGTAGGGCTGATGCAGGCTGGGGCAGGCTTACTCTGTCTTTACCCTTACATTGCAGAGTAGCCTGCCTGTATTTACCGTCACATTGCCAAGTAGCCTGCCTGTGTAACACTCAAGTGCTCTGTACTAGATTGAGGGATCTAGTCACAACAGCTGATGCAGAGTACTGCAGCTTCAAGCTTACCCTACATGAGCAGTCACCATATGCAGCCTCATGTACACATGTTAACTCTTGAAGTGCGCTTGAAGCTCCTGGGCCTGTGGCACATGTGGTGGCTCAAGTGCGGCAGCTGCCATTCACGTCTTGTGTGGCGTTCGCGCACTCACAAGCATCTAACACTTCAACTCTCCGGTTGCGCTGCATGACAGGTCGGCGGCCCCGCCCGCGCCCACTGCCACGCAGCCCACGCCAGCGCCCACAGCTGCCACATCCCGTCCCGCGTCTACGACCAGCCGCACGGACGAGCACGGCCTATCCTACGTCCTTAAACACGCGCTCCCAGAGCAGGGCGTAGTGTCCCTTGAAGACGCGTGGCATAAGTTCCTGGGTCAGCGCGCAGTCATCCGATTCAACGGCATCGCCATCTTCCACGACTACACGACCGACCCGGACAGGTCCAAGAAAACCAACAAGCGCCTCGACTCGGCCAAGTACAGCAAGAACAGAATAGTGAAGGACAAGCAAGCGGCTCTCATCAGTGGGGACGAGGCGTCGGAGGTCGCCGACAACTATGATGTGGAGGAGCAGGCGCCCGACTTGCTCGATGACGGCGGCAGCGAGGGCGACGATGATGGCGACGACGAGAGCGTCAGCGAAATCGAGGAAGGCGAGGAGGGCGGGGAGGATGCTGACGGCGTCGACGGCATGGGCAGTGACGTCACGGACAGCGGTGTGGAGGCAGGCAACGGCGAGCTGGGGGGGAGCTACACCAGCTTTGATGAGGGCGCGCGTACCGGAGGCATCATGCAAGCCATCGTAGACACCGTCACTGCCTGCCAGCTGCTCCCACCGCTTCGCTTCCACATGTACAGCAACAGCGTGGCCAGCACCTCCTACGGGCGACTCAGCTGGCCAGGGCTGTCGTGGAGCCAGGTGAACTCGTTCCGCCTCATGCGGTTCCCGGACTTCACCGTGGGCAGAGCGGCGGACATCCCCGTGAGCGCGTGCCTGAAGAACCTCAGCATGGCGGCAGTTCTCGGCCGGCTGCCGACTTGCGCCTCTGGCTGCGTTCTGCTCACCCTGCAGGAGGTGAAACTCGTGCTGGAGCGCTGTGACGGCAGAGCCTACAAGGACAGCCCGGAGGCGACATGGACCCCCCTACCGCGCGCCAAGCTCCGAGACACCCTGCCCTTACCTCTTTCTGCCCTTGTGTGCGTCCCAGGCCAGCGGAAGCCTTAGGGCAGGGAAGTCATTCAGGACTGGCCACTTACGCGAGCGGAGATTGTGTGCAAGGCGGCGGACGTTGGCGTGTACGAGAGCACTTACACGGCGACCAGCATCAACGGCATCAACTGCTCCACACTGTACCTCTTCCACACCGCCAAGTACCTCAACGCCTCAGCCGACAAGAAACACCTCACCTACTACTTCAAGAGCCTGCATGGCCAGCAGGTCAGCTACCAGCAGTACTGGCGCGGCAATTGCTTAAGCTGGCGCAGGAGCAATCGGCCCATGTCCGCGACAACACCAAGATGGAGAAGGGACGTCTCATCAGTGCGGATGACGGCAGCCATGTATACGACGAGATGATCAACGTCATGCTGCGGGGGACGTGGGGCCGTTTGAGACATGCATCACCAACTGGCTGGAGGCGAACGGCAAGACGACGGCGGACCTGGACGATCTCAGCAGCATCCTGCAGCAGCAGGCGGTCTGGGGCACAGCTAAGGGAAAGCCACCCAGCGGCACGGAAGCTGCGCATCTGACGCAGGTGCCCTGGGTGCTGGAGCTTGCGCAGCACCTCCTGGACGACCACGCCAACCTCTACGACTGCTTCAACCTGGAGACGCTCGCGCATCTCATCGCGTACATGGAGACGCCGGTCCGTCAGCAGGATGTCTGGGACAACCGCGCATCGCTGGTCTACGCCAAGGTCATCAACTATGTGGTCATTGAGGATGGCGTCAAGGTCAAGAAGGTTGGCATCCGCCTCTTCTTGGTGAGTGCCTACGCAAGTCGTTGTACTTAATGCTGCTCACGTGCGCGCATGCAGCTTCACAATGTTCATGGCATTGAGCTACTGAAGAAGGCGTCTATGCTTTGCATGCATGTGTGCAAATAGACCTACCCCTGGGCCAGTGCACTGAGTCAGTACGGCATGTAGTGAATGCCATCACATGCTGCTATGGTATGCGTGCTGGAGTGTTATACAGTGCACTCTGATGTTATTGCTTGCATATCTTTGCGTTGCCAATGTGCTATCTCATGCTTGACCAAGGTTTTTGCTTGAGTGCTTGTATGCATGCTGCACTGTATGCAGTGCGCGCTGATGTTGTTGCATGCATGCTAATGAATGTGCTGGGTTCGTACCCCGTGTTAAGGAAATTCAATGTTCTTGCATGCTTGCTCAAAGTTGATTGCTACTGTATGCATGCTGGAGTGTTATGCAGTGCCTGCTAATGCCACTGAATGCATGCTGAATGTTGGGTAACTCCAATGTCATCGCTTGATTGAACAGATACCAGCTGTTCTGATGCATGCATGTGCCTAACCATGTCGACTTCGCGCTCGTGCAGACTATCGACGACCCCACCAACAAGAAAACAGCCGGGCGAACGAAGGGGCGGGCCGGGCATCTCAATGACCCCCTGCCCACATCCATCCCCCTGCCGCCGGGCCTCACGCGCATGTACCTGGCGGTCCTCTTCGTGTGCCGCACTATGCGCATGCTGTGGCAGCAGCAGTTCACAAGCTGCGCCGACGCGCTCGTGCCGGACCGCATCATCGGACTTGCGGGCAACAGCAACAAGCTGCTCGGGGCTAAGACCTTCACGGAGGTCATCAGGAAGCTCGGCATGTGCCACTTCGGGATACCTAAGTGGGGGCCGTACTCCATCCGCAACACGTTCGTCACGGAGATCTTCAAGGAGGCGTACAGCGCAGAGGGCTCCTTCGGCCGGGGCGCTGCGCAGGAGCTGCTGGCCGGCAGGATGAACGACACTCCAGTCTCGACGCCGCCATCTCCAACTACAACCCGTGGGTGCGCGCCGAGCATACCAGCTTGCTGCGCCCTTCCAAATGCCGGCGCATCAACGGCGGCAGGTATGATTGCAGGGATAGCGGCAGCGCGATGGACGGCGATGACATCAATGCTGATGTCGGCGGCAGTTCGGACAGCCTCAGGCAGGGGGATGGCGGGTATGGGGGTGGTGGGGACGCATTCAGCGTCGCGCGAGTGGCTATGGAGGCCATTCAGAACATGCAGCGCATGCTCGCTGTCAGCATGCAGCAGATGCACACTGCGCATGCAATGTCGATGCAGCACCTCCAGACGCTGCAGAGAGAGTGCGCAGCAGGCTAGACACTGGCAGGCGCACCAGGCGTGGCTCGCGCAGCAGCAGACACAGCAGGTCATGTACTACCACATGATGCAGAACTTCTCGCACGGTGGCTTCCCTCAATTGCAGCCACCTGTGCGCGCGCTCTCGCGCAACGTGCTGCCCACAGCCAGCGTGCAGAACGCTCCCAGCTTCTACTTCACATGGCCTGGGTACGGCTTCAACCCCCCCAAGCCTTAAGCAGAGTGGGCTGCATTTGAGTCCTAGGACAATGCACAGTGTGCCACGAGCAGGCTTGATATATCGCCAATAAGCGGCTGAGACGCCTGGGGCGTGCAAGCCATGGGGTGCCATGAAACTCACTAGAGTGAAAGGGGTTCTGGGCACAAATGCTTTATGTTGTGGGCGATTGAGAGTGTTGACATTTGCTTTAATGGAGGTCGTTCTTTTCTTCACGACCTTCTAGGTCGCCTTTCTTGCATGACTGCTTTGTGCGGCTATTGAGCGCGTATAGCGTCTGTTCATTCATGCTAGCTGATGTTGTGTGCATAAGTCTGTCATTGCCATATGCATACTGGGTGCTTGCAAAAAGCTTGCAGCCGGACTCATGCTGGAATGTGACCATAGCAGGATCTGAGCAAGCGAAGGCGCGGCCCTAGGCACTATGGACACATAGCGGGCGTGCCAGGGTCCGGGTGGTACAGGCCATAGCGAGCTTGCACGGCAGAGCAACATTCAAGAAGCAGAGACCAGGATGTATGGAGTAGAGCACTCACATTTAGCTGACCAGAGTTGGGGGCTTGGTGCAGGAGGTTGCCTTGGGGGCAAGGGAAGCTACTCCGGTGGCTGGGCTTGCTGCCTAGTCACTGTAGCTCCGCTATATGGGTGTGTGCCTAGTTCAATCTAGAGGCGCTCTGATGACGCTCCACTAAAAGGAGAGTTCTAGGAATGTTCTGTTGTCACTTCAGGAACCGCCTTGTTATGCAGCTCCCATCTCAGATCTGACGTTGTTATGTTTGCGCATGTCGTCGTTTATCTTACCTGCATGTCATAGCTGTGTCGCATGCTCGCTTGAAAAATGCCATGTCACGAGTGCTGAGGGCAGCAAGTTGGACGCAGCAGAGCTAGCCGCCCTCAAGCATAGCAACTGGCTTGTTGTCAGACATGCTGTGGTTGACGGGGCGTGTTGACGTAATGTAGCATTGAATGCAATGCATGATGCGCAGCTGTGGTCTCCCACTGACACTTTGAGAAGACGTAGCTCACGTAACATAGAGTGTTATTCATGTACGCGCAAGCTCGCCCATGTCTCGTGCTCACTGCACACACGGAATGTTTATGTGAGAACAAGTCGGACTCCGGAAGAAGATGTGTCATTGCACGCACTCAGAACGTCCCGTGCCCTCGTGCGCCCCATGCCTCCTCAAGTGACGCTTGTTGCGTACCTAGTGGGGTCATTTTGAGGCGTCATCCGGGGTCACATCCGCATATTCCCACTTGAAGCCGTACGCGCTGGTGCACCTCGGACGGTGGCGGCAGCACTCGGTGATGGAGGATCCGCATGCTTTCTTATTGCGACGGTTCAGGTACTCCGCTGCCTCGGTGATAGACAGAAACGCCCATATCTTATTCCCTGTGAGAGAGTACAAGTGTACGGGGCGGCGCTTGGAGCAGAGTCTCGTCGTGTGCGTGTGCCTGCTGTTTCCGCCTGCCGTAACCCACTCCAGGTTTGTGAACTCATTGTTCCTGGGATTGCTGTCAATGTGATTGACCATTGTCTTGTTCGGGTCATCAGCAGGTGGAATGTGTACACTGGCCACCAGTCAGTACACATAAAACTTTTTCCTGCCAATTTTGATCCTGTGTCGTCCATCTTGCTGATTACCCTGCGAGAGTTTGCCCGTCGGAAGCCGAATCCATCCGCCGAACTGGCTAACACTACATCCAGATACGCCGCCGACGAATGCAGCCTGAGGTCGGATGGCCCTGAACTCGCCAGTGTTGCTCGGCGTCCACCATTCCACCCTAGTTGCGCCATGCACGCTCTTGCCACTTGTGATGGCTGTCCGCACCGTATGTACGTTTTGTCCATTGGTTGACTTGCTCATGCACTTCAGCCACTCATTGATGGTCACGTATGTTCCAATTTCACCATACAGTAGTATTCCACGGTGTTGCCGCTACATAATGTGCTACGGCTAGTCGTCAACCACGTTCATGGATTGAAGAGGCAAGAGCCTAATCATTAATTGCGATATCACTTGCATTGTGCTTTCCCCGACGTTTTCAACTTGTTGTAATCAACATTGTCACGAGTGCACGTGCCATCAGCTCCTTGCTCATAGGTACATTGCGCAACATTGCTCATGCACACAAATATTGTCATGACCACTATAGCATACACGTTCTGCAGTTCGATCAATGCCATATGCCAAGTAAAACATGATGGAATCGCAAATGATGTGCCATCTTGCAAAGCCTGCATTGGCTGAATGACATAACGGATAATAATAAGCTCCAATGCACACGGGCCGTTTGACATGAATTTGTGCAGTTACTTATGTAAGCAGACAAGCAAACTGGCACCATCGCTGCGCTGCATGCCGATGCTTCTGGCACGTTCTTTGCATGCCTGCTGCACGTGGATTAGCCGGCACAACCACTTGGCTCTTTGGACCCGCCCAGTGAGCCGATGCATGGACATCGTTGCATATGCCAATTGCTTCGAGGCCCCTTAAACTTAGAACTAATGAGGGAATTTGACATTTTAGTTGCAACGGTTTTGGGGCTCTTGCCATTCATTTGGGGGCCACTTGACCTATCCATTAGCCTAGTGCTCTAGACCACTCAGTGGGTCCCCTGGGTACTACATACGGCTCGATCCTACTTGCATTATTCAAGTGGCACTTGTAAAGAAGGGCTCTTTGCTTGGGTGTAATCAGAGTTCACTGCACAACACTGTCAACATCATTCTTGGAGGTGCATATACAGTCGAACTGCACGAGACGACTGCTTGCCACTTGCTGCCTGTGCAAAAATATATTTCTAGTTGTGCATAGACAGCATTTCGAAACCCGCTGGCGACCTTTGCTGCAGAATCTGGTGCAGATGTGCTCGCCTAGTGGTGGCAGATGTGACGGCATAATATCATGCAATGTAGCACTCATCATGCAATGTAGCACTCATGAGTAACTCCTGCAAAGGCAATGAGGCAAATTCCTGGCCCAGGCTGCAGGCGTGCATAGCAGCACAAGGCATCACAACAGCCACGAAATTTGACACACAGAGGTAGATTTGTGCATTCAATCTAGATTTCAATCTGGATTCCATTGCGTGTATGACAATCAGTATACGCATGCGGTCACAACAGCTATGTGCAGCTTCCGGTCAAGACCGCTGCGGGCTGGGTGCACGATGGGTGTTTCTGTACATGAAATATGTAGGCCATGGCATCCATCTTCAGCAAAGGACGGCTTTGTGCTCATCGGCAGTGACGCCCTGACACATGTGACATAGGCCACCCTGTGCACCTGAAGGCAGGGGTGGCATCCAACATCAACTTGAACTTTGTTGCGCTACCCCCAGGTGAAGCGCGACACGCGATACGGGACCACCACCAACTCAAAGCCCCATCGAGCCCGTGCCAGGGAGTGCTCAGCACTGTCAGCAACCATGCGCGGATCGTCACCGTATGACGCCACACATAGCTCGCCGATGAGCTTGACATCAACGTCGCTGCCATAGGCAATGCGGGCAAGCCAGGCAAGTACGTTGAGGTGTACACCGAGCGCAAGTACTGCATCGCCATACTCCAGCGCTGCTTGCACATGGCACACCCTAATCGTGACCTGGTTGAGAGTCGTGATGTACTTCACGGAGGCAAGGGCCTCCTTCTGCAGCGACTGTTGTGGCAGAACAGCAGCAGATGCGCCGTTCAAAGCTTCCTGGCGAATATGCGCAGTTGCACATGTGACGCCAGCAGGCTTCTCCATCATCACCTTGGTGCGGCGAGAAAGAAGGGCTCCGGCGTTAGACGTGATTGAAACCTGTGTCGAAATTGTCAATGCGCACCCATTGATGCAAAAGGGCTCGTGTGCACAAATAAAATACGATAAAGCAAGCGTAGGTCCCCCACATGCGAACAAACAGGGCAAACACAAAAAAAATGTCAACACAATAACGTTATCATGTGGCAGCCGCGAATCCGCACCCAAAAAATGGCCTGCAAAGCCTTTGCCTGGTAAGAGTGTAATATATATCCAAATCAGAGATAGAATTATACATGAAGAGAAGATGAAATCTCAACATTTGAGATCACCAGCGTGCGCGGCAAAAAGTCATCCAGTCGACGCGGGAAATTGATGTACTAGTGTGTGTTCCCTCTGCATTTACAGCACTCTAGTGATATGGTTTTGATGAGAACCTTCCAAGCGCTTTGTGCTTGTCAACCATGGAAGGACGCTATTTCCTTTCTTGTGGCAAAACGCGTGACTGGCAAATCGTTCTTGAGCTGCTGACATACTCAAAGAGGCCCTGTATTCTACCAATTAGTAGTACATTATTTGCATATACGCACAGCAGCTTATCGGTTTTGTAAAGGTAATTTCCATGCACTGTCGGGCTTTGTGCCGATTTTGCTTCAGCGCAAACATCCAGGCTACACTGTGCCAGTTTCGGTTGTTTTTGACAGAAAATTCATCACATTATCCAAGGTTCAAGTCGTTGACGCTGGAGGCTGAGCAACATTTACATGCAAAGGAAGAGGCGGAGCAGCAACAACAACAGCATTTTACCACCTCACATGCACCCGCCACGCTCCACATAAGGGTTAGAGCTAGCTTCTACCGGCGGCCAACCCTGCTGCTGCGCTGCTGCTGCTTCTGTTGCTTTATTTCTGTCAGCAGCGCACCTTACCGCCTCACTTGCTCATCAACAGTCCCTGTCCTCTGGCATCATTCACAAACTCACAGTTCCCTGCTTGATTGTTTCAAAGTTTGATAGAAAACATCAGCTGCGCATGAAGCCTCGTCTTCGTTCAGTTAGGTGCTGCTGCCACCACTGCGATGCTAAAACCATTGAAAACTCATTGCAACATAAGGTCGACCCTTTGGCGAACTGCTGATGACATCGTACACGGTACGTTAGCTGCAGATATACGTACGCAGTGCATTTTTGTGTAATGCAAAGAAAGCAAGCAGAAGGCAGGGTTGCCAAGCACATTTTGAAGTACAATTTCAACTCAGATGGACCTGTTGTACAAACGTCACACTTGCCCTCCGCAACCTCGCACATACGCCCTCTCTGCAGCGTTTGGAGAAGTTGGTTGTTCAGACCAAGATGTAATGATTTATCATACTTCTATGCGTTACAGTATCTAGGGCTAAACTGAAATTGACAAACACATTCCTATCTACAAGGCTCGGCACCACAGTCCCAACCTTGCTTTGGGAGCCTAGGACCGCTGCAGGGATTCCTACAAGTGCATCTAACCCCCACCCAATGCATTTGAAACAGTTTCAACACCGGAGTTTCAGTTCGCGAACCGATAAATCGACAAGAGGTAGGATAAAGACGAGTAACTGCGTCTTGAAGCTGTACGTCCCATTATCATCCCTGGTTCTTAGCTGCTGCTTCACACGCCTCCATCAGTGTGACCATGACCTCACCTCCCTCAAGTGCAGCGGGCCGACCTATTGGTGCCCTAAGAAATCAATAATTTTTCATCTGGTCACATGCCCGTCCTGCTGCTGCTGCTGACACAGCGGTTGGCAACATCATGGCTCAACTTGATGGCAGCATCACGTGAGCCCCTCCTCACTACGTTGACAGCAGGCATCATCTGTGCCAGCCCCATCTTTAGCGCTGCATTCGCCTCTGTGCGCTCCACACCCAGCTCGGCACAGTCGGTCGAGATGGTGTTCATGAAGCTCCCAACCTTGGTCTCATCCACTTCGTTGTCCTCTGTGATCCACTCAGTGTGATCGTCAATGAGGTGGCGTGCCTGCAAGCAACGCAGGCCGCATCAGTGGACAAGTGAGATACACCAGCCGTTGCTGGTCATTGGCAAGCAACCATACATCAATGCGAGTTTTTTTGTCAGCTTGTCAAAAGGCATAAACTGCCAAGCAGAAGAGCACAGTAGTGGCCCGAGCCAGTGATGGGGCTATGAACAGACAGCGCTGTGCGGAGACAGCTACCAACACATTTAGGGTCAATAATAACATCCACGGCAGAACTGCAGAAGGATGAAAAGACACAATGGCGGAGCCGCATAAATGAGACTCAAAATCCGCACCCCTCAATTTATGTGGGCAACATTGCTGTTCTATCGCTCATGCAGGGCATGTCTAACAACAAGCCTCTACAGTGATGCTCGAGGCACTTCAGGACGCATGATGCGGAAGGGACGCAGTTTCACAAGATCACGAGTTTTGAGCTCAAAAGCTGTTAGTAAGTAGGCAGCATAGATACAGTTGCCTGGTCGCACAACTAAGCACAGGCATGGCAGTTAACTCGCGGCTTATCGAACACCAGTTACACATATAAAACAGCATTGTAGCCAAGCATTGCATGATGTGGAGTAGCATGTAGGCAAACCGCGACGTCAACTCGTACATCCAAGCTGTTCAAGTGGTGCTGCGATAGGCTTTCCAGGGGCTGTCATCAGGTTTTATAAAATCTTTGGGGCGGTGCAATGATCGTTGTTGCAAATATCAGGCATGCATCCGGTACATTTTTAACCCATCTAAGCATCAACAGCAATTACTCATCCATCTGACATGCTCGTGAAAAGCAGAACTCACCTTGAGCTTGGACAAGGCATGGACCATCACGCTGAGCACCGTCTTCTCATCAAGGAGGTTGCGAGCGGCACGGTGAGCGAGGCTCAGGCGCTTCTCCTTGCCGAACAGGCTCGCAAGTTCGACGAGGTTGCCGGCCACAGATGGAATCAGGTCTGGCGATTGCTTCACAACGGCATTGCGGACTCCAGCCTTCAACAACCAGTCCGCCTGTTTGCCGACGCTGGCAGTGGCCGCTTCGACCTGCGCAAGGTCAGCCTTGGTGCGCGCTTGGAGCGGCGCAATTTCATCGGCTGTCTTGTCCATCTCGTCGAGATCCTTGAACACTTTTCTGATTGTCTGCTGAGTGGCCTTGGCCTTCCGCAGCGCCTCCTGCAGCTGAGGCTCCTCCGGTTGAACATCTGCCATCATTGAGCACACCGCACGCGAATGCATAACAGTAGACCAGGAGGTCCTGAAGGCGTTTCCAGTACGCGCCATCAGCAGGAAAGCTGAAGCAGGAATCAACAACATCATTTGAAACAAGAAGCAGCTCGTCTCCAAGCGGGAAGGCAAGCTGCTCCCTGCTGTGGTGGCCTGCTGCTGCTGATCACTAGCTGCTGAGCACTGTGCTCAAGCACTTTTTTGAGCGCTGAGCAAACTTACTTACGAGCGAGGATTGCTGCTGCTGAGCATCTGCTTGCTTTGCCTGGCTTGGCTGGCTTGGCCTTGCCCTCCTTGCCTGCTACTGCTGTTGAGCCATGAAGGCAGTAGGCTTGCTTCTAGCTGCTGTGGCCCCTACGGCAACAGCCTTCACAACTTCTGGTCTGGCCACAGCGGCAACCAGGCGTGCTGCCGGCGAATTGAAGCGCAAGGCGTCGGATGAGCACGAGCTCG
This sequence comes from Tribonema minus, assembly GCA_017506865.1. Lineage (NCBI taxonomy): Eukaryota > Xanthophyceae > Tribonematales > Tribonemataceae > Tribonema > Tribonema minus. Next base: position 677,820 of record JAFCMP010000522.1, on the reverse strand, counting down.
TAGAGCCCGTAAAGCTCGTCGATGCTCAAGGCAAGGAGTGGGCGGACGCAGGGGAGAGAGTGTCGCGAGCTACAGCGAGAAGTACAGAAATTTTTATTGACCAAGTTAAACGGCGCCTCTGCCTGAAGTTTGGCGTTAACGTGTGCAACGCCCCTCTAGAGATCTCATGAGCTCACCCTCACCTCTTCAGTGCGTCGTGAGTGGTGGCAGGTGAATGTGAAGGTAGTCGGCGGATGTGTTGGCGTCATCTGAAGCAGTGTCGATCACCTGCATTTCGCATGCAATCTCGACACAAGAAGTGACCTATCGAGGCCGAGGATGCGGCACTGGAGCCTTTGCAGCAGAGATGCCCCGTTAACTGGTAGCACCGGTACCCGTACCAGCTTTTGTACCAGTTTTAACCGGTAACTGGTTGCCGCTCACTAACCGGTACGGGTAACTGGCCGCGTGAGGCAACCCGTAAACACGTACCGATGCCGTAGCCGATGACGGCGCCACCAGTTAAATTGCAAGTAAGTAGACCGTTTTAGCGAGTTTATTCTTTTCGTGCCTTGAAGTTAGTCCAGCGTGGAAGATGCACAGGACCCACACGACACGACAGGTGTAATGGACGGAGTATACTGGCAGATATGGTCGTGAGTCGACCTACTGATGCTGCTGTTGACATATTGGTCCGGCTAGTGATGGCATGCAAGCGGTCCATGTGGCGCAAAAATCGAACACAGTGGCAGTGTCCCCGATTGATGGATGCGCGACTGTTTGATGTCGCTGGATGCACAAGCAGCTTCTGCAGGCTGAAATAGCAGGCTGGATGTAAAGCATAAGCATCCATCAGCCGACGTGGGACGCGATGCATTCATTTTGTGGAACGCAACTCCGGATCGGATTTTTTCCGCTTCTGATGCGCTGTTGCAGCCAACGAAAGGCTCAAGCTTCAGCTGCGTAAACATGAATACCTGGCTTACACATATAGTAGAGGTTGTTTGCTGATCCACAAGTGCAAGGGTGCCAATTGCAAAGCGAAAGTCGAAACAGGTGGCAGCAGGCAGAATGATGTATGAGCATGCTGCCCATCCTTTTGCTGGCCGCATGCTGCACACATGTTGCTGACTGCCATTGCATCGTGATGGGTGCACTTTGAATGTCACTTACAGGAGCAAATACTGCGTTACTATGCTGTGGGTAAGGCTTTGAGCTGCGCACTATGCACTTGGGTCCATTCGGCTGCATAACCTAGAATCCTCGAGCTCCTGACAAGCATTATTCCTGACGCCTTTGTAGTTGTATGTACTGATCGCACGGTATACTTTGTATGCTATGCATATAAGAAAAGCACTGGCATTACTAGTAAAAAACTGGTACCACAGGTGAAAACCGGTCAGACCAGTTTTTACCGGTTTCACCAGTATACTGGTACCGGTTGTCACACACAGCGCACCAGTTAAACTGGTACGGGTAGCTGCTGGTACCAGTAATTGAGTACTGGTACCGGTACCGGTTAAAATTTTTCTCGCGCTACGCGCGACTGGTGCGATGATGGCAGTACGGGGCATCTCTGCTTTGCAGATTGGGAGCTTCAGCTTGCTTGCCAACCCAACCGCAGCATGCCTGAATTGAGGCTCTGCTTGCGCATGGATCGCTCAATTTCCAGCCATTGGTGACTGGCTATAGGCATAGGGGTAGCCCCTGGGGACCAGAAGGACATGGGAGCAAATTGCAGAAACGCAGCGTGAACGGGAGCTGGCTGGCCTGGATTTGTACCAGTGCAAAGCAAGGTGAGCAGCACCTTCAGAGATGATCAAGTCACACCTGGACTGGTGTACCGAATTACACGTGGATATGCTGTCGTGGAACGCCAGGGGTTGGAGGTAGCGTGGATCGCAGTGAGATTTGAAATTGATAGGGGAATTGGAAGAGATATTGCTGTGCATCATTGTTTGCAAGCTTTGGCTGCTGAAAAGGACAGCATGACGCACTCAGAGCAGAGCGTCATGGGTGAGCTAGCTCAGCAGTAGGTTATCTCGTGCATATGTCTCCTTGACTCCTCAAGGATATGTGAGCAATCGACTCTACATGTTTCGCTTTTTTGTGTGTAAATGGATACCTGATGAACTGTTCTTGCCCTGGTAGATGGGAGCACTGTCGATTCGCAGTGAAAGCGTACTTCCAATGTTGACCTTGCCTGATGGAAGTATGCACTTTGTCTTTGCAGCACTACCGGTTGTGAAGTTGCACATCTCAGGTGCTGAGGATGCAAATTCGCCTTGCTACCATATATGATGGCGATTAAGACCCCCCCGTCTAGCAGTTTTGGGGCCGAATGCGTCGCATAATGCTAGGGGAGTCCGTCTTATACCCTGTATCCCCCGGCTTAGCGTCTCTCCGGCACGACGAGATGCGTCTCATGCGCTGGGTCATGGGCATTAAGCCAGGTCCAATCACGCAACGCACCAAGCTTTCACGCCAGACGATGGCTGGACATTAGGTGAACAACTCAGCTTAATGTTGCATGTCTGCGGGCGTCTCACACGGCGTGATTGACGCATGATGGGTACCGTGTGCATGTTGACACATTGGGGGGGGGGGGTCTTAATCCATGTACCCCCCTTCTTAGCGTTTGTGTTCTGCCTAGTGCCTATGACATGGCCTTTAAACCCTCCCTTAATCACCACCCCCTACCCTACACCATGTTAAGGGCTTAATGGCCATCATATACGGTACTGTGGTAGCAGGATCGTCTCATTGTTGATTGAATCTGGCTTGACAGCACTGTTCTCACTGACACTCGCTGCTCCACAGGAATCTGGAGGTTCATGAGCAAAATCGATGTAGCACTGAGGACATCTGCACCCACTGTGTCTGTGGCACTACAGGCATAAAGCGGGGGGGGCTGAAGCTTCACAAGGCAGAACAAAGCGACACTCAGGATCGCCGTGGCGACTACTGTGCTCGTGGAGCACTGACATCAAAGTGAGTATGCATGTGACACAAAGTGTCACACTTCAGCAAAGTAGACATATGCAGACAGCGTACGCTGTATCAACCGTATATACCGTATGAGCATACGTATGAGTCCTGCCAGGACGAATATACACTCCCGTGCCTGCAGCGGGCACAAAGCACAGCCGCCAGGCACGGCACAGCAGCTAGGCAGCACAGCCGGCGCACAGAGCACAGATGGTGATGTAATATCTGCATTGTGCAATCATACACGACATGTAGGGCGCAGCTCGTGCGAAGCAAACCAAATCATGCTCGGCAACCGCACACAGCTCTCATGACGCGCAAAGAATGGGTTGAAGTACAAACATGAAGTTCACACAAGAAGCCAAATGTGAAGTATAAGGTGACCATATGCTGCACATATTGGCTTGTCAGGGCGGGTTACGTATATCGCAAACGTATGACATGGCACCGACCGTATTATTCATACCTGCTCTTAAGAGCTTGATATCTGAAGTCGACCATGCAAGGGTTTGGGTGTGCTGTTGCATCCTCATGAAAGGCAGTGAAGCTTGATGAGCACTAATGTGAGCCTCGAGGTGCATCCGTATGGTTACAAACTGTAGCTGTGTGTCAGTACAATGCTTGATTGCTGCCTAACTCTGATGTGCGCTGGTTTGTACCGCCTTGACCTGCATCTAAAGCGTGGAGGCGGATCTTCACATGCAGCACCACACACATCAACCTGCATCTAAGTATGGGGGCAGCTGCGTATGGCAGTAAGTCATGATTGCTTGATGTGTGGGCTGTTTTGTGATCTGCAATGCAGCCTCATACATAGGCGACATGCACTCACTGAGGTGGCACTGAGGAGAGGGGGGGGGGTCCGGAGGCAGCTGCATACATAGGGAGTGAGGGGAGAGCAGCCTACATAATGCACAGAGCTCTGAATCAGAGCAACAGCAATGTAGACGATTGGCACAGGTGAGGCAAAACACAGCGATATGCCATGTCAAGAACTTGCGGCTGTACAGTAGCTCAGTAAGATGTTTGGTGTACTTCAACCAAGGGGTTGTTATGGTATTGGGCACTCTTCTGTATTCTTTTCTCAGAACTGAGACAATGAGAAGCTAATGAGAACAGTGGTGGTGGTGATTACGCCAGGTCTTCATTGACCTGTGCACAACCGGACAGTAGACTATACTGACTTGCAAATTCTGAGAGTGCATACTTAAAGTATGACGTGCATGGTCGTGCAGCGCCTGTAGTGAATGCACATTTCAGGTTAAGAGTACCCGTCATGTGCCAAATTAGGCCGGTCACTAATAAGGAGCGTACCGAGCACTGACCCTAAGTAGGCCTGGGTGTTTTAACATGCATTCCTTTTTAGGCCTGGTAGCACTTTTTGTGGTCACTCTATTACTGGCGAGCCACACGAAGCACAGCATGCAAGCAGATGACAGGTGCCATTGCATTGATGCACACCTTCGTTGCACCATGGTCTGTCGTGGGTCTCTGGCTGCAGCCTGCTTGGCCTCATCGACCTTCTGTTTGTGACCCATTACGCAGTGGGTGAGAAGTGGTCGACCTTCTTTAACAGCAACTTCAAGAAATCTGAGTTCCTTCTCGGCTTCAACAGAGGAGACAAGAGCAGATCAATGACTCCATGTCCCGCTAATGGTCATAGAGTGCCCATTTGAAGGTGTTATGAGGGCCCTGTCCTAATTGCGCCTGGTGTTTTTCTTGCGTGATCCTTATTCAGTGTCTGAGTGCTTTTTCTGGCCGTTCTGAATGTTTGACCAACAGGCCTAATTTGGCACATGACGGTACGTATGGACTTGTATTTATAAAGGCCCAAGGGAGGCCGGGTTGCCTATGCAATCGAAAAGCTTGCGTCAACGCAGCAGCCTAGTCTGCGCTGTGCCCTAGGAGTTTGGATACCGGCGCCGCAACACAGCCCAGCATTCGCGCTCCACATGACGGTACTTCACATTTCTGCAAGCCAGGAGTAGTCTTGGACTCCACAGCAGGCTACGCCGTTTTGACATTTGAGGTCGTCTTAGCGCTTTCATGGGTGGACATGTTCACTGCACATTCAAGTGGTGCCCAAGGAGAAATGCCATTGTGTACTTCGAAGTATGCTCCAAAAGTTTGGGCGGGAATTCGGCACTCGAGTACGCTTCTCAGCTCTTCTGCATCGCAGCGGGACCAGTGCTGCGACAGCCTAAACGCTACCTCTTAGGGAGGCTTTGGAACTGGCGGTGGCCTGCAACCTTCAGGTAAAAGTTCGCAAGGAAGGGATTTCATACAGGCAGTCTTACGACTGTGTGCCTCCCTTCAGTGGGGTGGGGGCTTCGCGCCGTCCCCTCTCGTGCTGGGCCACGGATATGTTCGTCGTGTATCTCTTTGTACTTAGCAGGTGTGTGTGTTTTCTTTTTCCCCTGCGATGGTCTCACCGTGTCGCAGTGCAGAGGCTTAGGCACTGAGTCTGGCCAGCTCAGTCCTGACCAAGCTAGACCTATGTGAATAGTTGACTGCTCAACCTGTCAAATACACTCACCTGCTTTTGCTTTTTTGAGTGCCTCTGTTTCATGTGAGCAAGGATGCCACCTTTTACTGGACTGTTTGGGATGTGCATGAGACAGCAAAGCAATCATTGACTTGCTTACCGCTGATGGTCTTGAGATCGGCACCTGTGCTAGTTGCGGCTGTTGCCCCAAAAAACCCCTGGTGTTTTCAAACACCACCCTTTTGGTGGGAATCTGCCATTCCACAAACGTCTGATGTGCAATCCTTAATGCCATTGCACAAACATTTGATGCCCATGTGCAAACTTTTTTCCGGCAAAGGCGAAGGCGTAGTCTACATGCTGCTTGAGAGGTACATACTGAATGCCATACTTCGAACAAGTGACTGACTCGCTTTTGCTGCGCTACACCAGTCCATGTAGTGCTGAAGTGGTATGTACCACTTCACCACTTGAGTGAGTGTATCATCGAGCATTCGCGCCCTCAGGTCAACCACAACAAGTACAACAATCATGAACTTATATATGTATTCTTCTAGTCTAAGAGATGTTTGTGTATGGGCCTGCCTGCCGTCAAAGTGCAAGTTAGCGCGCGAGCACATGCTAGCTATATGCTTCATGCTGAAGCATTGCACAGTGCACCAGATGTCTCACAAGCGCGCTTCTGGATCAGATTAAGTGCATGCACTGGCAGTGCTGAAGGAACAGCAATCACAGTCACCGAGCCTCACTGGTGGACACCGGTCATGCAGGACTGCGATTATGCGTGAGACATGCAAACCCTCGCTGCGCGCAGATTTTAACATTTTAGCCCTATTACTTCGAAATTCCTCACAAGGCGCACATCATGCCAGTAGCGTTGACGGCTGTTGACCCCTGGTTTGAGGCCGCCATCCTGGTCCAACAAGTCCTTGGTCTGGTGGCGTGAGTCCTTGTTGATGTTGTGGCTATACGCATATTTGAAAGCTGGGTCTCTGAGTGGGTATTGAAGAGCCGGCCAGCATCAGCTGCAGCATCTTCAAACATGCTCTGGTCCAGTCACCAGACTCAGAGTTCTTCGGTATCTGCTCGAATATCTTGCCAAGGAAGTTTACATCGTCGAGGGCTCCGGGAGCTCTATGACGAAATCTGCTCGCTCACGGCACTTCTTACTCAGACCGCCCTGTGGAGTGAGCATGTCATACAGGCAGGTGGCATAGGCACTCCTTGGCAGCACCCAGCGCATACCACTACTAGTGTCTCGCTGCTGGATGTATGGCTCCAGATAGAAATCGTACACACCTTCCGGTAACCAACCATCTGGTGGGACCGGATCTTCTGCGCAGCCTTCCTCATGCACCATGGAACGTAGCTTCTTGACTGCATCCGGATTGGACTCGAGCGCCATGACAAGCGTCACAGCCTCTGCAACAAGCTCCGAAAACACCTGACGTCATGCAAATCAAGAGGTAGAAATGAAGTTAGCGACAATGAGTTCGCATCATCAAGCCAACATCACTCAGCAGTTGCGTTGGCATGGTACTCTCTCACTGCCAGGGTGACTCGCCGTGTGTACAGCATCCTCAACAACATCGACGTTTGGCGTGTGCATGACATTATTTCTGATTTCATGGTGCTAGGCAGAGCGTGTTGCATGTGCACATCAGTTGCATCGTAAGTCAGTGAGGAGGAGGTAGGAGGCTGCGGAATTTAGCGCGGTGACGGCCGCCCTGCACTCATTGATGTGCGCAGCCGTAATATCCGCAGCACGGAACTAGGGGCAGAAAACCGTGAATATCATTGCAACGACCAAATACAAGGCCCCGTTGAAATTCGCCATTTTAGGAATCAGCAAAGGCGCACCGCAGACAACATGACGGGCTGTCATGTGATGCATTTTGATGCAATGTACAACACGCACCTTTTCGACTGCAAACTTGAGCGCTTGGTGCACATTGCATTGCCACTTGAGTGGCAATAGAAGTCAACGATGTAGCTGAGCCAAGCAGGATCACTGTATTGTGAGGCAAAGATGCTGTCCGGCAGTTGCCCAAGCTCTTGCTGGTGCTGGTCCTGCCACGCACTGAGGCATACGTAAATGGGAGAATCAACAGTAGCAGGATATGTGAGCATACTCGCTTGTCACTTGGTCCAGCATGAGGATGAGCAAGTTCTAACCAGTTCAGGTTGCACCCGATGACCACGCGCATTTGTGCTGCTGTGCGTATGGCTTCCATTTATGTATAGAAGTATGATTTACTGCAGCGTGAACGCAAAAATGGCGCAATGCTTCGTAGCACCTGCTGAGTTACACATTTTCCGACACCATTTACTAATCAATCCACTTTGTTGTAGTGCTGTGTGCAGCAGCGCCTTATGCAGATCATCATCACCAAAACCCACCTCTTGAGCTGCTGAATGGCGACTGTCCGCACCTGCTCATCCTCATTCACAGGAATGGTGAGCACATACCGCGCCTGACTCGGAGTGTGCCCATGAGGGGGCGCGCTACTGAAGCCCTGCCATGCCTGACACATGGAGCTGCCAGTGACGGCCATGTAGACCTCGCTGGGCGGCCCCATGGTTGATGGTGACACCAACCTCTTGAAGATAAAGGATGGCGGGGAGTAGTTGTCGTGCCGCTCATCGTATTTGGTAAAGAAGCGCTGCACCTCGTCGATGAGCACAAAGACGGGCCTGCCTCCTCTGCCAATCTGATCCACCAAGTCGAGCAAAGCGCACTGCAGAACTGTTTCGTTGTCCACAACCGGGCTGTTATCGACGTCAATGCCATGTTGTGCCGCCCACTTACGGCCCGCCTTCAGCATACTTCTCAGCACAGCGCCGTGTGTGGGGGCCTGTAAGAGAAAGGTGAAAAAACTGGAGTGAACCCTCACGACAACGCCACGGAATCAGATCATGTGAGAGACTGTTTTTCACAAAGAGCACTGGGCCACAGGCTTGTGCTGCGGTTGCCGTAGGAAGCACCTCAGGCTACAAACCAGTGTTTTCCATGCATCTCAACTGGCATGAACACTTGCCATCACAAGGTCATGTGCGCATCACCTTGTGACAGCACCATGCCCTCACTGGTACGTGCATGAGCCCAAATAGTGGACTTGAGGCTGGGCCACAGAGCTCTTGTGTTTGCCGCCACCTAGGTGATGGGCTGGCTACCTCAAGTATGACTGCACGTGCATGACTGGCTCAAGGTCATCAACCAGTGGCTGCGCAATCGCAGTGGTCACAGTCGCGAGTGAGGATTTGCAATTGTCATCTTCACATATGCATTGATACTGACGACATCTGCTAGCTGCAGCAGCGCCTGGATGGTCAGCTGCAAAGAGCACTATGATAAGTCATGCACGAAAGGCAGCAGTTGATAAGCGCTCGCTGAAGCACCTGTTTGGCAACAAAAAAAATGTGCAACCACTTCTCTGCAATGAAAGTACGTCGCATCAACTTACCGGACCGACCTCGTACCGCCAGATCAGCGCATCAGGGCACATCTCGCGGATGACGGCAGCCAAGACGTAGTTCAACACAGTAGATTTGCCGAGCTTGGCAAGGCCGGTAATAACGGCATGCGGCTTCACCCAATGCGGCGTCTTCGTTGCAGCAACAAATTTCCTGCAGAAGCCTACAGCATCGTAGGAGTCGACGAAGTAGTGCTGCGGCATCCTGTCCTTCTCCAAAAACTTCAAAACCTTGATGCCGCTGCTCACAAATTCTGTAAACGGCTGCACCTCGTCGAGCAGCTGGACACCTGAGTACAGGAAGAAGGTTGGGGCACACGTCAGCACGGAAAGCGGTTGCGGATATAGCACGCAATGCGTCTGCACTCCGCCATGTCACGGTCACGCGATTACCCAAGGATGTGTACCGCAAGCGATGGCATAGTGGCCGCAGAAGGGGGGGGGATCACATGTGACTCAGGTAAACGCGAGAGACACGGACGCTGCAGTCTTCCAATTGGCATCCAGGACGAGATTAGCAAGCAGGATATGATTTATGAAAATACTGAGTTGGTTCAAACATAACTGTTTTTGATCGCATGGTGACGTCTACCTCGGTGATGCAGGGGTACATTCAAACGGTTGTACACAATCATTAGTTCAAGACCGAAGAATTACATGCACGCATGCAGTTGAAAGACTCAGTCGCAACCGGCTGACCAGCGCAGTTGTACCATTGCAATTTCTTGATCGCCGGTTTGATTTATCAAGCTTAGGCACTGACGAGTACAGTGCTGCCTTGGCTGCAAATTAAGTACGGCAAAAGTAGACTTGACGTAGCTCAGTCAAGCTCATAGGTCGAGTATACAGCCTGTAGCACGGGCATCTGCATCTTTTCTCAAGGCCCTGATTCATCTCTCGGGAGTTGACGAGCTTCATTACTGCATGTCGTCCCGATATTGAAGTATAAGGTAGCCTGATGTTGCACAAAGCTGACGCCAGAGGACTGCGCCAACACATTATAAATTTGACTTCAGCAAGCGTGTATGCAGCAGGTGCCCCAGGTAGGAAGGACTACAGTCGTGGCATCGCGCAATGCCATTGAAAGTTCTACCCTGTGACTTTACTACCTGACAATGATCTCACTTACTTTCCGGCTTTCTGGGTTGCATTTGGGTCGAGAGCATCCTTGAGCCTACCAGCTAAGCCAAGCAGCTGCACGTACACTTAAACGCAGGACCTGCAGTGCAAGTACGTCTGCTGGCGTTGCGCTGAATGCCATCATGGCAAGCTTGAACCTGTGTCAAGATTATGACAGCATGGGGTCTGTCTGATGTGTTGCCGTCAGCGTTGTGCATGATTCGCGGACCAATGTAGAGGTAACATCTCAAACAGAGAGCCTCGTATGCTTGATTTAGTGACCCCAGTCACATCTCAGCTGTTATACGCTTGTTGACAACTGAGGAAACCGGAAAGGCAGACGCACGGATGCTGCACATGCCTAAAATCTTTCACTGCACTCAAGCACGACTTACCGGCCACCAGGATGCCCTGGAGTGGGTGTCGGATCACATCAACTTGCAGCGCCAGGCCAACTCATGCATGTTGTCTGCGAGCATTGCAATACTGAATACTCGAACAGAGGCGGGCACTGCATACCTAAGCTGCGCGATCATGGCACACACACACACTATGGCATGGTATATTGTGTAAATGATGCAGGGTATGACGAGACCTGTGATGCATGCTAGCTCCAATCGAACCATTTATTTGCCAGGCCAGAAAAGCGACTGCTGTGTCGGAAAGCTGACACATTGCGGCAAATAGACTCCCTCCCATAATTCCGGAGACTTCAAATTGCGACAAAGAGACTCTCATTACTCAGGGAGTCCCCATACTTACCTGGATTCGCGCCTAACTGCTTTTGATGTTGCAGCTCCTTCTGGGCCTCAAGCAGTCGCTCCTTATCCTTACGCAGCTGCTCCTTGTCGGTAGACAGCCGCCCCTCCTTCTGCATCAGCTCCGACCAGTGCCTCATCAGCTGGCTGAGGTGGTCGCGCAACTGCGGGTCTTTCGATTTCATGCCCAAGTACTCATCCGGGAAGGGTTGGTCATCTGCATCCTTGCCGCCTTGGATGACGCCCGTCACACATTCGATCTGGGCCGTCACAGATTTGATATTGGCCTCGACCTCCTTCATGTCTTCCTCCACGGCGCGGATGTCCTCGCTGACTGTCGAGATGCTGTTCACCATGCTATCAGAGCTGCCAGAGCCACCACCGCCACTGCTGTTGTCGCCACTGGGGCTGGCGTCTGCCGAGTTGGCGACAGCCATATCGAGCTCAGTTTTCCCAATCCCAGAAAGCAGCTGCAGAGCACACCCTGTTGTTGACACGGGAGCAGCAGCACGCGTCAACAGACAGGTTGTCGAACAGCCCAGGACAGGCAGTGAGTGCTGACGTACAAACAAACATCCAACACCAGACATCACACCACCCATGTGTATCAAACATCACACCGCATACCTCGGCATGGAGAGTGGTATACAGAGCGCCTTAACAGGTAACGAGTGGTGACTTACAACACGACCTGCCCAACTCACACCACATACCTAGGCATGGAGAGTGGTACACAGAGCGCCTTGCAGCGCACCTGTGACCGAAGGCCCTAGGCACCATCCCATGAAACCCCCATGCCACATGCAAAGCCAACAACATCAGCGCCTTCATCATCGCCTCCATCTTCCTGAGCGAGAATAAATGATTTTGAAGTTGAGGTTGAGGTTTTCGCAGTTGAAGTTTGCACAGCGTTGTGGATGAGAGATCCGGCGTGAGAGGACAGCGACGAATGGTGACGACTCCAAGCTCCACTCATTATTGGGCTGCAACCACTGGCAAGTCTGGAATTGCATGAACGTTTGCATTATTCGGCAGTGGTGTGATTTTTTTTGTCTTGAGCAACAGTATCATCGCTTTTTCGCCCCCCCCCCGCCTCTGCTGCCGTTTCTTGTTTACATTACTAGGACGAAGACAAAACTGCCATGCCGTTCAACACCAATCGACTCATGGGCGGGGGGGGGGGCAGCCAACACACTTCTACTGCGAAAGACTGAGCTTGTTTTCGCAGCTTGCCTGAAAGGCAGCAACCACAATGCTGCACTACTTGTGTGTTCACGCGACTGCCATTAAAATGTATCCGTGAATGTCGCTTCACGCCCCAAGCTTGCAGAAGTTTGAGCAAGTGTGATCAGAGGAGTGTTGTTGACTTGCACATCTGAACTTGGCGATTTCAGGGTGACGGCCATACACTAAGGCCTCATGCGCTGTCCAGCAAGGACTGATTGGAGCAAACCACAAATGCCCAGCGAATAGGGAGCAGGCCTCGGTCTATGCCGGTGCGAAGGCAAGCAGCACTATCCTCTATTGCGACAAAAAGGAATGGGAGTCCGACGAATGTCCGTGACACATGCACCACACCCAAAATAGTGCGTGCATCTAACTATCATGACTTGATGAGAGTGATTGGACGCGCCTGTGAATGGCGCTGAGGCTAGCAAGCACGCGCAGCAATTGAACGCATGTTGCTGTCTGGCATCTTGTTTGTGCTGGATGCCAAGCATGACAGCAGAGGCAACATGATGCACAATTGAGCACAGTATGATAGATAAGCTCAGCCACGGCTATAGCATTTCTCATGCATACCGATGTTTGCCCAACGCCTTGATGCCAAGAGACATCAGGCTGCTCCTGCAGGATGGGAGCACTGTCGTGTTGCGAAATAGACCGCTGCCGTTTTTCTCCACCTTATGTGCAGTCGGCTCATCAACTGGTCCACATTCTTCATTATGCTTGCATTGCTGTTACATGTCACAATTGTGTTCGTGTTATCGGGTGGTTCTGGCTCAATCATCATGTGCTCACTGAACATCTATGTGCCCAGTGACCAACCACCAGCCTATTGCTTTGCAGGCATCCATCCATTCAAGGACCAAAGAGGGAGCGGCAATGCGATACGCTGCGACCTCTGTGGTCATGGAGCGCTGACACTAAATTAAGTGGTCAAGGCACGGTGTGTCAGTCACCAAGCCGCCGCATGGAACTCACACTTGCCATTTGGCGTTTGCAGCGACCGATTTGTTGTGTGCGGCCGGAGGTTTGAGGTGAACACTGGGGCGCGTCTCACGTGCGCTGTGTCCCAGTACACTGCTGTAGTACTGGTGAGGCCTCATGCCAATGTGCTGCCTTAGCCTACACCTGAGATTTCAGGCGGATCCCCATGTGCAGCATGAGGTTTTTTGGCTCAAATTGATGAATTCAGCTCTGTGTCTCGCAGCTAACTGTGCCATTGCATGTTTTTCTCTTTTTGTTTGTTGTCGTTTGTGGGCCGTTTGTGCGTTTCATTGTGATCTTCTATGCAGCTTTGTGCAGGTGCGAGCTATAGTCACCTGAGGCAGCAGTGAGAGGAGGGATGGTGTGGGTGCAGAGGGGTGCAGGGAGAGGAGCCTATAATTTGAAGCCTTAAATTGATGCAGCAATGCCAACGATCAGCAAAGGTGCGGCAAAGCAAGCGGCATGCCATGTCAAAGAGCTTACAACGCTATAATTCTACATAGTTGATTCTTCATCATGTGAACAGCTTAAGCTATTGCACTTTTGTGTTTGGATACCGGAAACGCTTCAGTAAATTGTGCACCTCCATTACGCCTGAAAAAAATTGAGTGGACTCGCAACATGCAGTGGCTCATGGTTACTGCAGCAGACAGTGAAAACAGTGCTTTCTTAAGTACTTGTCGAGCGCAGAAGTAAATGCATGTACACTGCAAAACATCACGCTAGCTTCATGGGCACATACTTACTCTTATGAAGCCATTGTAGTCGTTTTAGAGCTCATCATCTAAAAACTGAACGGCCAGGCACTAGCAAGCAAAGTTACACACTGCGGTACACATTATGCTAGCATTCAAGTCACTTACACACGGTAGTTTGAAATTGCTAGCTGTTGCTCTTGCTTGGTCCAACAATGCACTTCAGAGTACCCTGTCATGCCAGCTTGCCCGCAATCATAATCAGCTTTTACGTTGGGCGGCTTTGTACACATGCACAGAGAACCGTTTCCATGTAAACTGCACTATGGCGTTTGATTTTTTGCGTTTAAACGCACTCCGATGTCATTGCATCCATGTTCAAGGTGAAGGCCAGATTGTTGCTAGTATGGCGTGCCAGCCAAGTTTTCCGCCAAGTGTGCTGCATGCGCAATTTGAGAGACCCTCAAATGCACGGATGTTGTTAGCCTTTCTCCTTTTGACGCTATGTCATCTTAAATTTCCCTCTTTCTCCAAACATACAGCTTGCAAAAGGAGTGATGGGTGTTCAGACGCGTGCTGCATACATCGTCAAGAGCCGAGCCAGATGAAAAGATAGATTCGCAAGCAATGAGCCTGGTGAAGTGCACCATCTAGTAGTGACACTTGCAGTGGGTTTTCATTGCTTTAGTATACATACTATTGAAGGGCGTGCATCATCTAAGCTTCTCTTCTCGAAAGGGTGCTCCACATCAACAGGACCTGGTTGCCGATTGGAATCAAGCTTTAGTTAAACCAAGCTTGCATTTAACTGGTTTCACTGAGGTTTTAAATATATGTAAAAGTGGCTGTGCTTTCGGATGAGTCTTTACTCAGTTCAATGCGCATCTCGCATTGCAATCAGTTTGCAGCCACAGCTACTCTAAGACTCTGTCTCAACCAAGAAGCGGTCACTGTACTATTCAAACTCAAACATGTTACATACAAAAGCATGACTGACGTGAATACGCCGCACATTGAGACAAAGGTTCCATCATGCTGTACACCTGCAGGTTCTTCGTGCAGTGTCGCAATGGCGACATCGCTTTCTGCAATGAAGCCGTGAGAGTTCCGCTAACCCTAACTTTAACCCTAACCCTGCACACCCGCAGGTCTTCGCGAAGTGTTGCAATGGTGACATCTCTTCCTGCATTGAAGCCCTGAAATCTCCGCGCTACAGCTGGCTGGTGTTGACCATTCTTTTCTCCTGCTCTTCTTCTTCATCAGCCAGTTGCCAAGGTAAGCCCTGGAGCTGTTACGAAAACAAGTGTCAACAGCACAGAAGGCTGGTGTTGAAGTAATATTTTGAGCACATCAGTACGCGGGTCTCCGTCAGACTCAATGGCCCCACATTCAGGCACCTTATATCATCGTGGCACCGTTAGGCACCTTTTCGCATTATGTGTCAGACTGTGCCCCGTGAGACCGCTGTGGCTGCTGCTCGCTCTGAGCTACATGCAGCCGCCCCCGGGGGGGGCTCTGTTGGCCAATCAAGGCGTGCAACAGAGTCCAACCAAGGCGTGCATGTGGCACGCACATACTCGTTGTCCGCAGTATTTGCTGTAAGGGTGCTATAGATACTACGCTGGCTGTCTGGAGAGATATACGCGGATGCCTGTGATAACAACAAACATACATACCGCTTTGCAATTGTAAAGCGCACGCTTTGGGAAGCGAGGAGACTGACTCTATTGGCCAGCCAGGCCTTTCATTGACAAATTCAAGGAAGCAGGTGCTCTTGTGTCCACTATGTACCCAGCAAAGAAAGCATTGTTGGCCAGGGATTTTTGAAGCGCACAGTTCAGAAGTCAGAGTCACCTTCCGACTACTATACGATTACATTATATGCCTTCTTGGCTCTATGGCCAAGCACTGCCTGGCACACTCGCCACCACAAGTGGTATCTGGAAAGAAGTCACAGGCGGCAGCACGCATGTGCAAGCTCAGGATCACAGGGTCACGTCTGAACATCACAAGTGCTTGCAAGGTCTAACAACCAATTGTCACCTATGTAGGGTGGTACTTCTCCTTTGTACTTGTATCCGTGTTGGTGTATTGGTGCCACCAGGATGTTGGCGGGCAGCGTGGCACCGTAGGCGCACTGTACCTGTGACAGGTTCGTATGCGTACCCAAACTTGATCCGCGCACAGGACAGTGGGCCTCTCGACTTGCATGTTCAAGTTTGGCAAGGTCCAGCTCATGCCACAGTGCTGACCTTCCGATGCCTGCTGATGGGCACATCTGCACCTTGGCAATGGAGCCTGCACTCAGCACACCTTGCATGATTTCACAGGGATTTGGTTGACAACTAGAGGTGGGACTGGGGTTCCTTCCGCAGGGTGGGTTCTTGAGGACGTCGGCAACTTATTGCACACGGCTCAATTGAGTTGTATTGACGCATACATGCCCCTCAGTCGATGGCATGCCTTGCAGAGTGATTGAATATCAAAACATTAAGTCCACAGCTGTTTTGTGGTATGTATGCGAGACAAGTGCAATCAAAAGAAAAAATGTCACCCTCAAATTATTCACTATATACTCTCAAGTTTGTATTTTCGTCGCCAGTCAGCGATCACTTCAAGCTCTCACAAAAACTGCTGTGCTCGCTGCTATTGTCAGGGTTCAACGGACGACACCAGGGCGGCAGACTCTTGTGACCAGCAAGCAGCTGAAATGCTCAAGAGCTTCAGCAACGCAAGGTGAGCTTCACGTCAAAACATCATGGAGTTGAAGTTGTTGAGTACAACAAACCAAAGACCACATTACACATTCGAGCCTCCAGTGCAGCAATGACGTCTTTAGCACGAGCCTGGCAGCTGGGATGGTATTGACTACTACTAGCAGTACTGCCACTGCATCTCACAGGCTGACTTGTTTTTCCTAGCCGCTGTTCCCACAAACAGCCCAAGTGAACGCTCAAATCCCAGGACAAAAGTGCGGTGACCAATTCTGCTGCGTTGATCGGATCACCACAACAGCGGGCACTTGTGTTCAGCACATGCAGCAATAAACGCTCAGATACAGCAACAAAGCACTCGAAGCCTCATCACAACCAAAGCCAGCAAGCACACTTGAACCTGCAGTATGTTGTGGGTAGGTACGGGCCAACAGCTACATTTGCCCACCCCCCCCCCCAATATCAGTGGGTGCATTGTTGCGCAAGTCCGTTGACTGCTTATTGATGCTACCGGTAAGAATGCACAGCTCAGCGCCACAAGTGCTTGCATATTTGGTGGGGTCTGGGCAGCTGATTGAGTTCCAGCTGCTAGACTGTCGATTACTAACTGGCATGCCACGGAGGCATGCCACAGTGGCATGTCATGCAAAAAGTGTTTCAATGTTTGCATGTTCCCATGGAACATGTCTTGACACTTATCTAAGGTCATGCTACCAACCCATCATGACTCAGCAGCTTGTCAAACAAGCTCATTCAGATGCAAGCACTCATGCAGCTGATTTCACGTGCTTCGCGGTACTGATATATCAACAAAACACAACGTCACTGACACCTTCACTCGAATGTGTTCTGTAGTCAAATATGTATCTCTCTTATTTTAGTGTATGCTTTCAGCAGCATCAGCACTCATCAGTGTATTGTTAGTGATGACGTCAGACGTTGCCAATTTATTGGACAGACCAAGTCGTAAATCGAGTTTTGATCAGGTTTTACTCGCAGTTGGGGTCCTGGAGACACCGATTACAGTTGGTGACAAGGAAGGCCCTCCCTCATACCTCCGGAGGTAGGGGGTGAGGGACCCCTCCTGCATGTGGACGAACAGGTGTAAGTTGCGCTCAAAGCGGGTTAGAGACCATAGCTCCACCTAGTTTGCAAAGTCAAAATGCTTTTTCTTGCGTTGAACCTTTGATCATGAAGCACATACATGCGGCGGGCATGGATTCTGCCTTGCCGCTAGAAGGAGCTACTCCTACGCCAAGCTTATTTCAACAGCACCACGGTCTGCAAACAGCACGGTCTGCAAATGATTGAGTTTGCTCTCCCTGCAACTTCAAACCCGTTACGCCCAATTCACTTCCTGAGGAGCGAAAAAGTAGAACCATGATAAGAACGCCCTGCAGGTTGTGAAGCTGGCCGCAGGCTGCAGTACAATACGTGCCAAGCGTCAATACGCTCAGCGCCGCTTGTACAGCAACACCACACGCGCTGGAGAGCCAGTGCCAGAATAAGCTTGAGGCTTCCAGGGGTGTGTTCTTGCTGGGAGTGGCAACTCGCTCCCAGCGCGCTGGTTGGTGAACGGTTGCAGCGATACGCACGTACGCGTACCTGTCACTGCAAAAATTAGCAAGCCCAGATGCATTGGTAGTGTGGAGAATCGCGTGCGCCAAAATACCTGAGAAGGCTCGCGCCCTGAAGGGTCCCTCGCCTATAAATCACCCAATCTGCCAGAGATGCTACCAAAAACTGCTTGGTGTGCACCTCAAGCACCGATTGAAGCTTGCACGCTTGCTCTACGGAAAGACTGAATCAATTGTTAGCCGTCAGTCGTTTGTATTCATCCGAGTGTTTTTTGCTTTGCATACGGCCGGGCGCACAAGCTGCTGAAGCAGGAGAAGTTGCTGCAGCAGATGTGCTAGTTGTGGAAGAGCTGGACACGTCACTGCCTGCAGCCACATCCTCCTAGCCCCCTTCATGTGGGAGGACAACTGTCACAACCGCTTGGAGCCCTACTCAGTAATTAGCTCCATACAAAATTCACAGTATGTAATTGGTGGCAGCGGATCTCACGCGTGAGAAGTCTGTTGGGCTTCTGTCTGTTGCTGCAGCTCAAGCCAGAAGTGTGATATCACTGATCATGTCAAGTTCGACAGGCGTAGCAGCAGTCTCGAGACACCGGCAGCACAAGTTTTGCAGGAGCTGCCTTAAACGCACGACTGATGAAAGTGAACACTGATCAAATTGTATGCAATCACAAAAACCTGGTCAAGATTGAAGTCTTGCCTGCACCAAAAACTTGGTCATTACTCGCCTAATGATAGTGCTGGCGATTGCTCGAAACAGCAAATAAAAATTGACTTGCTTCTTGCTGATCCGTATTTTGATTTGAAAAAATCACGACTCGGTCTGCTTGCCAGAGGGATCTTACTTGGTGTCCAACTCGACTCAAATTCTACAACTCACGCATTACCCTCCTCGGGGGTCAAACCTCATAGATCAGCATGCCTGGATGACATACTTGCAAACATCAAATCAGGATGGCCACCAACACAATGACATCTCTTGATATTGTTATATATATATACTGCAAGGTACTGTTCGTCATTGGGTATGCCTTGGCGTATTCTGATAAATACTGAAAAGTACTGTTCGTCATCTGGTATGCCGTAACGTCTACGCTAGTGCCTGCAGCATGCCTGCGGCAATTGTACCTCGTCTACATCTGCACTGCTTGAGCGCATGTTTTCTTTTTCCACACCCCATCACCTTGTCATCAATGAGTGCTTGAGTGGCACCCTCAAGTCGGTAACGTCAACAGCCGCAGCGGTACGGAGCAGATGCCGGGGCCCGTTCGGCACCGCCCAGCTCATGCCTACACCACGAGCGCAAAAACGGTTGCCGAGGTGTGCGACTTCCAGACACCTCACGGTAAGAAAGTGGGTGTGTACGCTGTGCGGTACCAGGGCGAGCAGCACGTCTCAGAGTGGAAAACCCTTGCGGCCCTCACCAGGATGCCATTGGGAGCGCAACACCTTGTGCGGCGCTTCCGCGCCAAAGAAGCCAAGGCCATGGACTCGGACCCCGGGGCCCGACATGGGCTCGGGATCCGGCTCCCCCACGCTGCGGCGGCGGCGGTAGCGGCGGCGGCGCCGGCAGCGGCACTTGGTGCTGCTGACATTGCCACGGCGCAGGCGCCACGGGCTGCTGTAGATTCTGAAGCCCCAGAATGCTGCCAACTTCAACTTGAACACCGCCGGTGTTCGCAGGGTGCGCGGACCTGTGCGGAGGCTGCAGCAGGAGGTGATCGGCCGCGAGGGCATCAGCGCCGTAGCCACGCGTGCGCTCTCTGCACCGTACCGTGCCCCGGTTCGACGCATCCTGCGGATTTACCGGGGCAAGCCAATCGCAACAAAGGTCCGCTCTCAGGACGGCTTCAAGGGATGGCTTCAGGTCAACTCCATGAAGCATCTGGGGCTTCCCTGTTAGATCCGCTCACTTCCTGTTAGCGAGTGGGCAACGGCAGCCGCTGACAGGAGTGGGCAACGGCAGCCGCGGACAGGAAGTGGGCAGATCTAGCGGAGCAGCCCTAGATGCTTCATGGAGTTAACCTGCAGCCAGCCCATGGAGCCGTCCATGAAGAACTTGAACGCGATAGGCGTGCCCCGGTAAATCCGCAGGATGCGGCAAACCGGGGCGCGGTGCGGTGCAGAGAGCGCACGCGCGGCTTCATCGCTGATGCCATCGCAGCCGAGCACCTTCTGCTGCACAGGCCTGCGCTCGCGCACACTCCTGCGAAACACCGCCAATGTTCAAGTTGAAGTTGGGGGCGTTGGCTGGTGCTCTCGTCCTTACAGCAGCCCGTGGAGCATGTGCCGGGGCAACGTCAGCAGCACCAACTGCCACTGCCGGCGCCGCCGCCGCCACCCGCCGCAGCGTTGGAGCCCATGTCGGTGTCCGAGTCCATGGCTTCAGCTTTTTCGGCGTGAAAGCGCCGCACCAGGTGCTGTGCTCCCATCCTGCCGAGAGCCGCAAGGGTCTTCCACTCTGACGCCTGCTACTCGCCCTGGTACCGAACGGCATATACGCCCACTCTCTTGCCGTGCGGTATCTGGAACCCGCACACCTCGGCCACCGTATTTGCGCTCGTGGCGCAGGCACGAGCTGGGCGCTGCCGAATGGGCTCCGGCATCTGCTCCGTACCGCCGCGGCCATTGACGTCGCCGACTTGAGAGCGCCACAAAAGCACTTCTGTGTGACTGCGCCAGAAGGTGGGTGGAGTACAGAACACATTCAACATCAGGTGGTGTGCCAGTGACAATTGTTTGTGGGATTTCATGAAGGTACTTCAAAGAGTACTTGTATGTGAGACCGACTGCACTCATGTGCACCTGATCTGACTTGAAGTTGTCTCACCTTCTGCTGAGTCATGGGCTGGTAGCACGACCTTGGGCAGATGTAAATCCATGACCTGCACCAAAGATGCTCATGTAAAAAAAACAGTTAAGCGACAATTAGTAGACTACATATCTGAAACACTACTCTTAGAACTACTCCTACTTAGTAGCTAAGCAACTTGATCAGGTGCCCAAGACGTCCATCATGTAAGCACAGGTGTGTCGCACACAGTTGTGGCCACACCCAAGTCATCCACCGTGACCGTACTTCAACCTATACTTCTAAGCGCCCGCTATTGTTGAAGTATCGCCTTGCCTGCCCGTTGTTTTCGACACATCAGCGGAATATTCTTTCTTCTTTCACATCAAATACGCAATTCTATCATGGGGCATGGAATCGCCAAGTGATAGACCATGGTGCTGCAGAGCATCATAGCAGTAGCAGACACCACCGCAGCAGGCGTGCTTCATGCTTCAAGCGTCACTACAGCCTCCCATTGCACTGATCCCAATGAGATGCTCAACGTTGGGTAGCGTCATCAGGCGGTCAACAGGGTGACCCAATTGAAATCTAGAATCCTAATGTTGCTGTTGCCCCCCCCCGCCACGCCTTCCTGTGATACCTATACCATATGACCATCCTGCACGTTAAAGTGCACCGGCTTCGGTTGTGATGAGGCTCCTTTCATTTCACTGCTGTCCACATGTATCTGCTGCATTGCTTGACCTGCAAGTACCGGCTGTTGCGGTGATTTAAGCAATACATGAAGGAGCTCACCGCACTTTTTGATCCTGGGAATTGAGAGCGCTGCTCTGGGGTCCTGCCCTTTGTGGCAGCAGTGGCCAGGACCAGCGAGTCAGCCTGTGAGTTGCAGCAGCAGTCACAGTTACTGCAAGATGATAACACTTCTAGCTGCTTCGGCTTATACTACAGATGCCGTTTCTGCGCCAGAGGCGCAAGTGTAATTGAGTTTGATGTTTCTTCCACTGACTCACCTACACCTTAGCGCCTGCGGGGTGGGCACCCCCCAAAATCAGTCTACTGAGCTGCGAACCGTTTGGTGGTACAGTCAGTACCTTGGCTAAGTCACAGCACCCATGCCGTCGCTCAGCCAGCATAAGAATGAATAGTTTCAGAGCATAAGCAGCTGCTAGCGTCGCGAGCAGCATGCATTCAACATCTGGCACACTTGGCATCGAGTCGCAGCTCTCACAGTCAAACGCACTACAGCAGCTCTCACGTAAAGTCGCTCACAGCCTGGTGACGAATGTCTGACCTATGTCTTGTGGGAGCAGCTACCGTGCAGGCAGGTGGCTCGATGGCCCTGCGGCTGCCTGGGATGTGATGGCGTGGAGCAATGCGAGGGTACAAAAGTGATAATCCTGTTCATTTGTGATTTTTTACATGACCTGTTACAATGCGCTGAGATGCCTAGGAATCTCGATGTTCCGTTCTGTGCGTCATGGCTCGTCACGTGTGCCACAAAGCACAACATCATGTCCACAAATCGCTTCTGAGCGGACATCCAGGAACTCGATCATTGTCCTAATCCCGCCTGTCGCATGTGCTGCGGCTGTCGCAGAGGTGTCGGCTGCTACCACAGCATGCCCCGGACGGAGAGCGCCATCAGCGCCCTTGCTGCTGCAATCAAGAATTTGGTCCGAGGCGGGGCCGGCGGGCGCTACTATTTCTCGCTGCGGCAGCGCTGCCAGCATCGTACCAGGCCACACTTGCTCCAGCAGCACATTGAGTACCCCTGGCCTGGCGCCAGTCGCAGAGGACTGTGACACATACGATCCTCTGGGCTGTGACCTGGGTCTGCTGGGGCGCATACTTCGCGGGCCGCCTGTTACCACAGTGTGCCGCCGCTAGGCCAACACCCCGGCGCTGGCCTGAGAGGGCCACGCATGCAGTGTGGTGGGTGCCTGGTGTCAGCGTCTGTTCATATAGTTTGTGCGACATCAGTTTGTGCTGACTGAATAAAAATGCGCCATCTTGGGGGAGGCCTCATCAAGTTCAACCGCCTAGTGTCCCTCAAGTATTTAAGTTGCATGCGCACTGCATCTGTTAAATACCAAAGCTTTGTATGAGTCAACATTGGCACATTGCTATCCATCTTGCTCGTCCTGCCATCTGCCATTGAAATGCTGTGCCTGATGCAAACGTCTCGCCGCTTGAGAGGGCGTTGCCACTTCAACAGCAACTGTCTTCTGGCACTTCAGTCGCTGCAGCCATCCATGTATTCGCTCACGATGCACTTTGCAACAGCCGTCCCTGCCTTGATCGTCAATGCTGCACATTGAGCGCTTGAATGATTCGATTGAAGCACTTCTGGAACTCGAGCGTCTCATGTTTCTTCTGTAGGCGGCAGGTTGTAAACAGCCTTGAAACAAACATGTCTGTTTCAATGACAAAGCCAGCAACACCGCCGTCATTCAGTGCGACGGATCTTCATGCCGGCCACAACAACGACACGACGGGAGAGGGAACCGGGTATGTGAAGCGCAAAGCGCCCGGGATGACCTCCGCACTGTGGCAGGCGTTGTTTATTGGCAGATGTAGGCTTGTTGGTTGTTTGATCGGGCTATTTGATCTCTGCATGGTAGGTACTCATGCTGCCGTCAACAGTGCTCAGGCGCAGTTTCTCCGCGCACCTTCAACTGGTTTAGCAAGGGCTTTTGCGGGATAATCACTACATGTCAGCAACCAACACTTGGACTTCTGTCGTATCTTTTGCGGCCAATAAACATAGATTCATCAGCCGGTTGAGGGCAAATTGGTCAGCTTCCAGTAGTGTGGTGGCAACACTGCATCAGCACGCTTGCGAAAGCTTCTGCTTGATGCCAACTTCAGTACCAATGGGGCGTTCATGAGATTCAACGGCAGCAGGGTGGGGGTTGAGGCGTCTGCACTGGCAAGAGCACTCTACTTTGATTGCAAAGTGGGGCAAAGGTCGGTCATGCCCCCATAATGACGTGATGCTGTAGCCTGCTGAGCTTGAAGTTTTTTAGTGACTATGAGCACAACATGTGAGATGAAGATGGAATGGGTAGGTGCTGTTGCTGAAAGCAGATATTATTGCTGCCGACAGTGCTGCTATTAGCTGAATCGGCTCTCGTTCTCTATTGAGCATGATGGCGGCAACGCAGAGATGCACACTTCGATTATCTGCAGGCTACCCTGTGGGGTTTCATGTTGTGATGGCTGCCTAGTGGCTGCATGAAAGGACAAGGACTCCGTCATCTTGGGGCAAAATAACATTGCACCTTACTGGCAGATGCGAGCTTAAGCTGCTTTTGAGTGGGCAACATTCCGCAGCTCAACTAAAATTGAAAAGATGAGGGCGCAGGCAAAATGGTGTTGCGGTCAGCAATCAACATTGTGCACCTGACAGCCGTGACCATATTTGCAGACAACGAAAACAAAGCCCACACATATGACAATGCAGCAAGCGCAAGAGTCGGCATGGAAAAGTGCTAGCTGAAAGACAGCTGCTGTATATTTGGATTGTACACATGTACTACATACAAACTGATGCAGATGTGCATGTGATTTCGCTGAGCTTTGTTACTTTGTTGAGAATAATCCCTTGGTGAACTCGTAACTGCTGAACTGTATGGCCCCGCTGAGTAAACTTCTGCCTATACGTGGGGTTGTGCCCGCCCACAAGGCTGGAAACCCCTCTTCAGAGACGATCTTGCGTAAACCACCAGTGACGCTGAGAGCAAGCACCAGGCAAACAAAAGTCCAGCATATAAATAAAAGAGGTCAAAGTGCCAGTCTTCATCACTGAAATGCGCAGTTGCCATGGTGAATGAAAAGGAGGTATTGTAAAACGAACTCTGGTGTGCAGAAAGCATGGCGTCCGTGCGTCAAGCGCAGCCGAGCACATGTGGCCGTGTGGCACGGACGCGCATGTGCGGTAAACTGCCCTAATGCACAGCAGTCTGTCAAACCGGCACACAGTCAAATAGCCTCACACAGCAGTATGCTATACTGCTCACCTGGAATAGGCCTTGTCTACCATTATGCGAGTTCGTACAACGTCCAATGGCGTGGTCACGGCCTGCAACAAACCACAAAACCACAACAGAGGTTGTGACAATGTCCACAACTGTCAGCTACACCATAGGCCAGATGAGACCAGAGGGTGTGCAGTGCAACAAAATTAAAATGTGAGGCCATGCGAACATGTGCATGCACTAAAGGAATGAACACTCAATTTGTGTGATGCATTTACATAGGTGGCCTATCCTGCATGCATGAGTTTAACAAGCTTCACGCACATTGCCATGTGATCTGAAGACACGACATGTAGCAATGAGCATTCACTGACGTGGAAAAATCGACTTGTGCTAGCTCAGTAAGTAATGAGCCAGGTTAGGCAATACAGGTGCAGCAGAGGATGGTGGTGCAAAACTCTATGCTTCTACGCAGACATTGTGGTGATGGCCATTCAATATTCATTCACCTGTGCAATAGCGCTTGCAGCTGACCCAAGCACAGCAGCTTCAACAGTTGACAGCGGTTGCCCTTTACGCTGCCTGCACATTGGCAAGTGCACAAAAAATGAGAATGCGGCATACATGTAGGCAACCTGCAGCTTTAGCATCGCAGGAGCGTTTCACGCGTCTTCCTGATATCACTTATAAACTTTGTGTCAGAATGTTTGAAGTTACCCGTTACATGTAGCGTTGAGTGGTGATCAAAACAGTCCTCGCCGCAACCACAACAGCCTGCAGATAATGTGGAAGCTGCGCCTGTGCCCAGGGGTTCGTGTGAATGCATGGCAGACATGCTTGATAAATTTTCAGTATGTCTTATACGCGACCGCGTTAGAGCACGTATAAAGTGCAGCTGAGGATCTGGTGCAGCAACCAGAATTGCATTGTTGCAGGAGCTGTAGCGAACTTTCCAGATGCCAACCACAGGTACAGAAGATGTGCAAGCGACATAACAACCAGCAGTCAGTGTTGGCATTAAGAATGCAGGTAAACAGTCGAATTTAATGCGAGTACACGAAGGCCACTGATACTGTCCCAGATGCATGCAGTTCCGATGACTGGCATGTGCATTGAAGCAGTTGACATCGTAATACAGCCACAGTTGACGCAAAGTGCTTGATTGTACCTCAGAAGCGTCACGTCATGATTCATACGTACGCGATGATGACATACAAGAGTAGGGCCGGCGGCACCAGAAGGGTGATAATTTCAGATAGCAGCGCAGTTCACTTGCAAAGTGCAGCTGCTTCTGATGGTCCACTGTACTAGGTGTGCGACTGCACTACTACAAAGCTACATCAACATACGCTGAAACCAACTGAAACCAACAGCGAAGCACATGCTGACACAAGATTAGAGAGCTGACTTACTTAGCCATGGTCTTGAACTGCTGGTACACAAGGAACTTGCACGAGTCAGCAGGATATGCTGCAGCGATGTTGGCAATGTATCCCTCATACAAGCCCATCACACCATCCTGCAACAGCACAACAACCATGGCCATTGCATCAGGTATGTAAGAACACTTAGTTATAGCCATGCCAGCAAGTATAATGAGATGTGCTGCCATAGAACATGTACAGGTTCACGCGTCCTGGAGGGCCTCATTGTCAACAGGCGTAGTCTGCTGACCATATTACATCTCAGCAAACCCCTGCAAGAAGGGGAAGCAGCAAAAAAAAGAATACCCTCCTGCTTCCCAACATGACTTGGGCGGAATGTGAGGTCATGCTGCTAGCGCAAGCCGGCCAATGAGCAGCGGACATTCTCTGCAGAATGAGCAGCAGAAATGTTATCTGCAGCATACAGGCCCGGTGCAACAAGCGAAAATTGCAGAGTTGTTGCAGCGAGCCACTTCATCACAAACAACCACAGCAATCACATCATGAACAGCTGCTGCATC
Source organism: Tribonema minus (assembly GCA_017506865.1). NCBI lineage: Eukaryota > Xanthophyceae > Tribonematales > Tribonemataceae > Tribonema > Tribonema minus. The sequence continues at coordinate 651,099 of JAFCMP010000522.1, read as the reverse complement.
GGCGGACCATCCATGGAAAAAAAATTGCCGGTTACACAGCAACAGCCTGTATTATAAGGCGCCCAAATTGACTGCTTTGGCATGACTACAAACTCCAGTAGAACACGTTGGCTCACCTTCTGTATGATTGATTTGGAGGCGTTCCACATGTTTACAGTGCTGGCTTTGACTTGACTGCGTGTTTTGAGCACCTCTGCAGGAGTCCTGACCCCCCCTGCATGGAAAGGGCAATATTACAGCACATGGGCGCGCGACATACACATACACTGTCAGAGTTTATAATGATGATGAAGGTGAAAAGAGAGTACTCATAATGAAGCAGTGCTCATAGAAACAATCTGCAGATGTGAGAGGTACGTAGTGAGTGCCGACCGCTGGCATACAGTCAACATGGGTTCAGCATGATCTTATCTGCATGCATATGCTGCATGTCACGCTTCCATAATGTATGGGCCCTGCCTTCGACGCTTTCCCCTTTGTGTGGCCATGGTATTTTGAGCATGCTACTCTTGCCAGCGCCACTGAGAAATAGGCAGTTGCGTATTGCCTTGTGTGAGCGTACTGGGCGCGCAGCTCAGGGCACAGCGGCAGTCCAAACAAAGAGCATTCTCTGCGAGCACTGATCTGGTGAGGAACATAAAGCTGCCTCTCGTCTGTGCTCTCGAATCTCAAGGGCTGCCACGGTGTAACTGCAGCGTTGTTCGAGAGTTGTTCACTTTGTAGACCTCTAGCGTAGGAGACTCCACAATGCGAGCCTGACACACGCGGGTTTGGTCTGGACAGTAATACAATATCAATTCTTCTCCTTTCTTCTTGCTTGTTGATTAATGATGTGTGCGTCACTTGCTGCTGCTCCGATTGCCTTGCGCCATGCATTGGTACAGAGTGCTATGCTATGCTGAACACATACTATGTTATCTTCAGAGCTGTTCATCAAGTGGTAGATCCAGTTGACAGAGCCATAAATTGATGCATGCTCTTGTAGGCTTACTTCTGATTCAATAGTAATTTCAAGAATTGAAAAACTGGTCGCATTCAAATACTCCAATGATGTCATGGCAGGTCTCATGTTACCATGGCATATTGCAAAGTATGCAAAGCTCATGTCTATGATCATTGCGCACAGACTGGCAGTGTGAAGTATGTTACAGGGGACTATGCTGCAGCCGCCATTCAGCATGAACCATGCACATGCACTTACAGTAGGGAAACTGCGCCACCAACACAGCAATCAATGTCGCGAGCTGTGCAGAATTGCCACCAAGGCCATTGTTGACTGCAGCCTGCAAAAAACAGAAAGTCAACAGCAAGGTCTTGAGAGTCGGCATGCATGTAACATGTCCCATTTATGAACAGCTTGAAGTTGTAGCTGCACCAACATAATCAAGGATAAATTACTAGGTGAGGCACAAAAGTACACGTCAAATGTCGAAGAGCATGATATCTGTCACTATTTTACGCATGATTAAGAGCGGGAGCGAGTGGAGGCTGCAGCTTTCCATAGCAGAAGCAACAAACAAGGGATTACACAGGCAGCTACTGTACTATACCTGAACAAAGTCTTTGACTCCAAAAAACACAGCTCCGGATGGTGCGCCGGTGACCAGAGGCGGCCCAATCTGTTGGGATCACAGTCAGAGTGACAACATGTGACGAGGGAAGTAAGTTGTTATGTCGTGTCTTGAACCGCAAGCGTGGATGTGGATGTCCTTCAGGCTTTGTGCTTTAGGGTACTTCACTGTATTTACTTCTTGCAAGAGAAACGGTGTGTGGCTAGCATGGGCCATCAGCACTCCTTTCTGGTATGTATACCGCAATTTTGATGATGTTCCGCATGTGGAACATTTTGTGTTGACTACCCAATTGTTCTATTGGTGATAAGGCCTGTGGTGCATATTCCCTTGAGAGCATTAGTGCGCATTCAGATACATGCAGCCCACCCTTGTGCCCCCTCCCCCCCCCCCCCCCCCCAAACCATCCCCCAGTGTGTCCTCTTTGTCTGTTTTGCAGACTTGTTTTGTGGCACTATTGCCACAGCATACATCTGAAAGCAGAAAATAGCTGCTGGCGCTTCAAAGTGTAGTTGCACAATGACAACCGCACAGCGAGGCTGTCGCCACGTTGGCCCTGCCGCAGGCATGTGTTCCATCCACGCTTCAATGCGCGCCAAAGTGTTGCCAATGCAGAAATCGACATAGACTTTGCGCAACTGGTTGGCGTTAAAACCGGATTCTGCCCTCACCCCATGACTAATAAATCGGTTGGTCCTCTGCACTACATGCTTTTGAACCAAGATTTGTAATGTTATGTAGCAACTGTTACATCTGATGTGCTGGGGCCTCTCAAGCAACGCATACAACGCATATCAGAAGTATCCCAATGTCAGGCATTGGATTCCGCGGAGGGTTTTGGCATACTTCTACAGCAGCTAATATTGACGTATCCCACTTTTCCTCCCGCAAGCAATAAGGTCACCCCCGAAAACCCTCCTCCCCATAGGCCTACATAGTTGTCATCTATAATGTTGAGCGCTCCGTCGTCCCATGGTGGTGCTTGTGTCTTGTGTCCAACAGCCCCAAGCTGGGCTTTTGCTTGTGCGACCATGTACAACAACTGAGCGGCTCAGCCTATACAGGCCTGCGATGCAGGCTTCTGCAAGTGCGATGGGAGGCAGACACAGCAGCACCTGACTGTTGATTGACTTATGGTTATCATAAGGACCATCAAACAGTATTGTGACTGTCCGAGCATCAAGGCAACAGGGGTTGATGCGGATGTCACCAAGTGTACTTTTGCAGTCAAAAACCTGATCCAAAGACCTTCAATGAAGTGATGTACTTGGAAATTGTCGCTGAGGGCGTGATGGTGGATGTCCAGCTCGCTACCAGAATGTACATGTGCTATTTGAAGGTTGCAGGTGGCTCAGCTCAATGAACTCCTTTTTTGAACCATCAGCTTACCCCGTTGTACAGCTCTTTGAACAGGCCAGCACGACTGGTGCCAGGCACTTGTAAACGAGTCTGACAGGGACCGTGGCAACAACAGAGCAACGGCAGCTGTAAATCGATTGGCACCAACAGGGAGTGTACAACGTGCTCATGAATCTCTGTCCACATGATACAACAGAACCAATGTCACCCAATCTTGCCAGCAAGACAAAAGTACAAGAAATGCATCAGTGTGCACCTGCAGGCTCCGCCTGATGTGCGGTATTGCAATGCCGCGTGCTTACTGCGGTGCTGTGAAGGCTGTTGTGACGTACTTGCTTCGCTCATGCATGCAGCACATGGCGATGTTAGCATCGTGCGAGCGTAGTGTTGCCGCGTTTGTCGAATGCAACCATCGCACTGAGCTACATCACGCTGAGTTCGCAACACCACAAATGTACAACGTGATTCAAATCGTAGCACCAAGCACATGCAGGAGCCACTATTGAAGCAATCATTGAGCGAAGAACTGAAATTGCTCACCTTGATCGTGTCGATCGGATGAAGGAACACAAGTTTTGTGGTGCTTACGACAGCGCCCGATGCAAAACCAGACAGAGCCTCACTGAGAGGTCGATCCTGCGCAACACCCGTTGCTTCTCCAGCTCGCGCAGCTACAACGTCAGGGCTGGCACCAACTACAACTGCGCCAGCTGCAACAGCGCATCCCCGCAGGAACGTACGCCTGTCACCTACAGGAACAGTGCGTATACCTGATGCATATGACAGGATGGCCACCAACAGCAGGAGCCTAAGCCTGCTGGCCATCGAGCTACACACACACACAACTCAACCCGAACTTCAATTATCCATACAACTTCAATTTGTTTCTTCCTGGAGTATGTTGGTATCCGACGTGTTTGATCGTTTATGAAGCGCAGGCTGTAGTCGGTGACCACATCGAAAGAACCTCAGCGTGGTCAAAGCACCTGAGCATGGTCGACCCTCACAAGAGTTACGGACCTGGACACAGCCTATGCGTAGCATAGACTAGTATGCAAAGCTCAGTGGCATTGTAGCCTCGCGATCATCACAGGATGATGATGATGTATACTGGCTGGCTATTCATCAAGCATGATGATGTCAATGCGCCACATCACGATGTCACAGCACAGTATGTTTGACATGCACGCAGATGGGCGCAGCAGCTGCATGCACAGCTGCTCTTTCAGACAGTGTCTGCGTGTGATGCACATCTCGATGTGCATGTCGACGAAGACACTTTCAATTATGTGGCATTGACGAGACAGGAGGTCATGCAGACAGCAGCGCACACCAAGTGTTCTGTACCATGTGCCGCCGCATCCGTGCTATGTGATCTCTTGCAAGCAATACTCTACATGCGCAGCATGCCCCAAGCATCAACAATGAAAGTGACATGGAAAGCGCTGAGTGCAGGAGGCAAGAAAGTGGCTGGTGGTGCTATTGTGGCTCGGCAGCGTCAAACTGCAAAGGAATCTCTGCAGCGTCTTGTTGAAATCGCATGCAGGTGTCCATAGACCCCTTGCGCCACCTAGCAATCTCCCCTGGCCTATACAAGCAGTGATCTACCTTGCCTGGGAAAGCGCATTCCTCCGGTGGCACCGGCCTTTGCAGGAAGTCCGCCAGCGACTCAAATATCTCCCGCCCCGGCTGCGCCCAGACATTCACCATCAGCATCCGCTCCGCTGGCATGATGCACTCCAGCAGCTCCAGGTTCGCATTGTACGCCGCGACGTTTTGCTCATTCGTCAGGTGCTCCAGGATCATTCCGCACGGCTGCTGCACCGCTGGCATGGCCATTTGGTGTGCAACGCGCTTCTCCACCCATACGTCCGGGTCTCGGTGCGTGAAGATGAGCTTTGCGTTGGGGTAGAGCTGTAGAAGCCTGTAAGTGACGTGGTGCACTGGCGAGTCGAACACCGCGTCGAGATCGTCGTACAGGCGGAGGTTGAATGCGTCGAAAGCATCGTGGCATGCCGTCACCGTTGTGGCATTGAGCAGCAGCATGTCGTACATGTCGTTGACGCCAAAAAGGGCAAGGTTCTTGTCCCAATTGCTGCAGGCGTTGCTGACCCCCGGTGGATACGGGGTGCCGTCGCGCTCGAAGCCGGCGCCGTAGTGCACCACCCGCAAACCCAGCAGATTGACTGCCTTGGATACGGAGCGGGTGGCGGTCGTTCCCGGGCCAGCCCCGATTATGAGAGGCTTCTGCGACACCTGGGACTCTGGAGGCGGTTCTAAGCACACAGCCCGCTGAGCCGTCTTAGCCACATGCGGTTCCAGGCCAAACAGCTTCCTGACATAGTCGGCCTCGCATCTGCCGCAGCCGACCAGCATATCCTCAAGCGTGAGGTCGGCTACGTCCTCTGGCTCCATGGGTGGAATGTACATCTTCGCTGAAGCGCAGCAGCGGAGCACCAGCATCCAGAGCGCAGCAAGAGCTCTTCTGGCGCTCATGGCTACGTCTGCTGCTGTTCTCAGCTCCCTTGCTAACGAAGCCGGGCTGTGCCTAGCGTTTTGCTCTCCTACAGCATGGCTGTGTGCCAAACTACTGTGAAGTCGGTTGCAGGGTCCTGAGGAAGTTGACGTTTGAAGTTGCGTTTGAGCTGGTAGTGCACACACCACAGCTCTCCACAAGAGAAGGTCGACCTTGACAAATCCGGAAACGTTCACGTCAGAGCCAAGAAGGACACGCATCCGCAAGCTCTCTGGCTGATCGCACGCACAGCTTTCACAAATCAGCCCGCTCACCGCAGATTTGAGGAAAGCAGAAAGTCATGAAGTGCCGACACACGGTGTGCGCTTGTTTGGGTGTGTCATGGCATCGAGGAGCGGAGCAGATGGCATCAGCATTTGTCCCAAGTTCCCCTCCTCCAGCTATAAGACCGCAGCGTGCTGGGGTAAGGATACTGCAGCACCGACACTTTGGGGCATACCGTAGCAGGTGAGGTTGCCGTGCCTGCCCACTCAACACTACCTGCCCACGTTGTGATTAACCACTTTGTCCTGAGACTCACGCTGGGCTTGGTCTGCCGCCTACAGTCACAGGACCCGCCTCTCAGTGAAGGAAGAGCTGTCAGATGACCCCGTTGTTCCTGAGAAAAGGACACAAGTCAAAGGTGACACCATCAATGTTAAGCAGCTGGAGCGCACAGAGGTACGTATGTAGTATAGTATCAACGGTGCCTTGTTCATGATGAGTGGATGGCTTATGCCTCTGATTTATTCCTTCTAAGAGGAGAAGGTGCGTTTGTTGTACACCATTGCACTTATTGTGATGTTGCAGCACTAATGTCAACTGCGTGAAAGCCTGACAATTACCTGCTGCTCCGCATCTTGCAGCTGGTCGGTCAAGACGTCAAAGAGGGCTTCCGCACTGGGTTTGTGACCATCATCGGCAGCCCCAATGTGGGCAAGAGCACGCTGATGAACCACATGATTGGTGACAGGCTGAGCATTGTGACACCAAAAGCGCAGACAACACGACACCGCATCATGGGCATTGTGACAGGAGAAGATTATCAGGTGCGGTGCAGATCCCATGATGAATGGTGTGGGCAATAACACTTTACTGTGACAGCACAAGCACTTGGCATGATCAGGCTATTGCTATGGCTGATAGCAATGTGTGGTCTTGATCTGCGCACATTGTGAACATTGGCTGGAGAACTGACAGATGCAATGCACTGCCACCCTTTTTGTCGCCTTCTTTCCAGGTCATTTACAGTGACACACCAGGAGTGTTGCTGCCGAAATACGAGCTGCATGTAAGTTTCCATTCCGCCAAATTTTGTTATGTTTTGCTTGCGCGGGTGCTCGGCGATATGCAAATTGCATGAGGAGCATGACAGCTGCACATTCTCCAGCGACCAAGACAGCAGCATTGATAAACAATATCACGGCTGCTCTTTGTCCACAGGAGGGCATGATGGCTTTTGTGAAAGAGGCCATTGGAGACGCAGACGTCCTGCTGTTTCTGACTGACCTGTTTGAGAAGGAGTTTCCAGACGAGGACATCCTGAATAGGATAAACTCCATGGGCAAGCCGCTGGTGGTGGCCATCAACAAGGTCAGCTATACACCACTATGCAATGTCCGTTGGTGAGCATTTTGTGAACATGTACAAAGCTGTGACAAAGCTGTCACTGTCGGTTGCATTTCTTCAGATAATATAGCTCTTTAACTGGCAAGAGACAGCAATTGTACTGAGTTACGCCTCTGTAATCAGTTTCACCGATCACTCTTCTCCTCCTGTAATGCAGATGCATTATACTGTGAAGTATCACTTTGGTTAAGGCCTCGCTCAGGTGCATTGCAAACATATTCACTTGCAACACTCCATGAGCTGCAGCAATCCTCAGTGTAAACCTCTGCATTCAGCTCGACAGGTCTCGCCAGTACTGTATTCAGAAGGGTCAAAACCTTTGCACTACCACTGGCGACTCTCCTCTGCCGCAGATTGACTTGCTGCCTGGAGGCGGAGGGCGGGTGACACTGTCAGATGAGAAACTGGAGGAAGTGGGTTCATTGGAGGAGATCACAGCAAGGTGGAAGGAGCAGCTGCCCACGGCCCATGTGTGCGCCATTAGCGCTGCAGAGGGGACTGGCACTGAGGAGATGCTCAAGGTACAGTCATGACTCATGTTATGTGCCTATGAGAACTTCAGAAAATTACATGACTTGTGGGGTTGCCAATGTCATGAAGTCAATCTTGTGGTGTTTTCCGTATAGAAGGGGGTGGCTTTCACGGCTGTCGCCACTGTGCATTGTAGGCTTGGTTCACTGCGTGAAGTATGAACGACCTAGGGTCGCCAGCTCACGCGAAGGTGGTGCGTTTGTGTTGCAGATCAGCAGGGCAGTGAAGTTGTGTAAAGTGCAGCGCCAGAGGTCAGCCAACGGTCAGCACCAGGATGAGCGTGATGGTCCATGTCACTACAGCCTCACATATGATGCCAACTCGCAGTTGTCGTCCATACCTACTTCAAGCACTTTTCGATGTAAGTTGTCAGTTTGAGTGAAGTTGAAGTTTCAATGGAAGTGAGTGCTCAATTTTCAGTCAACATCAACACAATCAGCATTGTGTATCGTGTAGCATCAGTCGCACAGCAGATCATGTGCGGCTTGTGGTTGCAATTGCAATCATGCCTCTTTGTCACAACATCACATCTTACAGAACGCGCATCAAGGACCCATTTTGAACCACTGTTCAGCATGTATTACAGTAGCTTCTCATGCCGCATGTGTAAACTGTACTGTGCACAAGACACCATATTCAATCATGAACCTCATCAGGCTCAGAATCTGTAATCACAGTCACGTGTGCAACTCATGGCAGCACTGAGCTGTACAGCTTTATCGTCGAATTTGAAGTTCTGGATAGTGCTCAAGTCTTCATAAAACAACACCATTGTGTTTTTTGTTGTTGTTGGAAAACATCGCCAGTAGGTACTGGACGGGCTTTGATTTTCAGCTCCGATGGTCATGTAGCAAAGAAATGGACAACGCTTATGAAGGTTGCGGTAGAGCACTGCAGGGTGCTGCATACTTGTCTGTGCAGTACGTTTCATGTATGCGGCACAAACGTACTTGTTGCATAATAGCCAGTTGCTATCGTCAATCCAATCGAGCCCTTACGAAAGCAGCCCTGCGCCAGGGTGTAAACCTTATCAATGGTCTGCGGTACGTTCAACCAGCACTGTCATTCACCACTGTCAGCTGCGAAGACACGATGTACAGAACGTGGCAGATGCACAGGTCGCTGATTGACGTGATGCTAGTTTATGTACGGTACGATTGCAGCAAGCACTGCCTGTCATCTGCTGCAATGCGGTGGCATGCACCATTGCTCCAGACTCTGGCATTACTCTCGTGTCATGCAGCTGTCACATACGCCAAATGGCAGCCATAGCGCTTGAGGATTGGCACAGCTTGCCCATGATGAAACTCCTTGATGCGATTTCTCATGCACACATACTTGAGTTTTATTGCATTGACTGCCAGATCTATGAGCACACTAGTCAATTTTACTGGGGAAAGACCTGCAAAGTCTAAACCCATGGATCATAGAGAACAAATGCAAATATTAATTGTGCAGACAAAGTCGATAGTGTGGTGTCATTGTCAGGTGCTCGTAGAGAAGACTGGCAGGTTGCTCACCTTTGGGTTCAAATGGGAAAGTACTTCACCAACTCTGCACTGCGCCAACTGCAGAACTGCTGGGGCGTATAGTTACAAGGCATACTGGCATGTTCAAGGATGCCACCTCTGCTGCACTCATCACATCTCATAAGTGTCAAGTTTGTGATGGTATCAATGACTAATCTTGTGTCGCCTGCTGTGCATATCTGTATGCATCATCTGTCTGCAGGAAATAAGCCGGCATCTACCAGAATCGCCGCCTCTCTATGCGGCCGACACTATGTCAGACCGCCCAATGCGTTTTTTTGCAAGCGAGATCATCCGGGAGCAGGTGTTCACCTGCATGAGCCAAGAGGTGAGTGGGTGTGTATACAGCAAATCAGCATTCAAGATGAGAAGTGTTGGCGTGGCAGCATTTTTTTTTTGCTTGTGCATGTTGGCTGTGTTAGTGTCAACATTTCATTATCAAAAGGACTGTCACATAAAGGTAGGGTTGCAAAAAAAAAGCGAATTTTGAAGTTTATTTTGGAGTTCAAGTGCCCCTTTTGTGGCAGACTGTATGCTCAAAGTTAAGCAGACTCACCGCATGCCCCACAAATACGCCCTTCACGCAGCATACTATCATGTTGAAGTTTGCTCCCGACGTATTCCTGGTTGCCAAGTATGCCCCAAATACGCTGTATTTGTGTGGCCAAATTCGGTTTTTTGCAACCCTACATAAAGGCGACAAACATCATCAGGCTCCCATCTCTGGCAGCAGTCTTCAGCTGTGAAGATTATCAACTGAGGCGTAGACCTCTGATGAAACTGTAATGAACCCTTGTGAAATGCTTAATGTGGTTATTGAAGTTGGCTACTGCTATGCTGGGCTGCTGATGTGTGCATATGCCCACTTTGCGTGTTGATGCCTCAGTAGCAATCCTGTAGGACGCATGTTAAGTGCAAGGTTTGCTTCATCTGAGCCTCTTGCAAGGTGCTAGTCAAATCAGCTGCAGCTTCAATGTACACTGATGTACATCAAAGCAGTACTGTGAACACTGCTCACCTGTCAAATGTGCAGCGGCCAATAATAAGGTGCTGATGCTGGATGTTTGCTCTGCTTTGTGTTGTCATTATTGCAGATACCCTACTGCTCGGAGGTGCGGCTGGACAGGTTCAAGGAGCAGCCAGACATGATTGTCATTGATGCCACCATTGTTGTCATGCGCGAAACACAAAAGGGGATGGTGATTGGCAAGGGTGGAGCCAAGATTAAGCAGATGGGCATACAGGCACGGGAAGCTCTGGAGCAGTTTTTTGGGCAGAAGGTGTATCTCAAGCTTGAGGTCAAGGTCGACAAGGACTGGAGAAAGAAGACTGCCAGCTTAAGGGCGTATGGGTATCTGAGCTCGTAGATTGTGTGACTACAGCAGCTGCACTGTTCTGTGTGGAAAGACACACATTTGTGGGAATAGCATACCATGTATCCGTGCGCAAAATCTCAACAAGCCCAGTGGCAACTTCAATGTACAGCATTGAGTTTTTCTGCATCAAGGGCACTGTTTCTATTTGTGCATTGGATTGTCACCTGCTTTGAAACTGAGTGTTGTTGCTGCTCGACTACAGTAAAAGTGCAAGGAATGCTGTCAAATTGGCGGCTGGCATCGCCAAAGATCTTTGCAAGAGAGGCTGCGCATTGCATACATGCACGCAAAAAGCCTAGGAAGACTACTGTAGTGATGGCTGCTCAATACACAGCTGGATGATTCATGGGCATGCCACAGTATACATCAAATACGCCCTGCAAATCTGCAAGTTTTCAGCTGCGTCGCGGCGATTTCCCAATGTAGCGTAAGGCCTACTGCCAGGCACATTCTTGGTCATTCAGCCTGTATTTCCAGGACAACCCTCTCTCGCGGGTACTTGAGCATTGCGTACATGTTTGGCTTGGCATCATGATCATTGATGATGCGCAATTGTGGAGAGGAGACGGAGACCAGATGGCACTGGCCACATGCAAATGCCTACGTATACTGATCTAGGTGTAGTCCTGGCACCATGTGCGTCACAATGCGTCTCTGCTGTAATGGACGAGAGGACTGGAACACAGGCAGCCCCTGCTTGGTCCAAACAAGCTTCTACACCCGATGAGAGACCCATGTCGCAAGCATACAAGTCTTGTTGCCAGGGGCTTATGTGTTGGTGTATGTGTACTACACTAGGGACTTTATTTGGCTTCATGGCTAGGGCCAGCTACATGCATGGCGAACAAGTGCGGGAATGCGAGCAGCTACCAAATTGCATCATCACTGAGGCGCCAGCAATTCAAACTTGCTTGTGCATACAACCATTTAGAATTCTGTCATATCCCAGTTGAACGTGGAAGGACACTGGTGACAGGACCGAGACGCACCAAAACACTCCATTAGGCCGACCGAGCATCTCACTCTGTGTCTGGCCTGAGGAAAAACAAGACTATCTGCTGCAGCGTCTCATGCCCCGTGCGGCGCTGCGGAATGTCCATCTCTTCGCCAGCATCCATGTCTGCAGTGTCGTGACTCATGGGGCTAGCGCTTTGCATGTCTGCTTCAGGCGCAGGTCCGCCATCACTATCCACATCTTCTTGCTGGTGGAGCATGTCTGCAGCGGCCACTGCCAGAGCCAGGGCTTGATCGCGCCACACTTGTCTGCCGCTGCCTAGGGCGCTGGTGCTGTATGCGTAGCCATCCTGCATCCTGACCTGCAGCACTTCCCTGAGGACACAAGCACAACAATAAACACTGGGGCCATTCAGCCTCAATCCAAAGATGTCATGTCTTTTATCAAGTAAAAAAAAACAGAAACCAGTACTGTGCCCATGTGCTGATAGTGGTCATTGCATATTGCATGCTCATGGATGGCATACTCGTGAAAGACACGACAGGATGATCATGCAGGCTTAGGCATGAGCAGCTTGCGTGTCATACTCGGCACTGTTCTCAAAGGATCGCTGAGTGGTCACAATTATCACAACAACTACAGCGCATGCATGCCTCATGGGTATGGGTGAACTTGTGCAAACTTCAAGTGTAATACTCGCATGTGAGGCGCATTAGTGCAAGTCAGCTGAAAGACCTCAGGACGAGTGTATCTGGCTTTAAACACCCAGGATGGCTGCTTGCAGAAGCACTAAGAGTGGATAGCCATCTGTCTGGCTCTCTCTCGGCAAACTGGTCTAGCAGTGCAGATAAATACTAGACGATGACCGCAAAATCATCCTGCTTTGCACTGGTTCTTGGTACAACACCTCATGTCCATGGCTTATCTACACTATTCTACACACGAGTGACGGAGCCTCACAGTTGCGCCTTACGCATGTACATTCCAGTGAAGTGCAAGACAAAAAGCATGCGGGTCGTGTTATGATATACTTCGAATTATGCATGTCGACAGCACTCGGCATGCCCGCCTACCATCACAGCATCGTCGGCCTATTTTTGGGGAATGCAAGCCTTCAAGCCAAGCTCCAGCATGGGCAATTCTTGACTGCAGCAAGTGCCACAACCTTTTGAAGTGAACCCTTTTCACTTGATGGCAGCTAACATGCATACAGTACAGGCACAGAAAGTCAAAAGTGCACAAAGTTGCAAAAGTAGTAAAAACCACCAGCCATGAAGGTGTTCACCTGAAGAAGGCCATGAGGTAGATGAAGAGATCGTGGTGTGGTGGCGGCAGGCTGTTGAGGAACTCCCCAGGCCACGTGGCCAGAGCATTTGGCCCTGCTCGCTCTACGATCTTGATGGAGTCGGCAGGCACCTGACACAACAAGTCAATTGAATCGAGGCACATTTTTATGAGCAAGAGCAGTAAAGCCATGCGCGCTTCTCGTCATTGAGCACCACTCAACTTTCAGATGCAACAAGGGTAACCAGAATACATGAAGAAGCGCTTTTCAAGTCAGCAGCACTCATGACCATGCGCGCTTCAATGCACACTTCTGACCCAGAAAACCCAAGTGCTGAGGATGCATTGCCAAGAGCACGTGTATCCTGTGCCGGCATAGTGAAATTGAAAGTGCACTTTGAGGACATAGACTACATTCAGGTTCAGAACTCACCACAGGCTCCGGTAGCGCTTGCAGTAAATCCTGCAAGACCTGGAGCAGTGACTGCGCAGAGCACCTAGCCGGAAACTCATCGCCGGAGTCCAGGCAGGCACTTGCAGTTGCTACATCATCTGGGTCGCCAGGAGAGGCAAACAGCTCCTCTGCCACCTGCACATATGCAACACGTACTTCTAGCAGTCAGTAAGCATGATGGTAGTCCAACTCCATAAGCCACACATGCTCCACAGTTAGCATGCTACTTGATTGTACTGTGGTCCCGTGATTAAGTGCAGTCGACTGTTGTCTTGTCATAGTGGTGTCACTGCTGCAGACTGCAATTTGTCGATTACCACATGCACTGTGGCAACCAATGGGCGTACACACCAATTCCCCAATGACTGTCATCATAGTATGCACTTTTCCACCTTGGTTGTGTTCATGGCTGAAATGTGACCTGCATCAAGCGGTGTCTGAATGTATGAGTGGCCCAGCCAGACTCATGCATCAAAAAATGAGATACAGCAAGCAGCCCTGGTTTGATATCAATGAATGATACCTGAAAGTACACGGTACTTGTTGGCGCATTGGGAAACAGTGCTCATGTGAATCATGATTATCTGTAGTCACTTCTAGGAAGGCAATGCTTGGTAGACCGTTGACGCCTAAACGTAGCGAGACTGGCACCTGTTCGCCACTACGCTAGCAAACAAGACACATGTGTAGACGTCTATGTATGCCAACATGATCTCAGCAAATCATCATGCAGCATGACTCTCCTCATACCAGCCCATAGCTGAGAGACAGGTTGCGCTGACAACACCTTGTTACGACACATGTGTAAACACAGCTGCTGCTGGTACAAACCTGAGGGCCAGACAAGCCACCTCTGTCCACAACTCCATCCAACAGACGCCAGACCTCCAATGGCACGCCAATTGGCATCTCTGCTGTGCCAGCTCTCCTGCGAACGAGTTCTGACAGTGGGGTGCCAAACGCGCTCTGTGCGTATGACCCATACACTTGCAGGTAGTAGTCCGGGCCTTGCTCCAGCCGCAGCACTGCCACCTACATGCATGCGCAATGCAAGATTCACCCGTGGGTGAAGTCAATGAGCAGAGCAGGCAGAGTGGCCGAATGTGCCACAACCTTCTGCAATGGCTGTGACTTTGCGAGAGCACAAAGTGAGATGACGCTGCTGACAAGAGTGATGGCATATATGCCTGCTGGATACTTGTAGGCGACTGCAGAGTAGCGGATACATCACAAAGGTATGCTGCTACAAAACACAATCCGAAGTTCAATGGCGTCACATTCAGGTGCATGACCCCAGTCGTTTGAGCAATCAAACCATGGACGGAATCGGTGTGGTGTACGAGGTCACTGCTGCATTTGCTGTATGACCAGAATACTTTGCAGCGAAGCTCAAGTATGCTGCAGCTTCAGACGCCGTCCACGTACTTCGAGGTATCCAAATGCATACTCAAGAGTTCAGAGCTACGCATGCACATGCACAGCTGCCCGCACACGTCTGAAATGAAGCGGTGAGTATGGCCACATACGTGCGACAAAACAGAAGTACTTAGAGTACAATGGCTTACCTCTTCCAGGACTGCGCATCCAGTGGCAAGTGCCCGTGCCATACTGCTGTCGACCCGCGCTGTAAATGCCACATCCACTGCATCGCCTGGCTTCAGGAGTGCAAAGCTTGGCTCCACCTGTTGCCACACCACGGTTGAGCATATGATGGGTCCTTGGTGAATGGTGAGTGAGAGCGGGGAGAGTGGACAATGATGACGGCAGCGCAGCTAGTACTTGCCATTGCGACTTGTTGGGAGCTGATGCAGAGATAAGGGCAACACTGTATTATACATGTGATGATCACACAACGAAATGATACTGGGTGAGAGGTAGCAATAACTGCAGGCGTGTAGTCTTGCAATGACATGCAAGTACTTCTGAAGTATCACATATGTGCTCACAGGTGAAAAGTACTCGAGCACATCTGCTTCCTCCATCACACGCATGTGCTTTGAAGTATCATGAGTGTAATGCAGGCACTCACCATGAGCCATGAAGGCGCAGGCGATGATTCCTCCAGCTTGGGCACAAAGCGCACATAGGCCAGCGATTGCCCCACATTGGTGATGCGCACGCGAGCAGTGGTTGTCTGCAAGTAGCGCACCACTCCCAGCTCCACCCACTGCGTAGATAGGGATATCTGTGACGTAGAACATGGTCGGACATTTGCGTGAAGGACACATGTTAGTATCACGCTTTCCCGGTTTATGGCAATGGGGATTACATTCAATTACATCATGGCACGGCACCCCTGTTCTCCTGGTGATGACCGTTTTGAAAGGTACGCGTACATATGAAGGTTGCATCAGGAATATGCATGTGTCAATGGAGCAAGCGTGCAGAAACCTCTGTGACAAGGCCAACAATAGCAGTAGATTATGACACGGCATCAGTGAGGACCATGTGAGGAGTCATTGAGACTACACAAGGCCTAGCCTGACAGGTTCATACCATCCGCTCTTGCTGTAACATAGCAAACTTGACTCTGGTTCAGGTGACAGAAGTTGGCATACGCACGACATCATTCATATCGTGGACAGCACAAATGCATGACGAAGCAGTACAAACGGATATCCATGTTCACCTCAGGCTGGAGGTTGGCGCCTCTGTCGTCATACGGGGCCAGATCCGCATTGACAGCGTTGTAGGCGGCCATGTGGGCCTCCTGATGTATGCACCGAATCTGAGGTGACAAATGACAAGAGCAAACGCAAGCGTGAAACGCACGCCTGATGATGCAGCAGATTATTGTGCCAATACTCACATCTTACCTATGCAGTTAACTTCGCCAGTGCATGTACTTACCAAGGAACAGCAGTGCAAGCAGGACATTTGAAAAGGTCAAGATGCAAATATGGTCAGCACGCTTCTCAGCCGATGAAAAATATATGAAGCGATCACTAGACCCTACTGAAAAGACCATATCTATGGCAGCGCTGACGAACAAGTGACCGTTTCTAGTCGTGCATTGTATGCTTGCCATTTTCCCTGTAGCCAGCGCCCAGACACGGGCCAGTCAGATTCTACCTTCATCAGGCATGACTTTTTAAAAGCAATTGTGCCAGAGCATGCACCATCATCTCCTTGAGGCTTCCCACAATAAGACGATGTCTAATTCGAAGATGTAAAGCTGAGATTTGCCCAACTGAGCTGCACTTGTCCTGCCTACATATACATACACCAAATGTTACACAGTAATACGCTAATGCCATACCTGAGCCTCCAGGACTGCTGCAACAGGCTTGTGGTCAGAGAGCGTGAGCTCCGCTCTGTCATAGGACAGCAGCTGCACGAGATCTGAGGCAGGGTCTTGTATGCGCCACAGCACACGGTCGCACCAGGCCGGTGCACGCAGCTTCTTGTCAGGTCTCTCGTCATAGTGATTGGTCCCCACTTCATACTGCAGGCCATTGCAGAGAGGGGGACAACAGGCATAACAATGCATGCAGGAACAGGGTCATGGAGCCAGTTGAGGCTGTGCGTCACGACAACGTGCTCGAAAGTCGAGACGACATTTGATGAATGCTGTTGCCTATAGAGTGAAACACACAATCTGCGAGGTATAGTGACAAAGCAGTGTGAGCACAGGCAGGTGTAACAGGAGTCCAGAGATGTCACAAATGCACTGACTGAGGGGCCGTTGGTCCCAGCAAGATGAAATGAACCATGCAACCAGCCCATGGCATTCTCAAATCAACTACTGTAACACTGCCTGTCAGCGACCACGAACAGTGACACTTGTTTGTCACCATTCAACATTCCTCACAGACATTCAGAAATCTGCAATGCCACTTGGTAAGACGGAGGATGGACAGTCACACCCATTCACAAATTGTTGCACTTGCCTTGTATGTTGGCTGAAAGGTGAGAACACCCTCCTCGAAGTCAGCAAATGCCGCACCCTTCTTGCGCTCCAGGTTAAGCTGGTCACACGCACGCAGGTACTCCAGGCCAGCAGGCGAGCGAACGCGCTTCAACACCTGGTGGGCGAGGTAATGCAGCAGCAGGATCGCAGCGAAATCAGTGAAAGTCACAGTCAATGCGTGTGTGTGATCACCCCTTCTTCACCTCCCATATATTATCCTCTGTGGGCTTGAGAAAAGACAGTGTGCAGACCCCACCTGCATCTAGCTTTCTTTCCCTCTACCACACTCTGTTGGCATGTCATTTACTTGCATTACTTCTACACAAAACAGCTGTGCATACGTACATACCTCACTTGTGGCCACTTTCTCAATGATGCGGTAGTTGAGGTCTCCCAGCCAGAACACGACATCGTGATCCTCGATGCCAAATGTCGGCATTTCCTGCACCCCGCCCCCCCCCTTCTGCTCCATATTCGGTCGCCCATAGGGGGTCCTCTCCAGGCCTCGGAATTCCCACTCCACGTCGGGAGGTGCCCGAAATGCCACCTTGGTCAGGATGCTGTTGAAGTCAGCATTGCGCCCTAAGACGTTTCCTCTGTGCGCCGCAAGGTGCGCGCACACAAAGCAGAGGGTGCTGCAATGGCCAGAAGGGAGAGCACGAGCGGGTGCGTTTGCAGAGCTGAGACACAAGTGCACGGTGGAAGGCTACAATGCTGCTGCACAAACACTGTCACAGATGGCTCATACAAGTATATGCTTTACCTGTCATACAACATGAAGCGGATGGCAACGCCGCCCTTGTTGCCCATTTTGCCTGAAAACAGTCCAGTCGTGGCAGGCACAGCCTGCATAAGTCCGGGAGCAGAAGGGATTGCGGACATGTCAGAACTCGGCCGAAACATGCATGCTTGCACGCTTCATTCACAGTGCACCTCATGCTGCAGTGTCAGGGAAGCAGCCAGTACTTGCCTCAATGTTGCGCAATCGGCTCCGGTATTCCTCCTTTGCGAAGACGCAGAGCATGACGCCCACCAGCGGCAGGTGCTCAACGAGATAGTACTTGCTCTCGAGAGTGTCAAGGTACTGCTGGATGGCCGCCCTCCACAACAGGCTGCGTTGCTGGCTGTTGGTGTTTGTCACCGCCACGTTTACCGCATTCAAGTCCACGATCTCCTGAAACCTGTGAGGCAAGCGGACGTATTGTCGATTGAAGCTTAATGGCTTGGTTAATGCCATTTTGCTGGCAAGGGGGCAAGCAGCAGTACTTACCCGATCGCGTAGATGTCCGGATCGGAGCCTCCTGCCTTTCTCTTCCATCGAAGCCACTGTCCAATATCGGCCCCAGCTTCTTTCTTGCCATTGACATTGAACGTGCCACAGAAGATGTTCATGGGCTTAGACCTGGCAAATTGTTCCTTCCTGCAGCGTTGACAGGGCAACGTGAAGTTAGTTCCGCAAAAGCAAGCGCTTTGGGATACCGAAGCACAATCGTACTCACCGCTCTCTCAGCTTGTTGCTGATGTAGGCACGACGGATGAGCCATATGGCAGCCTGGTTGATTGACCGTCCTGCCTGCAACTCGACCTGGCATTCAGCACTCGGCTGGACAGTATCTGTCATCGAGCGACGCCTTGGCCCTCGTTCCACACTCTGGCGTGTGGAAGAGAGCTCAGCTGTTTCTGCCATCCAGAACTCATCGCCTCGCTGGTCCGTGTCCAGCGCGGCTATCTTCGTCACCAGCGCCTTCATGGCGAACTCTTTACTCAAGCTTGCAAACTTTTCAGCTCAGGCCAACTTCAACTTCTGATGTAACAGTTCCTCAAGACCATGAGCAAATGAAGCAGCTGGCGCAACAGCGACATGCGGCAGTGGCAGGCAGCAGCAGCACAGGCGTGCCAATGCGGTGCTGGGACGGCTCGTACATCACATCAAGCAGCGACGCACAGCTGTCTGCCATAACCTTGCCTACGATGGCACGGGACGGCACGACACAAAGACATGAAAGCACGGCAATGCGGGCGTACGAGCGTGAGATAGCGGCAGCCGCTCCGCCGTCATTCGGGCATCGCCCGCGTAGCGCGCAGAGGATGTTCAATCCGGCCACAATGACGACGCGAAGGGAGACAGAACCAGGCTTGAGGCGCAAAGCGCCTGGGATGAGCTCCGCACGCTTGCGGCAGCTTCTGCTTGGTGCGAGTGCTGCGCAGCCAGCCGATGCTGGCAGTAGTGCCTGCAACCGCAATCAAGCTGACGGCGTGCACGGCGGGACGGTGCACCATCATAATAGCGTCAAGCAGCAACTGCACGCTCTTTTGGCGGAAGCACGCATGCCTGCCTGGGACAATCGGTGCATGCACGATGTACCTCAACCAGAACGGCAAGACAAATATACCCTGAGCAGAATCCACATGAGCACTGTGGAGCGGATACAGCTGCAGAGGAGGCGTGCAGCAGGAGTGGAGGGGTGTGGGGGCATGCTGCCTGAAAGCAAACCTGTGCTTGCAGCTCAGGGGCTTGTTTCACTGACGCCAAGAAGTGCGTTGGCGCAGTCAGAGGTGCACAGGTTGTTGCGCAAGCAGAATGATAAGGAAAAGCAGTATAAGTATATGGAGCGTCAGGCTGAGTTGAGACAGCTCCGGCAGACCATTCCAGATTCACAGCGCGCATACCAACAAACATTAACACAAGCCCAGGCCCTGCTGGCGTAGCCGTCGCATCTGTGCACATTTATGGTAATTCAAGGTATGAATGATTCTTGGGATGATACCATCAATGTGTCTGCTGCTTGGTGCTGGCTATTGCGTGCAGCATTGCGGGTCACAAGTGAAGCGTTGCAAGTAGTGTTTGGTCTACTCCTAATGAGCGAAGACCATGGGGATCAGTGGAGCGGCTGTCCCTGCTGCTTGTATTCTGGGTTATGCATCATCATGTGCCATGGCCACATCTGCAGCCGCCCGCATGTGTATTGGCATTAAAAAGGTATGCCCACCTCAAAGCAATGGTCATGGTGATTGATGCCTGCATTCTCTTTGTTGGTGAATTCATGGTGAGTTCCACTGCAGCAACTGTGCATCCAATAATGCCCTCATAACCTGATTTACGTTTGCAACTGCCACCCAGTGCTCCAGCTTCTCCTGCGGCAGCTCCTCCAGAGCCGCGATGCGGGGGCAGTGGCATGACGCATTAGATATACAGGAAGCACCCTCCTTTTGTCACATGTCTTGTCAAGTGCTTTGCAACAATAACCATGCAGACAACATGCCTGTTGCCCTTACTTTTTACATTTTATTTCATAAATTGCTAATATGCCGGCACGGAGGTGCATATGCACCTCGATGATCATTGGGGCAGTTTCAGGCATCATGCATCATTGACACGCTCTGAACATCGCCGCACTGCTGGCTTGTGCCATATTCATCTATCGTGCGCATCTGGTATTGCAGCGCACAACATGAGGGGTAATGCCAATCATGCAACGCACAAACAGCGCACGTATTGAGGGTACATAGAACCACCGTAAACAACAACTTCCATCAACTTCAGCATGCAGGCGGTCGACGATGAGTGTTTGACTCTCCACCGAGCCGGCGCGGGCACCTACTACGCCGTGGAACCCGAGCTGCTACTCTGCGCATGCGCCTCGTGCGGCGAGCCAGGGTGCGTGCGCACGAAATTGCACCAGCGCGACCACCTGTACAAGTCCCGGGGGGCGGCCGCAACGCAGCGGCCACACGGGCCCCGCGTCGCGCCTCTGCCCCCCATCCTCCCCCTCTCTACAGCCAGCGGCGGCGCGCGCGGCCCCGGCGCCCGCGCAGCTGCCGCTGTGGCTGCGGCAGGGCCAACATGGCGCAGCGCGCTTCCGCTCTGGACGCTGGCGCCGCTCTCGCCCGCGCGCGCAGCGCTTGACGACCTCTCCTTTGACTATGTTCTGCAGCAGCAACTGGTGGTCGGCCGCCGCATTCGCCTGGAGCACCGCTCGGACTTCACAGCCGCCTTGACGGCCACGCTGGCGGGCCTCCGGGAAGCGCAGACGGCGGTAGCGCAGGCACACGGGGTTGAGGCAGCGGCACAGGCGTCCGCCACAGCCGGTGCATGGTGCAAGCTGCTGCATCTGCTGCCGTGCCTGCTGCTTGTACCCGACGGCTCCCTGCCGCGGGCGCACCGTTTTGCGGCCTTCGTGGCAGGCGACCTGGACCTGCTCACGCGCACAGCGCTGGCCTTCTGCCGCCGCGGCGCCGCCCGTGCGTGCACGCGCCGCGCTAGGTCTATGACGGAGGCGGCGGCGGCAGTGCGGGAACGCGCGGCGGCGACGGCGCGGCAGCCGGGCGGCGTCGGGCGCGCCGCGCGGCTGCTGGCGGAGGGTGCTGACACATCTGCCCCCCGCGACTCTGCTACCTTGCATAAACTGCAGGCTAAACACCCAGCTGGCGATGCGTCTGCGAAGCTGGATGCCGCGGCATCGCGGGCGCGCAGCTTGGTGGCGGCGGCGGCGCTGGCGGCGCCGGCACCACTCAACTGCGCTTCATTCACGGCGGACGGGCTACGCGAGGCCATCCTCGCCGCCAACCCTGGCTCGGCCGCCGGTCCCTCTGGGCTGCGCAACTCCCACCTCCAGCAGTGCGTCCGGCACACGGCGCACACGTCGGGGCGCACGGTTGACTGGCTCCTTGAGCTGCTGGCGTGGCTGGGTACCGCGGTGTACTCCACCCCCGCCGCGCTGCCCGCCCCCTTTTGGCGCCTTCACGCGGCCGCGCGCCTCAGCGCTGTGGGCGAGAAGGCGCGCCCCATCGCGTGCGGCGACACCATCCGCCGCCTGTTCGCCCGCACCTTCTGCACGGACACCCGGGACCGCGTCTCCGCGCTGCTGGAACCAATTGGCCAGTTTGGGGTCGGCGCGCGGGGGGGCGCAGAGAGAGTGGCGCTCATGGCGCAGCTCACGCATGAGTGCGGCGGCGTGCTCCTTGCCATTGACGGCAGTAATGCCTTCAACGCGCTGTCGCGCTCGGCAGTCCTCACCGCGGTGGCCGAGCATCTGCCTGGCCTGTACGGCTACGTCGAGCACATCTACGGCCCCGGCCGGGCCCCTTGGCTACAATTTGGCCTAGATGGGCACGCCGACGCCGCCATCATCCTCTCCCAACAGGGCGTGCAGCAGGGCGACCCATTGGGGCCGCTGCTGTTCGCGCTGGCACTGCGCGGCACCATGGTGGCTGCCCGCGCCAAGTTCCCGCAACTGGCGCTTCCGGGCTACCTCGATGACCTCACCATCATGACGCCCAGCTGTGACGCGCCGGTGCTCGACCACGTTGGCCGCGCGTTCTGCTTCATACAACAGGCGCTGAGCGAGCTCAACATTCAGGTCAACGTCACGAAATGCGCGGCGGTGGTGCCGGCCTCAGGCGGCGCCCGCGAGCGCGCCGCCGCCGTCTTTGCCGCCGCCAATGTCCCCGTACCAGTATGTGACGACGGCATCACGCTGATGGGGGTGCCGGTCGGCACCGAGGGCTTCGTGCGCGCGCAAGTGGCGGCGACCCTTCGTGCCCCCGGCACCGACCGCCTGGTTGCGGAGCTTGTGCAGATGGAGGATGTGCAGGCTGCCTTCTCCATTCTGCGTCTTGCCGTCCCCGCCCGCGCAGGGCATGTCTCGCGCAATACAGCGCCATCCCTCACGCACGAGGAGCTACGGCGCTTCGACGCCATCACGCTAGCGGCCGTGGCCGCGCTGGCGCAGGAGCCATCGGCGGGTCTTACGCCGCCGGCCCACCAGCGCGCGCCGGCGGCGGGTGACGATTGCCGCGGCCCGCCGGCGGTTTCGGCGGCGGCGGCGCCGCCCTCTCTGTGGGCGGCGGCAGTGGCATGGGTACGCGGCGCCGACTGGGGTGGCGAGGCCCCAGTGACGCTACCAGCACATCAGCAGGTACGCGTGCATCTGCGGCTGGGGAGTGGTGGCTTTGGCGTGCTGGGCGCGGCGCCCCGTGCATGTGCCGCATTTGCTGCACGTTCCCTCGAGTGCATGGGGCCGGCACTGGCGGCATTTCCAGTGGCGGCACGCAGCCGCGTCCTAGAGCATGCCCGCTATGGCTTCACCTTCACCCAGATAGCTACCTGCCTGCAGCAGCTGCGCAGCGGCAGCGATGAGGCTGCAGCGGCCCTCGCACTGCTCCTGCCCACGGTCTGGTACCAGGACTGGCGCCAGGACGACGGCGCATGGCGGGCGCTGCGCGATCTGCTGCAACGGGCAGGCGGAGCTGCGGGGCCGGGCATGCGGACTCGCGCCGGCGCGCGCCGCGCTGCTGCGCCAGCGGTGGCGCGCGAGCCAGGCTCTGCCCAGGCCCCGCCGGCCGCCGTGCTGCCGCGGCGTCAAGCGGCGCTATCACGGGTGCTAGACGCAGCGCTCGCCGCCACGCAGCTGCGTCGGCTTGAAGCAGCAAATGCGTTGGAAGCAGTCGCGGCGTGGCGCAGCGGCGCCTCTAAGGGGGCCATGGGTTTCTTGGCGCAATTGCCGAGCACTGACCCAGCGGAGACCATGTCCCCGCCGGAATTCCGCGAGACGCTGCGGCGCCACCTGGGCGTGGAGCGCCCCGCCCCCGCTGCGGCGCGGTGCCCCAAGTGCCATAGACCAGTGGACTCGGGTGCCCACCTGCGCCGCTGCACACAAGGGCTTAACGTCACGCGACACAACTTGCTCGCAGACGCGCTCTTTCAGCTGCTCAAGCAGGTGGCCCACCTCCGCGGTCTCGACCGGGACACCCTTGCCCCCTTCCGCCGCTACGCGGCGCGCCACGGGTTCAACAAGTTCATGGACATCGTCTTTGGCAGCAACCAGGTCTGCCTTCCAGTCCCTAAAGTGCAGCCGAGCGCCGACGCGGTAGCAGCAGGCCGGTGCACTAAACTGCGCGGCGGCTTTGAAGTAGCTTGTTGCATAGACGTCACCATACGTGACAGCTCATGCCCCTCCCGCCTCCGTCAGGCTCAGGGGGGCGCGCGCGATGTGCAGCGCGTGCTTGAATCGGCTTCGCAGGAAAAGATAGACACATACGTAGTCTCAGGGGCCCTGGACCCCACTACACACACCCTATTTTCCGCAGCCTTTGACCACTTCGGCGCTATGTCACGCGACACCCAAGCGCTGCTACACGCACTCGCCGAGCAGAGCTCGCAGGGCAGCTACAATCTCGCGCAGCGCGTTGCCTTCTGGCGCCGCCGCACCTCCCTCGCGCTACAGCGCGCGCTCACACGTGTCGTGATCGACAACTGGAACGCAGTCATTGCCCCTGATGGCGACGTCAGCGCTTACCGCCGCATCGCACTGTTGCAAGTGCCGCGGCCCTCGCCGGCCAGCGCCGAACCGCCGGCTCCTCCGTAGATTTAGTTATTGCAAGCCCGATTTATCGTGCGCGCAGCCCATGCGGTCCAGGACATAATATACAACTTCAGCATCTACTTCCAATGTTGAAGTGCTTCGTGCATAGCTTGGCACTCGTTTGCTACGGTTACTTCACAGCTGCAGAGTACGAAGCGCTTGTATCTGCAACCATGGCTGCATCAGAACCGAAGAAGGCACGGCTGACCGCCAGGGAGGGAGCAATGGTAAGCTGAGACCACAAAGCACAACATGTATGTTTGTACATAGTTAGTTGCTTTCTCGCTGATCAGAAGCGCTCTAGCAATGCTGATATCAACGTGCCATCTGCGTCGCAGATGATGCGACTAGCAGCCAAGGACGCCGACATGGCAGACATGCAATCTTACGTCGTTGACCTGGCAGTCAGCAAGACTCCCTCTGTGGACTTTACGAGGCAACACTTCACAGACCCAGCAGTTAACGTGGAGTTTCAGCTAATGCGGTCTCAACTCGTGGAAATGTGAGTACAACAAGGTGCATCAATGGCTTTGGTCTGCTGCAGCTGCTCCCTGGTGGCATCGAACGCAGGCTTGTCTGGTTGGCATGAAAGTGTGTCCTGCTGAAGAGCATCCAGTTGAACAATACAATGATCATTGTACCATCCTAGAAATGCACATTTGAGTAGCATCACTGTGGGCTGTGTGAATTCACATGGCTGGAAAAGGCAAGCCACTCCACTGTTGTCACCATATGGCAGAGTTTGCTGCTGGTACTCCATGAGGACGGCAACGTTCACAAGCCCTACTGTGAACTTTCACATTGCCTTGCCGTTTCACATGGCATGTTTGCACAGGGAAAAGAAGCTGCGCACTGCAGAGGCTCAGCTGGCACGAAGTGGCGAACAGGACAGCAGGGCAGTGGAGAGCAAATTGACACAGAAGATCGTGCAATTGCAAGCCACCGTCAAGTGCCTTTCTGCTGCAGCAATGCAGAACGAAGGTGGGTTCTGCCATACTCATAACTTCAACAGCAGTACAATGGCTGCCAAACTCCTTGTCTCTTCGCTGAGTGCGGCAGTAGTGCAGAGGGCTCTGATACAAGTAGCCAGGGTTGATGTCACTTGTGAGTGTTGAATCAAGGTCCAGGCACACCACGTCCTTGCACCTTCGCGTTGGTGCTGCACTGCACCAGCACATTACTGTTTTCTTTATGATCGATGCCCACAAACATGCTGAAAGCTGCCAATATGGGTATCCTTGTGATGGACTGTCGGCTTTGTGCTACAACTGGAACTCTAACGATCGTTTCAACGCATTATGGTTCAGTGCTCCATATACTGCCATATACAGCATGTGCGTATCTCTTGTCACCACTGGGTGCTGCTGATGCAAGGAGCAATGATTAGCTCAGCATGAGTAACCCAATGCATGACTGCCTCACTACTTCAACTATGTGGTCTGTGTTGCTGGCAGAGGTGCAAGGCGCGCGGGCCAGAGCAGCATTGGCAGAAGCAAATCTGGGGCAGTTGAGGGAGGCGCTGCAACAATCGGAGCAGAGGAATGCGCAGCTGGAGGAAGACATGTGAGTACAAACTTGAGAGAGGTGTACATCAGTGCCGGCTCCATTTTTGTGCTTCTTTGATGCACTTTTTTTGTGTGCTGTGGTGCTTTGATATGTGACTATCCCTGTATGAGAATTGCACGCACACCGCTGCTGAGGCGCTGCGCTCTTGCCTGTGCACACCATGCCATGCTACAAAGCAACTTGCGCTGAAAATAATGTCAGCACCTATGTCAGCACCTATGGACGGGCATACTTTACTGCTGCTGGTGGTGATTTGATGCCACGGGCATTTTGATGCACATGGTCTCCTGCACTGTGACAACCCAGTGTTCAAGGTGTAACTTCATCAGGTTTCAACTAGGCTCACAGTACAGTTACCAAGGGCTCATTGTGGCTGTCGTACTGCCACTGATGGCCACTGCAGCCAGATCCCGCTCGTTGTTGCACCAATAACTCGTATTCATTGTGCTGCCTGACACACACACATCACACAGCGGCATGTCCTTCCACCTTTGGCATGTCTTGGCATGAATGGAGGCAACGTTTAAGCTGTACCTCTTTCGGCAGCACCTCACACACATGCGTTCTGCCGTTTGTGGAAATGTTTTTGTTGATGCGATGATCAGAGAGGCGCTATGGGCACGTGTGCGCACATTGGAGGCACAGCAACAGCAGCAGATGCCAGAAGATGAAGCTCCAGCGCAGCCATCAGACGATGTTGACGTTGATGCTACTGCAGAGCTGGAGGCTGAGTGAATGAATCGATGTGAATACACATGAACGTTGCATACTTTTCCAAGCATGTCTGATTGCCATGCAATCTTGCTGTGGTGCAGTATGCGCAACACTCATTGAGAGTTTTTGATGTACTGGCAGTGTTGCTGCCTTGACTAACATGCGTGACTGCAACAGGCTTTGCAATCATGTGCCAATTGCAATCAGCAGCAGCAGTAGCAGCAGCAGCAGTAGGCAATGCAAATGGCACGAGCACCCCATACTCCGTCATTTATTCGGACTCAACCAGTTCGTTTGATTTATCATGTGTGCCCCCCGTATAATTGGCGCCATGTGTCTCAGCTGAAACAACGTGCACATGCATGGTCTCCTGTACAATGTCATGGCCCGCAGCGTATGCCAGCACAAGTGAATCTACGTCCACGGCAAGAAAAGCGCATGGGCAACAGGTCCTGCCACGAAGAAAAGTACCACCCACACCCCTGTGAACCACTTGCACAGCCGTCCCTTAGTACCCGCCAGCAGCTCGCCTATACGCCAGTGCAGGGGAGGGCAAGCAGCCGCAAGGAACCTGGTTGTCACCTGCAATGCAACCAGGCAGAAGCACATCAGCCCGTTGACAACCTAGATAACGCAGGATTGCAACATCTTTCACTGCAAGTCCTTGCAAATCAGCAACATGATGATCACAACACCTCCTGCCTGAACCATGCAGCTCATCACAAGCCTTCCACCTCTCGCCTTTACTGGTTCAGAAATACATCTAAACCTTGCAGCATCGTCACACACACAGTGTGAGACTACTCGTGAATCATGACCAGATGCATCATTGCCAGACCATGCTCCTGCACCTGTGTCAATGCTCTCTTCACCGCACGCACCTGAACATTCATTGCCAGCACTGCGACGCACAGCAGCGCGCCCCAGTGCAGTGCAAAAGCTGTTGCCGCGTACGACGCCCTCGGTGGCAGCATCCTCCCTGCTCCATGCGCCCGCTGCTGCGCTGCAAAGCTGGGCTTGCTGCGAACGCCCATGGCGGCAAGGAGCATGTGCACCGTCTCTATCACAGCTGTCCACGCAGCGCGCTGCCACAGCTCCACCGCTCCCCAGGCAGACACCGCAACGACGGGGGCGGCGAGCAGGAAGTTGGGAATGTTGCGCACGGTGTAGTAGCGCAGCAGGCCGACTCCCCAGTAGCGCTCTTGCACCCATGCGTATAGGCTCGGCACCGCGCGAAGGCACCAGGGGTGCATCTGCAGCGCCTTGGTGCTGGCCGCCGCGCAGAACTTCTGATACGCGTAGCCCTGAAAGGCGATGTAGGGGCTTACGATGAGCGCTATCTGGAGCGCAGTTGCAAGTGCCCCAGCGATGAAGCGCAGTGCTACCACGACCCCGGATCTGGTGCTGCGCGTCTTCAATGCCTCATCCACCAACCAGTGCAGCTTGGCTAGGCCGAAGATGAGCGCGGCGCTGACTCCATTTGAGCGTGTGGCTGTGGCGGCGCACAGCAGCATGGCGGAAAGCCAGGCGAGCGGTACCTTGCGGAGGCTGGTGCAGTGCGCTTTAGGACTCAGCAGCACTGCGAATCCCGCGAAAGTGAGGAAAGCGAACGCGCTCTCAGTGTACGTCGTAGAGAAGAACGCACTGGCGGGATTGAAGCAGTATGCGAGTGCCCCCCACAGCGCCTTTCGCCTGTCTCCAAGCACAGAGCAACTCAGGTGGAACAGAGCCGCAGCGGATGCCACGAAGGCGATGTTGGACAGTGCCACCGCTGAAGCTACGAGTGCAAAACCCCAGTCCAGGCCGAACCAGGACTGCACGCACGCTGCCAGGTGGCGAACGATCCACGAGTAAAGCGGGAAGAAAGCGTGTACCTGCTCCTCGAAGAAGTCGACATCCGAGTGTGGTACCTTGAGCGCCGAAGTTCGCCCCATGCGCCAGGGTGGCGGTGGATACCCCTTGTCAGCGACCTGCAGCAGCCATGCAGCGTCCCACTTGACGAATGCTGCTGCGATGGGGTGCTTGTCGACTCCAGCGAACCTCAGTACCCCTGTTGCTCGGTGTTCAGGGAGGTACAGGGAGCTGCCGATCATCAGGCCCACAGTGAGTATGCGGGAAATCACCGCCCACAGCACAACTCGCCTCACAAGCGGCGACATGTCTACCGACTACAGGGCTGCAATGCCAGCCAAATCATCATCCTGTTGAGAGGCAATCAGGAGACTCACACGAAGTCGTGCTCCCTCGTTCAACAGTTACAGGAGTTGAAGTGAAGTTTGGGACCCCGAACCACTCACGCAAGCCGTAGCGAATGCAAGCAACAGCACGGCAAGGCCAACAAGGCGAGAAGCATCAACAGCAGCAGCAAACTAGGCTAGAGACCGGAGTGCGGCTGTGGGTACTGGATGTGAGCCAATGGGACCTCTCCTCGGAGCGGTGGAGCTCGCTGCTGGGGTGCATCGCGCCAGATGAGGCCTTGAGAGTGCAGCGATACCTCAGAGAGAGCGACCGCCGGCTGGCTCTCGGCAGCCGCCTGCTGCAGAGAGCTTTGGCGAGCTCTGTATTTGGTGTTGACTACTCCCATGTTGACATAGGACGAACAGCGTACAAGAAGCCTTATTTCATGGGGATGGCGGCGTTGCTGGAGCAGCACAAGGAGTGGCTGCCCCTGCGCAATTGGAACTTCAGCGTGTCTCACCATGGCAGCCTGGTGGTGATTGCGTCCGACCCTGTGTGGCTGTGTGGCGTGGATGTGGCGGAGGTGGCAACGCCAGAAGTTCTACTAAGGCAAGGAGGAACACATGCGTATCTATCTTGTTTCCAGAAATGCTTCACGCCTGCGGAGTGGGACACCATACGAAGCGTCGGGCATTCAGAGGAAGAAATGTTGCGACAGTTCTTCACACACTGGGCCATGAAAGAGGCGTTAATCAAAGCCGTGGGAAATGGCCTGGGGTACGACCTTCAGCGTGTAGAATTCAAATACGCTAGCAGCGACGACACCACTGATGCGCACGTATACATAGATGGAGCGTTGGACAGCGGCTGGGCTGTGAGGTTGCATACGCTGAAGCAATATGTCGTGTGCATCGCAAGGGGCCCTTCACAGGCCTGCCTGCCTGCAGATGTGGGCCTTGTTGTGCAGTGCGCCTTGCCTCGACATGACGAGGAGCATGGCTATTGTTTGCCGCATGCGGCAATTGAGTATGT
Source organism: Tribonema minus (assembly GCA_017506865.1). Lineage (NCBI taxonomy): Eukaryota > Xanthophyceae > Tribonematales > Tribonemataceae > Tribonema > Tribonema minus. The sequence continues at coordinate 621,132 of JAFCMP010000522.1, read as the reverse complement.
GTCGTTGAAAGACATTGTGCCACCACACATATCAATGACACTATAACTGTGAGCCAAACCTGTAATGTCATCATGATCTCATGTTGCTGCTGCACCATCAATTGCGACATGGATCGCGTCCGCTACAGCGGCATTTTCACACGCCACTCATGGCCAGCGAGTAGTCTCCGCAGTAGTTTGCCATGGCACATGGGAATGCACCAATACCATGGACAGTGGATTTGGTGAGTACTCCCAAGGCAAGCTACGTGTTGTGATGGGGGCATGCACGCACTGTCATCAATCAGCATTTGAGTTCTGACTGTGGTTGCAGTGTTTTAAGCATAGCGTCAATGCGGCATCCCCATGCCTACGCGGCCACGCCAAACTTGGCTGCAAAAAGCCATGGGTTAAGACATCATCATTCAGCCGACGATGTGAGAAGGAACCGATGATGCTGCAGTGACACTGCACACTGCACAACCCACAGCATTCACAGTGGCGACACTGGCAAGCTTACGCAAAACGCACACTGCGCTTACCATATCAGGTACAGCAGAACCTGAAAGCCAACAATAAGTAGTGGGTGAAAGTAATTGGTAGTGAATTGATGACAAGACTACGCACCGTAAAGGTACGTGCCTCGGCTGGTCGCCCAGATGCCTACGAAGCGGCCAACAAATAGCTGCACAACGGAAGTCCTGCTTGCCGGTATTTGAGGTATACGTTGGTTGCTTCGCCCAGGTACTGCAGTGCCAGCACCGTGGGTTATCATCACCAGAGGGTGACGCGTCTATCACACAGTGGTCTATCACACACTGGTAGACACAGCCTGACATGTGTGCTGCTGAGACACAGCAGCCAATCTGCTGCTAGCGACCATGTGGGCTGCAGGTCGAAGCCTTCAGTTCAAGGCTTTGGCGAATCATCGATTCAGCTGGCATGTTTTTGTTGCGCACTACCACATGATCGGCACCAATTTCCTTGGCTGGCACTGTATGCTGCCACAGAGTATTCAAGTTGTTCAGGGAATGTTACCTGTACATGCGAGCCTTGCTTTAGTGATGATTGACGCAACAGGCTCATGGTTATACCTAAACACAACGGCAGTGCCTCCGCCGATGCAGGTCCACCTGTGCATATAGGTGTGCCTACGCCGCAAACATCAAGTAGACACACGGTGCGGCAGTGCAGGCAATTGGATCTGCAGTCAGGAATGCATTTGCACACCTGCTGAGACTTCACTCGCCTAAGGTCTCTGCTGTACACAGTGGCAACAGTGACAAGTTGAAAACCAAACAGTGTAAAATGAGCAATAAGTGATCTGCTATTCATTGCTGAACTGATGAGAACTATGGGGTATGCGCAACCGCACATGCCTCATTTCCCCTCTGCAGCTGTTTCGTCTGAGGTCCCTGCTTCGGCTTCATGTGCTAGCTCAGCCGCTCGACTGCCTGCCTTGAATGCGTCTTTGACGCATATAGCGCGGCCATTGAATTCCATGCCTGTCATATCTTCTATGGCGACAGTTGCCTGTAGTGGCAGAGCGAACACCACAAAACCAAAACCCCTGCTGCGTCCCGTCCACCTGTTCTTGATGATTTTCACCTCCACCACGTCCCCAAATTGTTCGCACGCCTCCCGCAGCTCTATCTCTCCAATCTTGAAGTCCAGATTGCTCACCATGACCCTGCAGCAGAGCAGAGCAAGGCGGACACAAGTGGTTGGCTTCAACTTGCCCAACTTCACCTTGCTTCGTGAGGAAGCCCAGGAAGCTCTCCTCCCCTCCAGTGGCAAAAGTGGGGTGAATGATCTCGAATTGGGCGATGGTTGATGATGTGGGTGGCGAATGTGGAAATGCTGGCGGTAGACGAGCGTTGCGCTTGCAGCAGGCCTATGATCACCATTTTCTGCAACATAGACAAGCGAAACATGAAACTTACTTGTTGGCATCTGGTAGCTGCTCTACGCGCTTGAGCGTTCGCTGCGCTCTGCCAACATTTTTCAAAGCTGGGCCGTGCTTGCCAGCCCTGCTTTGTGCCCTCATCGCGAGCTGTCGGCAGCTGTTGCACTGCCTCACCGGCACCGGCAATACACCCACAGGTCGTAAGCCCGCTGCAATTTGCACGCTGATAGCACAGGCGGCAAGCAGAAGCAGAGCCGCAGCTGAACGCTGCCTCACATATGCGACCATAGTGTCCACGTCCTCCTCGCCTTTCAATGAACGATGGCAACTCAACAGCGGAAGTTGAAACTTCGAATGGTGACTTTGTTGCCGATGCCAAAGAGAAAAAAGACCGCTGCAGCGCGTGCATCATGGTTTCTGGCGCGCGCTTTGTCTGTATGGGCGTGCATTCATGTTGCGGACCTGCTACGCCCCTGGCATATAGAGGATCAATAGGCCCGAACATCCCTGTGTACAAGTTCAACAAACTGTATGGCTGCTGGCAGAACGCCTGCCCCGTATTTCGGTCTACAGCTGATAAGTCGGCCAGCATCGGATGTAACATGTCGCTACTTGGCGTGCGCCGGCATCCTGCACGTCTGCTGCGCACTTTGGGATCGCACTGGGACGTTGCGAGAGTGCTGGGACGAGCTGACAACGTGGCATCGGTGTCCCTGCTGCTGATCGCTCCTGTAGCACTCCTGATGTGGACCAGAGCAGAAGCGTCCTATCACGATACCACTGGTGTACGGCGGTGCGCGATGACCTACCTCATTGCTGCAGCTGGATGGGTGAGCCACTGTTCAGAGCCACGCTGGGACATACATGCCACGCTGTGTGCCTTGCCAGCCTGCACTGCTTGCGTGTCACAACCAGAACTCTCCTGCGTCCAGTGCACGTGCCTGTTTGTTCTTGCTGTGCTGAGCAGGTGGGTGACGCAGCTGAAATGATGCTCTGTGCTGCCTTCTATTGTGGTGCTGCAGGTACCAGCGGTGTTGCTGTGGGCAACGGGCTCACGCCACTGGAGTCTTGCTATGCAGATATTGTGGCGGGTAGGTGACAATGCCACTTTTAATGTCATCATGTCATGTGCAATCACTGCCTGAGGTGTTAAATTGTCTTGTTTTCAGGTAGACCCCACTATTGATGAGGAAAGCGTTTCCCGTGCACCAATGTGCTGCTCAGTCAGCGGCAGGGTAGTAATGAAGGCTTCTACGTCCACCCCTTTGCGGCATACACACTCATCTTGCCAACGGGACTGACATCCTTCTCCTGCCACCAATGCTCAAGGTCTCAGGTGCAGCCTCGCTATGGGTTTGGTCCGACATGGGCCAGCAAGTCAAGGCAGGGAAGGGCTGGGTGCATCAAGTAGCCTACAAGTGGCGGTCGCTGGCAACAGCTGTTGCGGTCATATCAGCTCTCTCACGGGCGGCTTGCTGGGTCCAAGGACATCATGAGCTATTGGGCGCGAATTCCCGGTTGTATGGTGTACTCAAAGGAAGCACGCGCAGCGCAACGCTGGCAGCCTTGGCCGTCACTGTGTGGTTCAGCTACTTCCTTGTGGCCTTCTTTCCACACCGCCTGCTGCACAGGTACATACCGCACCTCATGTCCATATTCTTAAATTCTGCATATGCATTGTGTGCTACTCACGGAATGCACGCCCTAACATCCTGACCCGTCCATGCGCTCCTTGCATCTGCTGCAGCGAGTACGCCCCACCGCAGTTACGCGTGAAACAGCTCATACTGGACATCAACGACCTCACAGACGTCGATGAAGGCGACTCAGGTGAAGCAATCGCGGAGCCGGACCTCATCTCTCGGAGCATGCGGGCACGCTGGAAAGACAAGACTGACGTGGATGCGGTGCAGCAGGTTGTGCGCATGGCCAACACTCGCGTCACACCGCTCAACGGTACGTTCCCACTGCATGGTGGCGTGCAGCACGATGCCTGCGGTCCTGCTGCCCCTTATAACGTATGAGATGCAGCTGAGGTACTGATCAAAAGTGAAAATATGAAAAATAATGCAGTGCCCTCACTTTTTTGCTCTCTAACCTTGTAAACATGCAGCCGGCACGGAAGACGCATTGCAAATGACGGAGCTGATGATGCGGTTCTGGTGCTCGCTGGAGGGCAATGCGGACTTTGCTGATCTCGTATTTCGAAAGGCACGGGCGATGAAACGCGATGGCTGGGATCCTTACATGTCGGAGCAGTGGAGGCAGGTGGGCCTGATGATGCTGCATTTTCAAGCCGTGACATTCATGCGTGTGCGTATCGTTCGTTCTGCTTCCTAGTTTCAATATGGTTGATAGCATCAATTTGGCGAAGATTGACCTATGTGATGTCCTGCACGTGTCTGTTGCTCTGAGTGACAGTATAGGCAGTTAATCTGTGCGTGGCCATCTCCCATCACCCAAACTTCAAAGCTTGAGGTTTGGCAGCTGCATCACATGCTGATATTCTTGTAATGATGTTTCATGTAGTCGCGTGTGGTCGGGGTGTATTCCAGCATCATGTGAAGGTATTACCCATGTTCATGAAATCTTGTCTTTGCTCATGCTTGATTTTTCATCCACAGCAAATGACAGATATTACCATCGCTGCATATGGGCGAAGATGGCAACCAGACGACATCCCTGGACCTGAATGGACATTGCTGGGTATGGGTCCAGGCGCAGTGACACTCGGTGGCGCGGATGATGAAGACAAGGATCTGAAAGGTGACATCATTTTTGAGACAGAAGCCAGCCTCTGCTGCTGACAAGACCATTGAGTTGGCGGCTGTAGAGTTGTTGTCAGCTGGTCGCAGTCCATGTCAACCTGTGTATCCACAGTGAACTGCTGTGCGGTGACGCTGATGTAGTGTGCTGCATTGGCACCAGGCACCTCAGCCAGAATGCGGATGCTGATAAGCATTGAAGTGCAGGATGCATGCACCCTGACTTCACCCATTTGCAAGTGCCTGGCCATATGGCATCAGCTGAGGCTGCATGAGGCTATGTCATGTCACATGTAATCTGGCCCACACCTCTCGCTCTCTCTCTTGCTGGCCAAAGTGGATGTGCTATTGTCTGGTGTCTGCCTTACTCAAAAGCATCCATTGTCAATGTCAAGACGACCAGCTCATGCTCTCTCGTTGCTCTTCATGTGTGCCGCTGTTGTTTGCAGTCCGGATGCAAAAAGACAAGGAACTCGACGTGGACCTCTTCAGTCAAGCTCAACGAATCAAGCTGCAGATGATCAACAAAGACAGAGCGCGTCACAGAAAGGTGCGGAGTCTCGTCTTATCATATGGTACTTTGCGTGCCGGCCTTGTGCATGCCGTTTGTATGGCCACCACCATAGTCTGGTATTTACAGGGGTTATCACGACTCCACCCCCGGAGTCGGCCGACGACTCCACTCCGACTCCGCTCTGACCGGAGCGGAGTCGGAGTCGTTCGGCATATCTCATTGCTCCGCGGAGTCGGAGTCGGAGTCGTTCGCCGAGCAAGTTGCTGCCGGAGTCGGAGCGGAGTCGAACAGTCGCCCCGGAGCGAAAGGCCCCGACTCCTGGCTGAGCACACTCAAACACGCTTATTTGGTGCCATGTGGTACAACGTAGCGCTGGGTTGTGGCTGCAAGTGGCTCAGAGACAGGAATACACAGTTTGAGGTGGTGCTGGCTGCAGCAAGGCAGGGTCGGAGTCGGACCGGAGTCGTCGCCCGACTCCGCTCCGGAGTCGGAGTCGTTTGGGCCGGCTCATAGTCGGAGTCGGAGTCGTACAACGACTGGTGCCAGCTCCCCGGAGCGGAGTCGGAGTCGTAGGCTCACGAGTCACAGCTCCGCGGAGCGGAGTCGGAGTCGTACAGATATTGTGGAGTCGTGATAACCCCTGGATATTTCAAGAACTTGAGAGTGCCTAAGACTTCGCAGTCGCTTCTTCTATTTCAATCATGATCATCACAACTTGATTCACAAGCCCATGCATCGAGGATAACATTTATGTACTGTCCACACGACAGCATGGGCATCCTTGCCTGCACCAGATTGTGTTTGCGTTATCTCATACATACTGTAGGTGTTGCATTGTAGACCACCCTGCACATCTGCAACACCGATTTCTGGCGTTTGTATCATTGATGTTCTGGGATCCCCTAGACATCATCACTCACGTCAAGACACGCAAGCCATCCGTGCTGTGCCGGCGCAGCAACGTGTTCAATTCATGCAATGACCACAACGACGGCAACTCTCAGCGTAGCGCAGCTGACTGTGATCCATCTTCAGGAGAGCCGGGGTGCTGCTCACTCTCACTGTCCTTTGCTGTCATTCTCGCAGCCTCCCCTGACCCTCGCGGAGCTCTTTGAAGGCCGCCTCGAACAACTGGAAGCTCAGTACTTACCGAAAAGTCAGGGCCGTGACAGCGTTGATGACGAAGTCGATGGCGAGGGTGGGCAGGAAGAAGCGCTCATTGGTGGCCTGCCAATACGCCAAGAAACATCAGTGCAGTTTGATGCTGAGACTGGCGAGCTGCGCTTCATCACAAAGACTGCGGAGGCCGCAGATGCGCTTGGTGACAGCAACGCAACGGCTACGGCAACAGTCAATGGCGCCAAGTCTCCTTGATCACAGTTGTACAGATGAGAGCTGCCGGAAGGGGCGGTTGAGCCTGCATACACAAATGCATAAGCGCAGCCTGTCGCTGCTGCAGCGGTTTTTGATTTCATGTGATGTTTGTGCATGCCATCTGTCTGCTTGCATGAGCGCTTTGGCAATTTGACACGTCTGTGGACTTTTCTTCGTGATGGTATGGTTTATGGCGCATACATTGCGTCAGTGCATGACAACACATCGGAACGCTTTCCTGGTTTTGTTCATCGTCACAGCAGAGCAAGTAAACGCTCATCTTTGCAAGAGTGACTCGCTGAAGTGCGCACTTGATTGACACATAGGTAGGGGGGCCCCAACTTTAACTGCAACAGCAACGAGTGACTTACCTGTCGATGACATGTGAAGTTTTTGCATGCGTGTGTACGTAGCACACCAAAGTCCACCACTTCACCACCTAACAGTGTGGCAGCTACAGCAGGCGCCGCCAGAGGTGTCTGGCGATGGCGCCTGCACCTTTTGTGAGTGTAGATACATACGTCAAGGCCAGAGGAGGCAACAGGCCTATCAAGAAGGTCCTCATTGCCAACAATGGCATCGGCGCAGTTAAGGCAATACGCTCCATGCGCCGCTGGGCCTTCGAGACCTTCAGCAATGAGCGCTCTGTGCAGTTCGTCGTGATGGCGACGCCAGAGGACATGCGTGCCAACGCCGAGTACATCAGAATGGCAGACGAGATTGTGGATGTGCCTGGGGGATCCAACAACAACAACTACGCCAACGTCATGCTCATTGTCGAGATAGCTGAGCGATGGAACGTGGATGCCGTGTGGGCGGGGTGGGGCCATGCAAGCGAGAACCCTCGTCTGCCAAACACTCTGGCCAAGACAGCCCGCAACATCGTCTTCATCGGTCCTCCGGGTGGGCCCATGAATGCGCTTGGTGACAAGATCGGGAGCACCATCATAGCTCAGAGCGCTGGCGTGCCTTGCATAGGCTGGAACGGCGATGGGCTGCTCACCAACTACAAGGAAGCAGGCATTCCTCCAGAGGTGTATTCAAAGGTGAGGTTGCAGGCAGACACATGCACATGCTGCCCAAAAGTGCAACTTCAGCTGAAAGTGTGCTGACTATTCTGTGTGATTCCACTGCTACAGGCCAATGTGACGTCAACGGAGCAGGCGCAGGATGTGTGCGAGCGGCTGGGCTTTCCTGTCATGATAAAAGCCTCAGAGGGGGGTGGGGGCAAGGGCATACGGAAGGTGCTTGAAGCTGGCGCAGTGGCTGCTGCCTTCAGACAAGTCGCCAGCGAGGTGCCAGGGTCTCCGATCTTTGTGATGAAGCTGGCACCAAGGTCGCGCCACTTGGAGGTGCAGCTGCTGGCGGACGTGTATGGCCAGGTGAGCATCACCACTAACCTACACCATTATACATTCAATTGGCTATAGCATGCTGGCATGACTGCTGCAGAAGCACATGGCACATGTAGATTCTGGTTGCGAGTCGAAGGACATCCACAACCTGTTTTTTTGTGCGCCTTGAGCGAGGATCAATATAAAGTTGATGACACCAGCCCAGACGCAACCTGTGTGCTCCGGCGCCTATCTCACTTAGGCTGCTACACTGGTGTGTATTTTGGGTCTGTCTGTCACATAGAAGTGCAAAATGACGCACGCGCCAATGCGGTTGTGCATATAACACAAGCAAGCAGGTGGCAACACCATCGAGCATGCAGGTATGCAGCTATACACGCGATACCCTATATGCTTGCCAGCGGTGCACTTCCACCTGTGCCGTAGTGTCATGTGATGAATTGCATGCATTGCGCATGACTTTCATCCTTTTGCGCAGGCCATTGCGCTGAATGGAAGGGACTGCTCTGTCCAGCGACGACATCAGAAGATAATTGAGGAGGGTCCGCCAGTGGTGGCGCCAGCAGACATATGGCGCAGCATGGAGCAAGCAGCCATCAGTCTAGCCAAGGAGGTTGGCTACAGCAATGCTGGCACAGTGGAGTACCTGTACACTGAGGAGGACAACAAGGTGACCTATGCACAAATCTGCTTTGTACATCGCCACTTGGTAAAGTGTATATACTAGTTATTCCCTGCAGGTATCGTCACGCGAAGTTGTGGAGCTGCAGGATATAAGCCGCTTCATGAGTCAAGCTGTGATTGACCACAAAAATGTGCAATAGAGTGCCCACAACCAGGCAAATTGTATGCTTCGCATCAAGTGATTGATATTTAGCAGCACACATGATCAGCGCCACACCCTCTTCACCACCACCATCATACGACAATGGCATGCACTCATACACAACTTGCCGTGTGGCGCCTCTGATGGCGTTATTGCAGTTCTACTTCCTGGAGCTGAACCCTAGACTGCAAGTTGAACACCCGGTCACTGAGATGATCACAAGGGTCAACCTGCCAGCAGCGCAGTTGCAGGTTGCCATGGGCATTCCCCTGCACATGATCCCTGACATCCGCACACTCTATGGGTGTGAGCGGCTTGGGACGAGTGCCATTGACTTTGACAATACGGAGCGCCTGCCGCCCTCTGCACACTGCATCGCAGGTATGTGCGAATGTGGCTGATTATACCGGGCTGATTATACCGACCTACTCTTGTTTTGCAGTGCCAGATGAACTGTTTGTGTGTGTACAGTCTACACCTATATTACATGCTTTGCTATGCCATATGCACGCATGTTGGTAGCTGCATACACCTACGCCTACAGGAGGTTTGGTGCGCTAGGCATTAAATTATTTGTGCTGTGGCTTCACGTAGTCAGCTCATTTAAATGCAGTCATATTCAGCATTTCATTGGAACTGTGCTGCGCCGTGTGTTGCAGTGCGCATCACCGCTGAAAATCCGGACCAGGGCTTCCAGCCAACCAGTGGCACCATAGAGGCAAGTGTTGTCATCGAACATATGTCCGACTATGCAGGCTTCATCCATTGCAGGAACAAGAGTTTACCTTTGCTCAAGGTCTCATCAGGAACAGCAGAAGCAGTTAATGATTCCCCACTTCTATGCAGCTTGCTGAAGCGGCGCGTATGTATGTATGCATATGTATGAACGTTTGGCATGACAGAGAAGCCACCATAGCGGAGACCCACAACCTAAATGTTGTGCCTTTTCAGCTAGCAAGTGCTCATGTGTCCATTCTCCACAATCAGCAATCAGAACATGCTTGTAAGCTGCGATCAGATTTGCATTTTGAAGTTTGCAGGTACTTGCGGTAAACGCTGCATACGTCTGTTGATGCATAGTCCCCGATGCTGATGTCATGCAGCTCAGTACAACATCCGCTCATGACTTGCAATACTAGCTGATAAAACCTGGTGTGCTCTGCATCACTGCCCATCCCGCAGGAGCTCAACTTCAGGTCAACGCCTGACGTATGGGGGTACTTCAGTGTGGACAGCAGCGGGCTGGTGCACGAGTTTGCAGACTCGCAGTTTGGCCACCTGTTTGCGGGCGGGCAGGACAGGGAGAGTGCGCGCAAGTCCATGATCATTGCTCTCAAGGTGCGCATGCTGCATCATGCTGTGCCATGGTGCACACTGTCCACAGCGATCACCATTTGCATGATTACCATAAATAAGGCTTGCATGCTGGCTGTTGCCATTGTGCAGCTGACAGTATGAGATACGTACCTTCAGATACCTCACTGCCTACATGTCATCTGTCGCAAGCATGCTGCCTCAGCCTGCCTGACAGTTGACGTGCCAGTATGCCATGGGGATTGGCACAGGTGCCATGTCATGTAACCCTGCTACCAAATGCCAACAGCTACAACATGAAAAAGATGCTTGAAGCGGCGCACGGGCCATATCCAAGTCTCTTTGCCACTGCATGATGACCTTGTCCTCTCTTGCACTGTGTCATGGCATGTATGTATGTACAGGAGCTGTCCATCCGCGGCAACATCCGCACCACAGTGGAGTACATAGCGGACCTGATGAGCAGTGAGGACTATGTGGGCAACAGGATTGACACCGCCTGGCTGGACGCACGGATACTGAAAGGCAGTGGCGGGATTGGAGAAAACGCAACAGAAGGTTAGTTGAACTGTTGTAACCGTCAATAGAGGCTGTCAGCTGTAGCTGCTTAACTCAGCTCACTGCTTCATCATCTGCTGTCAAGTAGGGCAGAATTCGCTCCTGTGCGCAGGCAGATCATATGCAGCCCTTCATAATGCCATCATACCCAGGTTGTGAGTACCAAAACTGCTGTCAGCCGTCTTGAACCTCAGTTCAACTTGCCAGTGGCAAACAAAAACCAACACTTTCAAGCACTATGTATATGTGATATTGACAACATCCCTGGACCGCTTTAACCATATAGCCGCCTTGGCACTTCCAGGAACAATTGTGATACTTCAAGTGAAGTTCACGCCCACTGAAGCACGCAACAGTTGGACTGCTATGCGAGGCCCACCTTCTTGCCATCACTGGCACCAGAGAGCCATTCACTACTTTTTCGACTATTTGTTGTTGAGTGCACTCACCACCTTACAGCCGAAGACATTGCACGACAACACCAACTTGACGTTTGTCTGAATGTGTAGATCATGAGCACTGCACACCTTCTGCCACTGAAGCTTGACACATAATGTCCGTGGCTGGTGTGTGACTTGAACAACTTCGCCCTGCACGACAACACCTCAAGTGGACTAAAGACTCGGGTTGCTCAGTGTTGAGTGAGCCCCTCAACTGCAACACAGTTCAAGTTGAAGTTGAAGTTACAGTTTGTCGTGCTGGGCATCAAACACATTAGCGCTCCTACTCACGCTTGTGCTGTGTGAGCAGTGTGCCCACCAAGCAACAGCTTGCAAGAAGAGTGAGTAGCATGTCAGTAGAGGTAGTAGCCACCTGACACATGACGGATTGTTTGCTGCCTTGCTGGCATGTTCATCTGCACCAGTGGTCCTCATTGGACAACACTGATACTAGTGGCAGCTAGCTATTCGCATTTATGGAAGGGCTTTATATGGATGGCTGGTGTTGCTGTTTGAAGAGTCGCTGCCACCGCGCGCTGTGGTCTCAGTCTCCTTGAGGAGAGGCGCTGTCAGTCTCTACTGAATGTGCAGTGGTTAGCATGATCATGCGCACGGCCAACGCCAGCATGTCTTGTTGAACCTACAGTTCATTGTGCAGCTACTTAGCACCCATGTAGAAAATGAATCACTGGCACCATCACACTGAGATGACACAATGCTATGACCCCTTGCGCACACACTTCATGTCTGGATTTGTGATGAACTGCTGGCGAATCACAGGAGAGGTGAAGCGTGCAGCGCTGGAAGCCAAGCTGTCGGTCACAGTGGGCGCTGTCATCACGGCTCATCAGCACATGTCTGCTCAGATGGAGGAGTTCTGCAGTCAGCTGAGCAAGGGGTTGCTGCCCCCTAAGGAGCTCATGGCCACCAGCATGGGCCTGGAGCTAATCCACGAGGGCATCAAATACGTGCTGCGCTGCTCGCAGGTGAGTCTGTTGATGCATCATGGGTATGCATGTGTACAGGGGGAAAAGGGGGGTTAGGGTGATGTCTCATGGTGATCTGGTTGTCATGTTTCTAACATCAGCACTTGAAGTTGAGCACTATCATGCGATTCTTGACATTTCATTGGTGATCTGGTTGTCATGTTTCTAACATCAGCACTTGAAGTTGAGCACTATCATGCGATTCTTGACATTTCATCAGCATGACGGGTGCGGGTGGTGCCACGTCTCAGTTCATCTGCGTGTATCGCCTCACTCTTCAGCCAGGCAGCGTCACGTGGCTGCCCCCGGACAGCGTTGCGTTCAAACTTCAAGTTTGAAGTGCAGCTTTACTGACAATACATACACGTCTTTCTGTGCAACGCGCCCTTGCACCGCAGTCCGGCCCGCAGCTGTTCACGGTGGAGTGTGGAGGCAGCTACGCTCAGGCGGAGTGCCGCGGCCTGGCAGACGGGGGGTACCTTGTCATTGTGGCCGGGAAGTCCCATGTGGTGTATGCTAATAGCGAGGCAGCGGGCCTGCGGCTGAACATCAATGGCATTACCACCATATTCACCAAGGAGTACGATCCGACGTGCCTGGATGCGGAGGTGGCGGGTAAGCTGGCCAGGTGCCTGGTGCCGGAGGGAACACACCTGGTGAGTCAGTGAGTGAGTGAGTCAGTGAGTTACTCAGCGAATCACTAAGTCAGTGGCGCACAACACATGAGCAATGTGCAGGTGCGTGAACTTGGGGGTGGCTGACATTTGAGAGTGTGCAAAGGTACACATCAGTAGCGTCTTGCCAAGGTGCCTTTGTCAATATCCTGCTCATCAGGTACTGTACGCCAATCATGAGCACCGATGCAAAGGTCATTCATGGATGATACTGGCAAGAGGTTGCACTCACCATTTGGAACACATTGTTGTGCTCAGCACAGCATTTGGGCATTCTGATGCTGGCACAGTCTTTCCACATGGAGAGAATGAGCATGCACTGTCATACTCTCTGGACCTTATCGCATACAGCACAGGAGAGCAGGTTGCTCGACAGGCGGAGCAGGTGTATGATGTTTTTGTGCATTTATGTGCCTTTGAAATTATCACATTTGGTCTCATGTAGTTGCGCTCAGGCGTGATTTTTTGTTGTCTCCTGAAAGCTTTTGCCTCGCGTCTAGACTACAGTAGGCAGTTGTGCTCAATTATCAAAATCTGAAAGGCTCCTGTCAGAGCAGATGTATATGATGCACAACTTGTCATGGCTTGAGCATGCAACAAGCAAGTCTGCTGAGGGGAGCATGTATGTATTCATTTCATGTGTCCGTACACTGATGCTGCGCATCATCTGCTGTGTCTGTGGCATGACTGCAGAATGCTGGCGATGCGTATGCGGAAATTGAGGTGATGAAGATGTTCATGCCAGTGGTGGTCAAGGAGCCTGGTGTGATCCACTGGTGCCTGAGCGAAGGTGCTGCCATCAAGCCTGGGGACAAGATGGCCACACTTGAACTGGACGATCCCTCCTCTGTCACCAAGGTATGTATGATGGTTTGTCGCGCTTCCATGTATGTGCAAGCTGCCTGCAAGCCATCCGCCTTCGTGTTGTCGTCGGCCAGCTGCAGACTTGTGAGATCAGCCACTCGAAACCAACGCCCATCATAGCCAGCGGCTTCATGTGTGCTTATCCATGGACAATGTGTATAATGTAAGGTGCATTTGGTCACATACACAACCTGCCGATGAGTCAGGAAACTGCTGTGTGCCTTTCATCCATTAGCAGAGCTTGAATTTGTGTGTTGGACTGCGTTATGTCTGTTGCTACGTACATGCACTGTTGCCACATGAGGTTGACGTTGCAGTTGTGCAGCCCATCATACAAAATCTGCCGCGCATCATACAATGCAAATGGGCCATTCGGACTGTTCCACAACACCAACTGCAAACATGCACTCACATCATTCAATGCAACTTGGCCATCCCACAACACCTACTGCCAACATACTTATATACTGTGCATTGACATCCAGCTCACGTCATGTCAAATCGCCATTGCAGGCTGAGCTGTTTGACGGGACGCTCGTGGCGACCGCCGTCGATGGCACCAAGCCACCACTCACACCCACCGGCGGCGGTGGCGGCGACAGCAACAGTGGCGACAGGCCGCACCTGGTGCTGCGCGGTGCGCTGGCTAAGCTGGAGATGGTGCTTTGGGGGTATGAGGTGCCCAGTGATCAGTATGCCACGGCGCTCAAGGAGCTTAAAGAGGCCATTTGCGACCCCCTGCTGCCGCTGCATGAGGTGAGATGGGGCTTGGTGATCAGTATACTTTTTGAAGCAACTTTCAAACTGTACTGTAGTGATGGGAGTGATGGTGGTGCACGGTGTAGGTATGTTTGTACGACGCATTAGGTGGCGCTTGCTGTCGCCGAATGAAGAGGGATATGGTGGCTTAATGGTTATGACATGTTCTGTAATGATGCTGCTATGTCACGCATGCATGTTGCTGGGCAGCTGTACCGGTGCTGGCCAATACTTCAACAGCACTGCGCTGTTGGGTATTGATTGCAGCCACTTGATCCTGCATTTATGAAACAGATGTACTATCCGTCACACCCCAAGGAATCTTTAGAGACCACGAATCGCCTTCGATGCAGAGCTTGAGATTGCGCTCATGAGCGTCAGGTGTCTGCGATGATGTCTGTGCTCACCAGCGCATAAGTCGCACGCAACATCACAACAACATCATGTCCGCACTGCCCCCCCTCAAACCACTCTTCACTCCATATACTTCTACTTGAACTTTACATTGCGCGCAATCGCTCACGTACCCCTCCTGCTCTGTCCTCCTCTTCTCCCCGCAACTGCAAATTGAAGTTTGAGGAGGCCCTGTCAGTGCTCAGCGGCCGCATCGACGGACGCCTCGCCTCCGACCTCAACGCGGTGGCCGACTCGTACCGCGCCGCCTGCGCCGCCGACGCCGCCGGGACCCCGGAATTTCCAGTCGCCGTGACCCTGCGGCTGCTGGACACGCACGCAGCAACGCTCAGCGACAAGGACCGCGCGGCGTTTACCACGCTCACCGAGGCGCTGAGGAATGTGGCGAGTCAGTACGAGAGGGGGGTGGCGGGGCGCACCGTGCACGCGCTGGTGACCCTCGTAAGGCAGTATCTGGCGGTGGAGCGCGGGTTCACGGGAACGGATGCGGAACGCTCCGTGGCGAGTCTCAGGCGCACGCACGCGGGCAAGGGGGAGCTGCCGCTGATCTACGACATGTACCGCAGTCACCTGGCCATTGGCACCAAGAATGCGCTGCTCACGACGCTGCTGGAGGATATCAATCTGGCGTGCCGCCACGCCGCGCGCGGTGTGCCGGGTGAGAGCGAGAGTCGCGTAAGGGCCTTGCGAGTCGTACTCATACGCGTACTCACTTGCCACACTCATGTGTACTCAAGCGTTAGTGTGCTGCATCAGTGACTTGCACTTAAAGTTCAACTGTCAGTACATCCTGCAGCTGTGTTGCTCAGATTGGTGTTACGTGTGAGCAGCAACGACGATTGAATATGGTTCCCATTCCAGACACTATTTGCTGATGTAGCCAGTGGATGATGCACACAGCAGTCCAAGCATGTACAGCAGGTATGGGTGTGCACAATCGCATGATGCATGTAAACGCATATTGATCTCATGCTGCTACGGACCACCTCACAGTCTAATGCGATTGCAGTTGCCCACTGATTTCAATCACCTATGTCCTTCACGTGCCTTGTACAGCCAACGCCGATGATCTGCAGCAAGAGGCACACGCCACCGCCACTGCCACTGCAGTCGATGCAGCGCTGGCCAAAGAGATGGGTGCCTTCATGCCTGTGCTCACCGAGATCAGCAACCTCACGGATGAGCGGTATTCGTCTGTGGCAGCCAGAGCACGCGCTCTCCTCATTCAGCAGCGCACACCGAGTGTGACACAGGTTAGTTAAACGTCTGGATATTGCTGCAGCCTGTACAGAATGGGTTGAGTGATCGCCTGCCGCAATGCAGAGGAATGCTGTCGACGTGACTGTAATGGCTGCACGTTGGCCTCTTTGCCCACAGCAGGTAGCATGTGATGCACGTGCTCTTGCATCTTCTGCATGATTTGACTTAATGTTTGTTAATTTGACAACTGTTACTTTGTGTCAACTTTCAGGTTGGGGGTGGCTATGCTGTGCTGCGTAACACTGCGCAGCTGCCGTGTTGAATGTCGTCAGCTGACGTGAAGGCCATGTGGTGGAATGGATTATGTCTTGCACAACCGCAAAAACACTAATGCAGACGTACCACAGTACCTTGTAGAAGTATGGAGACTTGACAACCATTGTGTCAGCGGTATCATTGCCCCATTCGAAGCGCAGTGGTTCTTTGATCTGGCAGTGACACCCGCGCATACGAGCGAGCAACAGCACTGCCATCACTGTCACTGTCCCTTTGGCGTCTCAAAACACACTCTCAGCCCGATGCCTCCACAACCTCTCTCACCACTTGCCCTGTCACACTTGCCTCTTCTCTTGACTTGCAGCGACGGTCCGCACTGCTCAAGGCCATAGCGGCAGCTGCGGCCGCCAGCGATGAGGCCTCTCGCATTGGCGCCATGTCATCGTTTGTGGAAGACAACGTGCAGATGCGGGATCTGGTGCTGCCGCTGCTGCACGACGCCAGCGCAAGGGACGTTGGGGCCAGTGCCATGGAGATATACGTGCGGCAGACGTACCGCACCTTCAACGTCAACGCGCTCTCCAGGTGCGCATTTCTGTAGTGCATGCCACAGGACGTGGTCTCTGCATTTGGCGCCAACTTGAATATTGATGCCTCACAGCACACCGAGCTCACGTGCGCAACAACTTGAAGATTAACTGCCGGATATACACAGTTTGAAGTACATGAGTTCATGTCAAACTACATGCAGTCACGGAAACGACCTCCCAGTGGTGTGCAGTCTTCATGCTTCAGTGACTTCAACTCCAGTGTCATTGTCGAGCTTGCAGGAGGGTCAGAAGGAGCAGCAGAGCATTTTGTCAGCGCTGGAATGATGACGTCGTTGCACATGATGTTTGTGGTCTCATGGTCGAAGTTGTTCCTATTCCATATCTCAGCAACTAGTCGACCTTGAACACAGCGGATGCTGCCTCGGGGTCACCAATGGTGAATATGCCCTGCCACTTCTCCTTTGCAAGGCCAACAGCCACAGGCAATACAAACCTTATTGCAGAGCCGACAACTTCTCCATAATGTCAGTGGCTCAAACATCGCTTTGCGCCTGTACGTACGTGCCGTCATGTTGCAGTGGGGCCAGCGGGCCTGTGTTCTGGAGCAAGTGGACTTTCAGCCCCAAGCACTCCGAGGCACTGCCCCCTGGTGTGACCAGCACCACCTCCTTTGTCGACCTGGCCAGCCTTGCCCGCACCATCAGTGGCAACAAGCTCAAGGAAGAGACGAGCGTCAGCACTGATGACAGCGCTTCCTCAGGTAGGTGGTATGCACATTTCAAACGGCAGAAGGACCTGCCTGCTATATTTAGTGATGGTAGCGACTGTATCGCTGCTTTCATGAGTGGCAGCAGCAGTTGTATGAGATCTCGCAACTTCAACGAGACGCCAGCACCTGTGTGATGTGCTCGCTGCATGCAAGATTAACTCTCACAATCAGCATCTGCGCGCTGCTACATGTGTGGATCAATCGCGACAGACGCGCTCCCGACGGCGTTTGGGCAGCACGAGGAGCGCCACGGCAGCTTTGCCGCCGTGGCAGACATTCCGCAGCTCTGCGACAACATGTCTGCCATCCTGGCGGCGCTGAAGGGAGGTCCATCTTCAACTTCAACAGAGCGCGTCAACGTCCTGCACATAGCAGTGCTCAGCACTTTCGCGGCGGAGGAGGAGGCCGATGCCACTGTGGCGCGCCTGGCTGCTGCTCTGGATGGTCACGTGGATGCGCTGCAGCAGGCGTGCGTGAGGCGCGTCACCTTCCTCGTGGGCTCGCAGGTGACCACTCTTCAGCTGTACTTCAACTTTACTTGTGAATCGGCACCTACATGTTTTGTTCAACAGTGCAGGGCCAGCATTTTCCGGTTGTCGCTGAGTGCCCATGCCTCGGCTGTTCGTATACTGCGTGCTCTGAAAGTGTACTTCTGAAGTATCATGTGCCTTTACTCAGACTGCTATGTGGCCATGCACTGCGAGAGATGGGCAAGCACTAGGCGTATGGTATGGCAGTGTGTCCTGATCGCACTGCATTCCGTGCTGCTCACTGCTTCCAAATGGCACATGTTACACCATTCCATTATCGCCGAGACCCTAACTTCAACTCTCTCCTCGTGCATGCAGGATGGTAACGCCAGCCAGCCCGCCATCTTCACCTTCCGCGCCAGCAAGCAAGGCACCTTCACAGAGGACCCGCTGCAGCGAAACATTGAGCCCTCCAACGCCCATAGCCTGGACCTGAATCGTCTCAGCAACTTTGCCATCAGGCTCGCCAGCTCTGCACAGGCCACTGGTGGCGACGTGCACCTGTACGCAGGGGTGCCAAAGCCGTCTGCTGCTGGCGCCGAAAACCTCCAGGCAAGAATGCGCCGGATGTTATTGTGTTCAAGCTTAGGGCTAGGGTTAGGATTAGGGTAAGAATTGTATTGGGGTACTGTAGTGACTGTGCGCCCATTGAATGAACGACATGGGCTTGTGAGGTGCACATGTCGACCTACTTGAAGACTCGACGTGAGCTGAGTATGTGGTTTGCTCTCATGTCGCTTAACTTCTGGTTGTCATGGCGCACCGACATTGCTATCGCTATCACATACGGGCATACCATCACTTGTCATGACCTTTCATATGTGTCAGTCACACTTATGCCATCTGTCATACCTTACATACCCACATCTGACGTCACCCCCGCCTACCATCAATCGTCAATCACCACCCATGCAGGTCCCCCCCGGTGGCCTCCCCGTGCGCTACTTTGCGCGCATCGCCAGCCAGGGCTCCGAGTACCTGTCCGGAGGCGGCAAGCGCTACCACGTGGAGAAGCTCTTTGTGGAGGCTCTCAGCGCCATAGACCTCGCGCTAGCCCAGGCCGACCAGGCAGCAGCGCTCAGTCAGGGGCGTCGCCCCCCGCCCCCCGCCAACAACCACATCTTCATCAACAGCCTGACGCCGGACCCGGATGTTCAGCCGGGCGTCGTGGCGGAGCACATGCGCCAGCTCATGGAGCGCTTCGGCGACAAGATTGCACGCCTCGGCGTGACGCACTTTGAGATGAAGATCATCTGCAAGCTCAGCGGCGATGCACCTCCCGTCCCCGTGCGCCTCGTCGCGACCAACCCCACGGGCTTCGTCGTGTGCGTCGACACCTACGTCGAGGCTCGGGAGGACGGCCAGGGTCAGGGGGTCGTGTTCAGGGGGGTGGGGGGGGCCAAGGGGCGCGAGTGGGAGGGGGCCAGCGTCAACAAGCCGTACCCGGTGACGCGGCCGCTGGAGGCGCGGCGCGCGGCGGCGGCGCTCCGCAGCGACACCCTCTTCTGCTACGACTTTTTGCAGCTGTTTGAGAACGCGGTGCAGGCGGCGTGGCGCGAGTTCATTGCGGAGCGACCGCAGGCGCGCATAGTGCCGCCTTCCAGGTGGGATGCTGGCGTCGGGGAGGAGAGCATTGGATTCTGCGATGGCGTTGGCAGTGCCAGTGGCATTTTGATACCTTCGTATTGTTGTCTTGGCACCGTTCATCACGTGCCATCAGCGTGGTGGTGCTGCTGCTGCTGCTGCGTATGGATAGAAGGACGTGCGCCATCTGGCGCTGCACAACACACCCTCTATACTATGTTGTTGAAGATAAGCATGTTGATAAGCCCCAAGCTCGTCATGCACGACCGTTACGCATGCAGACACCACACATTTGATGCCATGCCCACTCTAGCAGTCACACCCTGCCCCACTATGTACTCACCTCATACTGACCCCTCACTGCTTTCACATCCCCTCCTCCAACGTGACACCCCAGCGTACTTCACGCCATGGAGCTGGTGGTGACGCGCCGCCCCGGAGCACCCACACCCGCACACAACAACTCACGCGCCAATGGCAAAGCCGCACCCGCATGGCACGCCAGCGAACTGGAGCACCTGATGATGGAGGAAGTCAAGCGCCCTGCGGGGCAGAACGACGTGGGCATGGTGGCGTGGCTGGTGACTCTCCGCACGCCAGAGTACCCCGAGGGCCGCCAACTGGTCCTCATTGCCAACGACATCACGCACGAAGCGGGATCGTTCGGCACGCGCGAGGACGCGGTGTTTCTGCTGGCAAGCCGCTATGCACGTGCCAAGGGGGTGCCAAGGGTGTATCTGGCGGCGAATTCGGGTGCGCGTATAGGGCTTGCGGAGGGTGTCAAGCAGCGCTTCAGGGTGGCGTGGCAGGACGATGCGGACCCTGCGCTGGGGTACCGCTACCTGTACCTGTCGGACGAGGACTACGCGGCACTGTCCAAAAGGTGAGGCCAGACAGATGACTAGACTTTGTTGCAGGATGTGTACGTGGGGGCGGGTCTGTTTGATGACTTGAAATCGTGGAATGTTGCATTGCTGTCATGAGAGTGCGCTCGCTCGCATCCCAGCGGTGCTGCTACATATTGCTCCTCTGGCACTTTGTTCGTGGTCACTCTGGTTGTTGTCCTTGCGCACATACCATTAGCCTAGGGGTGAGGTATGAGCAATCGGGATTCGGGTCGAAATAAATTTCAAAAGTGGGTCGGTCGGTCGACTCAAACCAAACCTATTTGTCAAACCGATACCGGCCAAAATCGACTACATTCGGTGATGTCCGGTGACGCTAACTTCATGCTGCTTGTCATAACCTCCAGGCATGGTTCAGAGCAAGTGCCGTGACGTCAGTCGCCAACCCAGGCGTGTGTGAGCTTAGGGCTGGGGCTGTTTGGGCTAGGGTTTAGCGTTAGGGTTAGGGTAAGTAGGGTTAGGGCTGGAATAATCTGTGGAACTTTCCTTGAACGCATTCCCGGGGTTACCGCACCATCGCGACGACGAACAGCGGGCGATGGCGATACAGTCACTACGGTAGCGCTGCTGTGCTTCATCACCATAACCC
>JAFCMP010000521.1:600000-768631 GCA_017506865.1 Tribonema minus | reverse complement strand
TCTGCGCACCTAGACCTGCCGCGCTGGACTGATGATTTGCACATCTCAGCTCCTTGTAACCCTATTTACCCCCCCCCCCCCCTTGTGCCCCCCCCCCCCCCCCCCCACCCCACCCCGCACTCTCACACGAACAGCTTTGGCTTCAGCTCCGCGCACCTGGACCTGCCGCGCTGGACTGATAATCTGTCCAACTCAGCTCCTCGTCACCCTCTTTAGCCCCCCCCCCCCCCCCCCCCCCGCCTGCACTCTCACTCAAACAGCTTCGGCTTCAACTCCGCGCACCTGAACCTGCCCCGCTGGACGCTGCGCGACGTCCCTGCGCTGCGCGACGCCGACCTCCACACCTTCTGGGGCCAGTGTTCGCTGCGCATAGTGGCGTACGTTGCGCCCCCTTCCGCCGCCGCTGCCGCCCCTGCCGCCGCCGCCGCCGCCACTCTGAGCAGATGCGCGTCCGCCGGCGTCATGAGCGGCGCTGGCGCCGCCGCTGCTGCTGCTGCCGGCGGTGGCGCGGGCGGCCGCAGCGGCGGCGGTCCGCACGTGCAGGGCCAGTTGAAGTACCTCATGTGCCTTGAAGTGGCGCACGCGGACGCGCCGGCGTCTCAGGGGGGCGAGGAGGGGACGGCGGGGGGGTGCCGCGCGCGCTGCTGGGGGAGTCTGAGTCTGAGTCCGAAGATGGGGTGAGCGCTGCTGCATGGAGTGTTCTGTACAGAAGGCTGCTATTATTTGGCTGCTGCTGCTGCTGCCTGCATGCACTTGTGAGGTGTGCCGGCGTGTGGTAGCTTTAACTGCGTGTGGGCCACGTCGCGTGCTGATGTGTGCTCGTGTTCATCGCTCTGCAGGGCGGCGACGCGGGCGCCGCCGACTGCGACTCCGACTCCGACTCCGATGACGGCGACGACGCCGCGGCCGCGCTCGACCGCGCCATCGGCAGCGGCGCGGACATCCTATCCCTCGAAGACGGCGAGCTGGCGGACGATGACGACGACGACGACAATGACAACGGCGGCGGCGACCGTGATGCGCGCACGCACATCATACACGCCCACCAGTTCGTCATTGATGACGAACAGGGTGCCGCCGCCGCCGCGGCGGCTAACGCGCCCAAGTCCAAGAGGCGCGCGGCGGCGGCGCGCGGGGCCGCGGACGGCGGCGGCAGCAGCGGCGCCGCGCCGCCGTCCCTGCCGCGGCGTGGCAGCCGCGTCAGCGCCGGCCTGAAAGCCGTCGCGCGCGCGATGGGGCGGCGCAGCGGCGCGCGGACAGATATGATGTGGTCCCGTCGGCGTCGGCGGCGGCGGCAGGTGCCTCCAAGGCAGCGGCGGCGGCAGCGCAGGTGGCTGACGGCGGCGGGGAAGGGGTGCGCGGGCCGCGCGAGGCGGCGGCGGCGGTGGCGGCGCGCGTCGCGCGCAAGCACAGCAGGGGGGTCAGCATGGCCGGCGAGCCGGCGTGCCCCGCGTATCTGGTGAGCCGTGCTGTTGTGGCTCACCCTAGCCCTCAGTGTGGGGAGGAACACTGTACGCGCTGCGCTCTGAAACGCGCGTCGGTGTCGCGACGCACGCGGTCTGGGCCTGAGGTCCCCCGCGCAGCAGACTGCTGCCACTGCGCACGCCGCTCGGCTGTGTGCAGGGACTGTACCTCGTCCGGCATGCGCACGTTGCGCATCCCTGCTCCTATTTGTCACGACACTGACGGCTGCACTTGTCATCTTAATCTGTATAGATTGTAATTTCAGGCGCTGATTGATCTGGGCGGCGTACGAGCAGCTGCGCTGACTGCTCCGTAACCCCCCCTGCCTGTGGCGTGCAGGATCTGTATGAGAGGAACATCAACAAGACCAAGTGGACCGCGTTCGTGGTCGTCCAGGGCGACCTGGTGGTGCTGCGCCAGACCAAGCACTTCGCCGGCGCACTGCCCACAGGGGCGCCTCCGCTGTCCAACCAGGTGAACTTGATGATGACAGAGATGATGCTTTGGAGTAGGACAGAGAGGCCTGCAGAGCGGAAACTGCTATGAGTGCACATGCAGCCATACTGTTGAGGATGCCATCGTCTGGGCATGCCGCATGGCTGGTACAGGTGTATTTGCACCCTAGCAGGTCTGCTGCCGGGATGCAGTTGGCGCCGCGCTGCGGCTTGTGCGCTCCGATCAGGGCGCGGCCACGGTGCACGATGACCCGGTCATCATGCACGCCAGGCGGAGACGCTCCGCTGCGCAGCTGCTCCCAGGTTGAGCACTTGCGACTCAGCAAACTGATAGCGAGCGCTGCGCAGCGTACACACACCTGTACTGGTTGTCGCCACACCCGGCTGCTGCACTGCCCACTGTTGACCACTCACGCATGCACACCGCCGACGGCAGTACGCGCGCCCCGTCTTTCGGCTCAACACTACATATTTTCAGATACAAGTTCCAAAGAGCTGCCAACACACAGGGAAGGGTCGACTCTCACATGCCCCCCCCCCCCCCCCCCCGATGCGCGCGCCGCGGCAGAACCCCCGCCTGAGCGCTGCGGAGGCGGAGCGGCGCCGCTGCGACGCGCTGCTGCGCTGCGCCAGCGCTCCGACCGCGGCGTCCCTCCTGTCGCGCGTCACGAGCGCCGACAGGCAGCTTGCCAAGCACGCCACGGGTGCGGCGGGCGCCTCTAGCCTGTCGCTGCGGCGCAGGACGTCGGGGCTGATGAAGGGCGCGCGCGGCGCCGCCGCTGCAGCGGCGGCGGCGGCACAGATGGAGGGGATGGTGAGTCGCGATGGTTGTTGTGATCTGGGGGTGCGGTGTGTGGGGGCGTTGCGAGTTCGTGGGGTGTGCTCCTTGCTGCTGGAATGCATGGCTATCGGCGGCGCTGCAACAGATGACACCTTTGCGGGCATACTTCAAGCACTTAAATTGTTCTCCAGTGTAATTGACGGATGCAGCAACTGTGACATGGGACAGAGTCTCAATGCGGTTTGTTCCAGTATCGCCTCCAGTAGCTGACCACAACACACCTGGCACTATTTCAAAAAGAGGCGCACTTGCAAGCACACCCTGACTGAGCTGATGGTTTGACGACAAGTTTAAAAAAAAGCAGTGTAGTCGGCCGATTGCGTCAGATCTCAACAGTAACTGGTTTTGCATCATCGACGCGACACGTGCGCCTCTTCAGCGAGACCATACCCTAGGTCAAGGGTTGGGGTTACCTTATGGGTACGTTGGAGTTAGGTTTTAGGGTTAGGCCCTTACTCATACCTACCTGCCCTAACCGAAATCGCGCCGCGCCGCACAGGTCATCCGCGCGCTGTCGGAGCACCACTGGAGCGAGGAGTGGGCGGCGGTGACGGACAAGTCGGTAATCCTCTCACGCCATGGGCGCCAGACGCTGCGCATCGACAAGTGGGACCTCATGGACGTCGTCGTCGCGACCAGGGGTACGTATGTATGCGCGTGAAATGTGCAGAAGAGCGCTGAGGCGGCATGCGCGTGTGTCGTGCGGTCGCGCCACGCGGAGCTTGCATGTCGCCATGTGCTCGGCGACGCAGGGCCATGGAAGCGCAGCAGCTGCGGATTGTACAGCGTCATCGCTCAGGTGGCGCTCTACCTGAGACGATGGCGGCGCGCGCACGTGTGCACGCAAGACGGCAGCTCCGCTAATAGCGATCCGGTGCTAGTCATGTCATTCTCCCCCATACGCACGCACACCGCGAGCACATGCACCATCTCCACATGACTCTTGTTGCGTCACCAGCTGAAGTTCAAAGTTAAAAGCTCTTGCCCCCCCCCCCTCTCCCCACCACGACCGCAGCCAGCGACGCGCGCTCCGGCATCTTCCTCCCCGGCTTCGCCACCGTAGAGCTGCACACGCTCGGGCGCGTGCACGTGCTGCTGCTGCGCGGCGGCGCGAACGCGAGCGCATGGGTGGCAGCGCTCAACGCGGTGCGCAGCTCCGCGTCGCTGGAGTCCGCGGCGCACGCGCGCCTGCTGTCGGCGGGCTCCGGCGTCTCTGAGCTCACTCTCGACGCCACCGCGGTAAGCTCGTGGGCATAAATTTTTCGAAGCCCGGCGTGCTTGAGCTGTGCGCGTGTGCCTTTTGTGCAGGGGTTCTGGAGTCTGCAAGTTGAAAGTGGGGGCGGGTTGTGAGGGGCTGTACCTCTCGCTCCGGGGTGGGGGGTTGTGCCTCTCGCTCCGAGGTCACGCTCGACGCCACCGCGGCAAGAGCGCAGTCATTGCGTGCTGTCTACTTGCGTAGGTAAGTAGTGCGCTGCGCTCGGGTGCCGCTGAACGATGTGGTGCTCAAGCCTGCCACAGCAGCAGAGTGAGGGGGAGGGGGGGGGGGGGGGGGGGCACTGTACCTGCCCCGGCTTGCCTACGAGAGCGGCCCATCAAGGGCATGGAGCGGCAGCGGTCAGCGCTGGGTGCGCCCACGCAGGTGCGCCCAAGCGTCACTCAAGTTGGTGTGCATTCTGAGCTGCTACAAGCATGCCTGAAGCTCCACAGCGTATGTGCATATACCTAGGGTATCGCTTGAGCAGGTGTCAGATGGGCAGTGACGACGCGAAGAGTCTTCCGGCATTGCTCACACATGCCCCGCGCTGCTGTGACAAGGTCGGCTGCAAGAGCGCGCCGCGTGCCACCCTGACCGAACCAGCAACAACGTTCAACACCGCGGAGAACAGGCACGCTGTGCGATTGAACTAGGGTTTGGGGTAAGGGTTGGGATTAGGCTAGAGTTAGGGTTAGGGTCAGGGTTAGGGTTCAGGTAACGCCTGTGCGCACCGTGTACGCACCCTCCCCCCCCCATATCACTCAGTGGCATACCCTGACCCCCTGGCGCGCGTCTCGCCCCCCTCCTCCCCCCCCCGCCAGGACGACGACGCCAACATGCAGGGGGCGTCCCCCTACGGCTCCTTCCTGCAGAAGAAGAGCGCGTGGCGCGGCGGCGCGCGCTACATCCTCAACTGCCGCCGCCTCAGCGCCGCGCCGCCGCCGCCATCACAACTTCAACTTCTGCCGCACGACGCCTCCGCCGCGTCCGCCACCGTCGCCGCGCTGCTGCGCCGCGCGCTGCGGCTGCGCGTGGACGGCATCATCGACGGCACCTCCGGTGTGCCGGGCGGCGGCGGCGGCGGCGGCGGCGGCGGCGGAGGCAGCGGCGGAGGCAGCGGCGGCGGCGGCAGCACCGCCAGCGGCGGCGGCACAAAGGCCGCCGTCGCGGCGGTGGTGGAGTTCCTGGACGCGGCAGCAGCGCTCAGGTGGCTGGAGCTGCCGCGCGCGCAGCCCGGCGGCGCGGACGAGTCGGAGCGTCTCGCGCTGTTTCTGAACCTGTACCACCTCATGGTGCTGCACGCGTACCTGCTGGTCGGACCGCCGGGCGGCGCCATCAAGTGGAGCAGCTATCTCAGCGGGCTGAGCTACGAAATCGGCGGCGACGTGCTCAGGTGCGCGCATGCACCGGCAGCGAGGGTCGAGCGTAGAGGTAGGGTTAAGTTTGAGGCTGGGGCTGCGCAGGGCCCTGGTTGGTGGTGTGGTGAGGGTTGGGGCCAGTGACGAAGGCGGCAGAGGGCGGGCGTTGTGCGCTCAAGTATGGAGTAGCTACCTGAGCGGGCTGAGCTATGGAATCGGCGGCAACGTTCTGAGGTCAGCGAACGGCGTGCGCGAAGGGCGTGCACGCGTATTGTTGCGCGCCGAGGTGCTTCATTGGGAGTGCTGTGCTGCCACCGTCGGAGCTGCTTATTGGGAGTGCTGTACTGCAAGCCAGAGATCGGATGCGCTGCGTGCCGACGGGGGGCGGTGACAGGGGTGCAACGGCACCCCCCCGGGTCTGTCGCACATTAGCACAGAAAGTGCTGCATACCGGTCCCAAACTGCACATGTATCGACGAGCTGTCCGCGAATTTTGCCGTTGCAAGCTTCAATCTCCACTGCGGTGCCGCGGCGAGCTTGCTGTTGCCGGCCGCTTGATACCATCAGCGTCATTCAGTCGACAGCGGCACCGGCCACGCGCGTGCCCCCGACACTACCCTCCATGCGTAATTGTCAACTTCATCTCCGGGGGGCAGGGCCAGGTCTGTTGCATGCCCCATCCGTTGCGGTGCACCGGTTACACTGTCGCGACCGCGCGCACATGTCACCGTCAGTTCAGTCTTGGCTGCATCTCAAATGCACTTTCTGCCCCGGCCCCTACATCCCACCTCACCCGTCTACGTCCTTGATGTGAAGTGCTACCATCCTCTCCCAGTTGATCAAACGACGCACCCAATCGCTCATTGGCCGATCTAAACCTCAACATCTCCTCTACAGCCGCATTGGCTGACTCCTCCCCCCCACCCACCCACCCCCCCCCCAGTCTCGCGGAGCTGGAGCACTGCGTGATCCGCGCGGCGGCGGCGCCCGCCAAGCAGTACCCCAGCAAACTGCTCGTCCCCTCGGAGAAGTACGCGTTCGCGCTGAGCGCTGTGGAGCCGCGCGTCAACTTTGCGCTGTGCTGCGGCGGCTCCGAGAGCACGGCGG
Source organism: Tribonema minus (assembly GCA_017506865.1). Taxonomy (NCBI): domain Eukaryota; class Xanthophyceae; order Tribonematales; family Tribonemataceae; genus Tribonema; species Tribonema minus. Next base: position 762,151 of record JAFCMP010000521.1, on the reverse strand, counting down.
GCGGCATACTGGTGTATGGCAGCGGCGGCGACGGCGGCGGCGGCGGCGGCTGCGGCGGCGACGGCGGCGGCGGCGGAGACAGGTGCGGACGCGCGCGGCGCGAGCATGAGATGGCAGAATGGAACTGCTGCTGCTGCTGCTGTGCTCACAAGTGTGTTCTGCTGCACCGCCATCGCTGCCGCTGCACGAGGTAGCGCCGCCGCTTCTGATACCGCTGAGGTGGCGCTGAGCGCATGCGCATGCGGTCCGCATACTGCGCAGTACGCTGCATGGGCGCACGCGACTGCATTGAACTGGTGCTGCGTGCCGCGCGATCCACGGCGGTACGCGCGACGCGCCGCGCTCTCGTGCGCGCCACAGCTCTGAGTGCGCCGCCGCCGCCGAGTGCAAGAGCAGCCGCGCTTGCTGGTGCAGGCCAGCAGTCCGCGTGTCGCAGTCTCTAACACGCGTGTTCTGAACGCCGCGTGTTGCCGCAGTGGGAGCGACAGCGTGGACGCGCAGCTGGACGCGGCGAGCCGATCGATGCTGCAGGCGACTGTTGAACTTGGCCCGTCGCGCGTGACGCTGCCACGCGTGCTGCAGTGGTTCCAGGCGGACTTTGCAAAGACGACGGACGACGTGCTGTGCGTGATTGCCAGGTAGGGCTCCTGTGCCATTGCTGCTGCTTAAGCACCGTGGTCCCCCCTCAGAAGGCGAGGAAGAGCAGTATACACATGCATGCATCCGGTGGTTGCGACTGGTGACTTCTTGGTGCTGGTGTCATCTCGCTCATGATTGACTGCACACGCAGCGCTGAGCTTCAAGTGTCATCAAAGTTCCGGTGACGCTCCCTTTCTAAAAGTTTCCATCCACGGCCGAGGCATTGAGTGCATGCTCGAAGCTGCTGCCAACTCTCCGCCCTCCCCCCATCCCGCCTCTCGCAGGTACCTCTCCGACAAGAAGTACGAAGCCCTTGCGGGCATGCTGGCAGCGGCGGACACTGCGCCCATCGCCGTCAAGTACCACCCCTTCAGCTTCAAGTGCCGCCGGCTCGAGCTGCTGAAGACAGGTGCTGCGGCTGGCAAGGGCTCGCAGGACGGGCCCGCTGCCGCGGATCCTGACGTTGCCTCTGTCCAGACTGAGGCAGTCTCGCTGTAATGAGGTTATTGACAGAAACGGCCCCGCTGGGCAGCTTGACAGTAAGGCCGGCCGGCGGCGGCGGTGGCGGTCGGGGTGCCGTGATGACTTCGCAGCAGCAGCAGCAGGCGCAGCACGCCTCAGTGCTCAGGGTGCCCCCCCGTGCAATACGTGGGAGGGGGGCGGGTTAAGGTGTGTAGTGAGTCTTGAACTCGTTGTTCGCAGCGGCTGGTGTGTCGGCCTTGTGTAAAGTAGAGAGTACGCTCAACATCCACAACACGCTTCGGAGTATTACTTGAGTTGAAATGATTGGAACCATGCAGTGGTGGTACTGCCTGAGGGTGTCGCCGTTCACGACGGACCCTGATCTTCTCATCTCTTGGAGCCTTCCATTTAAAGGGGGGGGGGGTCACGGAGGGTCTTGAGGAGTCAACCGCACAACCGGTGTGCTGAGCAACTGTTTGGTGCGGCAATTGTCGTATCCACCAAGTACAGGATCGGGGGGGTTTATGAGAGCGTCAGATGAGTCCTTGTGAGCACTGACACTGAGCTAATTGTGCGCACACATTCACATCGTTCAACCAGGATGTACTGTAGCAGGCGGAGCACGCCTCAGCTTCGGGTCCTGCCGCATTGTCAAGGCCGTGCGGCGCCGCCACCTTTGCTGCAAGCTTCACAGCCGGTGCGTGCGGCCGGTCTCAGCAGAACGCACAACTGGCTGCCAGGATGCGACCGCACAGGGGGGGGCGACATATTTGCTGCCCCTATTAACCGCAAGGAGCAACCTGCAAGATGTCACTTGAGGTACACACCATGCAATGGAACACACGAAGCCCATGTGACCATCATGTCAACTGCACGAGCCGGCTGCCTTCTGTGTTGCAACCTCTTGTTTGATGAAGTCTGCATGCTGACCCCCAGCTCACAATGCAGCCTCCACCTTAAAGTCCTGAAATGCTAGCGTTGACGTCCCGACTGGCAGAATTGTGACTCTCATATGCTTCAAATGTCACACACGATACCTCAAAGGCTGAGCGCTTCTCGCTGCATATACTCCTCTGTTCAAAAAACACATTGGGCATTTCTGATATATGCTTGCACACAGACATATGGTGGTACTGTTTGACTTGTGGCCAATTTGCTGCAGCAGCGACGACCACGGTTATTGGTGGAAGGCACCTGCGGCTGACCATCCCTCATCACGAGCTCTACGATCTTTTGATTTTTTTTCATATGGTCACGGGCAACTGTGGCAGCGCCTCTGGCGCTGTTGGTGTACGTACACTTGCGAGGCGCCACGATGCATCAGCGCGCAGAGTGCAGCCGGGAACATGCAGTAGACGTGCACAGAGACGGGCGCTGTTGGCAGTCAGTTGGCGCTGCGCGTGCATGCCACCATTTACAGCCCCCCCCCCCCCACACACACCTGGCTGCGGTTGGTGAGTGGTAGACGCCTCATTGTGAGCTGAGCTGTCCTGGCAGCTGTAGTCTTGAGGCACAAAGTAGCTCCTGTCCCCATGTCCTTCGCATTTTGTGTTGACCATCTGATGTTGACTCTTTGCGGACTGCCCCCCCCTAGACGTTGCCATGTGCATTGAACACGCAGTTCAAACGCTGCAAACCGCTTGCCAGTTGAGTTTTTGCATGGTATTGGAAACAACGTGGTGTTGGAAGCTAGTTGCTTTGTGAACATGAGACATGCTTCTGTCAGAACGCGAGATGATTGGGTAGGGTAACTGCAACAGAAAGAAGGGCAGCAGAAGCGAAGAACGCAAGACGCTGTGCAACTCACGTCTCACTATGCTGCTATGCTCAATTGCGGAGACAACAATCGATTGAGCTACTACTGCAGCGCGCACTGAAACGCACGACTTGCGTAACGCGAAGCAACGGCGCGTGGCTGTTGCGACGACGTGAACATCTAGAAAAGATGAGGTTCACACCCCGCAATGCGCACCCCGGGCAACGCGCACACTTCTCACAGGACGAGACAATGACCTGCAACGTCCGTGCACCGCTAAATGTGGCACACTATCATACATAGCGCAGTCAGTAGGGTGTACGGCGCGCAGCGTCCCACAGCCGCCCCCTGTCAGCATAGACACACTGCCGCAATCATGCAGCGGGGCCATGGATCGAGCGCCTGTTGCGCCGGAGTGGGTAGACCAAGGATATCATATCACACTGCGCTGCCTCACGCGCAAAAAGAATGCTGCGGCGCAGTTGGCGCCGCCTGTGTGCACGCAGCTGCAGCAGGCCGGACGCAGTGCGACCGGGCGGAGCACTGCGCATCGTCGTCGCTGAGCAACCACTCTACGCGTATCGGGAACAGCATCCGATGCGCGCCACCACCCCCTTTCCATATGGCACAAGGACAACGAACGCGCAGCGGCCCGCGCGCTGCGGCGCATGCGGGCGGAGGCGCAGCGCGGCGGCGGCGCGACCGCCGCTCGGATGCGGCACGCTGATGAGGCTCACGTCATCGCGGCGCTACAGTACCACGCCAGCAAGCCACACATAGCCGCTGCAGCGCGCTGCGCACGTCATCAGTCGCCGCCCAGACGCGTGGCGCACCGCGAGCGTGCGCGCCGCCGCGCCACCCCCCTCTCTCCCCCCCATCCCCACCCGCTCTCCAGGACCGCACACCCGATTGCCGGCACGGCAGCGCCGCCGCCGCCGCCGCCGCCGCCGCCGCCGCCGCAGAGCTCAGTGCGGGCGCAGCGCCGCAATCTCGGTGAACACCTGGCCCTCCGCGCGCTCGTACAGCTGCGCCGCGAGCAGCGTCTCCGTGCGCTCCCACGAGTCATCCGACGTCGCGCCCCACGACCGCGACGAAGCGCCCTCCTCCAGCTCCGGCCGCTTCGCGCCCGCCGCTGCCGCCGCCGCCGCCGCCGCGGCGCCGCCGCCGCCGCCGCCGCTGCCGCGACGCTCGCTCGCGCCCGCGTCCCGCCCGTTGCCGAGGCCGAGCCCCAGGCCCACGAGGCTACCAACGCCGGCGGCGCCGCTGCTGGCGGCGTCGCCGCCAAAGAGGCGCCCGTAGTAGCTGCTCGAGTCGTCCTGGCGGCTCGGCTGCTGGTAAGCGGGCGTCAAGTCCTCTGAATAGGACCCCACCGACTTCAGCAGGGTCACGCCCTGCAGCGGCGGGACCTTGTCGGCAGGCGGCGGCGGCGGCTGCTGCAGCGGCGGCGGCGCATGCAGCGGCGGCGGCGGCGAAGCCGCGCTGGGCCGCCGCGGCGCGCCGCTGCCGTTCTGCTGTGGGGTGCCCTGCTGCTGCGGTGGCGGCGGCAGCGTGCGCGGCTGCTGCATCTGTCCGTGCTGCTGCTGCTCGCTGATGTGCACAGTGGCGCCGAGCGGCGCGGGCTGCGACCGCTGCCGCGCGCTTATCATCGCGCTGAGAGAGCCAGCGTCAGCAGCGTCAGCAGAGTGTGGCTGTCGCTGACTGTGCAGAGGTGAATGGCGGTCTGCATTCGAATGTGCGCTGGCATCAGCAGCAGCCACCGCGCCGGCCTGGGGCGGCGGCTGTGGCTGCGCGCCTGCGACACCGGCGACAGCGGGCTGCTGCCGCTGCAGCTGCATGCTCGCGACGGCGCTCACGCCCGCGGACGGCTTGCGCTGCAGGTGCTGCTGCTGCGTATTGGCGACAGCACTGACACCAGCGTCAGCAGGGCGTTGCCGCTGCAGCTGCATGCTTGCGACAGCGCTCACGCCTGAGGGCGGAGGCTGCCGCTGGTGCTGCTGCTCGACATTGGCAGTCGCAAAAACGCCCGCAGCTGCTCCTTGCTGGCCCTGGGTCTTGTGCTCTGTCGGCCTGCGGGCACTGTCGATGGCAGCGGGCGGTGCCTGCCTGTGCTGCCACAGCTGCCGCTCATGCACAACAGCTCGGGCGTCCGTGTCAGACGAGTGCTGGTCAGAGTACTGCTGTTCCTGCGCTGCCGCGGCAGCGTCTCCCATGGCATTACTGTTGGGAGATGACGTGCCGTTGTGCGGCCATGCTGGCGGCGCACTCTGCTGCCAGGTCGACTGTTGCTGCTGCTGCTGCCGCTGCTTCTCCGCGACTGACCGCGCTTGCGCTATCACCGCCGCGCGCTGCAGGTGCTGCTGGCTCACGGACTGCGCTGCGCCGCCGCCTGCCCTGCCAGTGCCGCCGCCGCCGCCAGCCACGCCGCCAGCCACGCCGCCAGTCGGCTGCCCCGCAGCGCCGCTACCTGCAGCCGCACCCGCCGCCTCGCCCCGCCGCCCCTCCGCCGCGCGCAGCCGCTCCTGCTGCTGCCTGCGGTGCTGCGCAAGCGCCGTCACGGCGCTGCTGAGGCCGCGCTGCGCGGCGCGCTCCAGGATCTGCTCGCGCACGCGCGCGCCTTCCGGCAGCTGCGAGAAGCTCGGGCTGCGGCCGTCCGGTTCCGAAGACGGCGGCGGCACCGGCAGCGATGGCGGCGGCGGCGGCGCCTGCGCATGGGAGGCGGGCTGGCGCGCCGCCATGAGGCCGCCGCCGTGCGCCGCAGCAGGGCCGACGTTGTAAGCTTGCCCGTCCCAGCGCGGCGCGCGCTGAGTATTGCTGGCAGTTACCGAACCGCCGGCGGCCGCAGCCAACGGGGTATGCATGTGGCCGTTGTGGTTTGCTGGCGGCGCCGGCGGCTGCGCGCCGTCGAAGCCGGGCCCGTGCCGCCGCCGCTGCGACGCGCGCGCCTGCAGCACCGTGCGCAGCTTGCTGCCCACCTGCGCGCTCTCCGACGCCGCCGCTGCCTCCGCCGGCGTCGCCACGCGGCCGTCCACCGGCCGGCGCATGCCCTCGATGCGCGCCAGTGCCGCGAGCTTGCGCTTCGTTGCCGTCTCCGCCGCTCCGCCGCTGCTGCTAATGCCGTTGCCGCTGCCATGCACATGCGGAGCGCTGCTGCGCGCCGCGGCAGCAGCAGGCGCGCCCGCCCACGCCGGCGCGCCTACATACGGCCCGAGCAGCCCCGCGTACTCCTCGCCGCGCGGCGGCAGTGACCCCGGCGGCGGCGGTTGCGGCGGCTGCGGCGGCGCCGCCGCCATCACCGCCGCCGCCAGCGCGCCCGAGTGCCGCAGGGACAGGAGCTGCTGCTGCTGGCTCTGAGGCCTGCCGGCGGCGGCGGCGGCGGTGCTGAACGAGTGGGCGCGGGCGGCGGCGCGGCGGCGCGCGCCGGCGGAGCTGTAGAAGAGCGTCAGGGGGTCCGCGTCGGCGGCGTCGCCTGCAGGCATAGAAGTGTACGTACGGCGGCACGCGCATGAGCGCATGCGCGCGACGCAATGCAGCATGAAGTGTGTCGCCGTGCATGCAGGAAGATATGATTAAGGCCTCCGCGAGGCAGTGAGCGACTCATCGTCATGACGCCCCGCGGTTAGGACGCGTGGCCATTGTGCCCTGCTGGCAAGGCATGCAATTGGAGATGTCGTGAGGCTCTAGTGCTGTCTGCTGTGCAGATGCAGCAGCGCAAGATGCAGTGCTCAGGCACGGAATGTCATTCCTCTCACGGCGTTAAGGTCAGATGCTGCCCTCACTTGTAGGGCAGACACGCGACGAAATGCAATGCTACTTCCTACCGCCGTTGTGCGCTACCGCCGTTGTGCGTCTCCTGTGGTAGCATGCTAACGCACGCCCTGCGTTGCAGCACACTGGCCATTGATGATCCAAAAACCGCCCCATGCCGCAGAGGCTACCACGCCGCATGCTGCGCGTGCGCTGCATCCCAGCAAGAGCAGCCAAGGGGGAGCGCACGCGATGCCCTCGCAGAGCGAGCACGCAACGCACCCCCCCTCTCTCTCTAGCCCCCAGAACAACACGCCAACGTGAACGCCGCGAGAGAGCCGTCCCGCCGCGACTCACCGCCGCCGCCGCCGCGCCGCCGCAGCTGCCGACGCGCCGTCTCCTCCGCCTCCTCGGGGATCTCGGGGAGGTCGAGCGGCGGCAGCAGCGGCGCGGGCGCGCGCGCGATGCCCTCGAAGAACGGGTGCGCCGTCACCTCGGCAGCGTCGCTGAGGGCGCCGATGCGCGCGTGCGCGTCGGGCGCGAGGAGGCGCGCGATGAGGTGCTGCAGGTGCGGCGCCGCGCGCGCCTGGTGCAGCGGCAGCTGCGAGCGCTTGACGGCCATGAAGACCTGCCCGCGGAGGGGGGGTAGGGGGGGGGGGGGGGCAAGATGGTGATTGGGGGGGGAGAGGGGGGGGGGCAGCGGTGTGCAGCGGCCGCGCCGCTCGTGGGGCAGCGGCGGCGGCGGGTGTGGCCATGATGCCTGGAACGCAACGAGGCGCTGCGGCAGCCTTGCGAGTGACAATTACGGCATGTACTCGGCGGAGGGCTGGGCAAGCGAACGACGCATTGTGCAGGATGAAGCTTGCGCGCGTGACGCGGCGCGGCGCGGCGCACGTCTGGCACACCCGCAGCCACGGCCGGGTCACGATCATGAACACTAGTGATCAGATGGATTGACGCAAAGCGTGGCGGCTGCACAGTCGTAAGCATGCAGCAGTTCAATCCTGCTTGCAAGCATGCAGAGAAAATGGCGACTGCACAACTGCGACTGAATACTGCGAGCATGCAACAGCAAGCATACAGAGAGGGGCTGCTGGCGCAGCGCTGTGCACGCATGGTCGGGCTGCAGCCGCATATGCTGCAGGGCGCGTGGCAGGCGTTGGAGGACGTGGGGTCGATGATCGTGCGATTCACAGTTCAACGGAAAGTGGGCGTCGACGCGTTTCTGTTGCGCTGTGCGGCCTTCAAGAGACGACGAGGTGCGCGTGTGACACAGCCATCAAGAAGAGAAATATTCGCCGCAGATGAACACAAACGAAAGGTGGCTAGACGCAGGTGGCGCCCGCTCTCATTGCAAAGGAGCAGGGCACCCCCCCCCCTTCCCCGGCGACACAAGTGGCATAGACGACTGCAGCCGAGCGACGCACGAATTGCGGCCAACATGACAATGGCATGTAGTCGCCGCCAGCAAACAACTCCAGTGCTCTTGAGTGTTGCTCTCAAGTAGTTCGACTTGCATGCTGCAACTGCTCCGCTTCAACTGCTGCACGCATGTGAAACATGTCACCAAGAATTGCAGGCAGCATGCGGCGCCCTCTAACAATTACACATAAACTGCAGAGTACATACAAGTGTACTTTGTAGTATACACTTACGCCTGCATGTGTATAGCATGCATGCACAAACGCGGCACGCATCTACGTCATTTTGTACGTGCGCCAGAGTGTCCCCTGAGTACGGCAGACAGCACGCGGCGCCCCCAAACAGTACATACATGTATACAAGTCCCCGCCACTATTCTTGCCCGTTAAGGTATGTGTGTACACATACCTGCGCTGGAGTGTCCCCCGAGTACGGCAGGCAGCACGCAGCGCCCCTGAACAGTACATAACATATATACATGTCCCTGCAAGTAAATTGCATACTTCAAGTTATGTACTTCAAACATGCGTGAAACGCGGTGCCCTCCAACAGTACACAACACATATGCTCGAATGAAAACGAATCAAAAGATCGTAGAGATCTAGATGACAAGGGATGCTTAGCCGCAAGTGCCTTCCAACAATGAATATGTAATACGTACCTGCGCCGGAGTGTCCCCCGAGTACGGCAGGCAGCACGCGGCGCCCTCAAACAGGCAGATGCCATAGCTCCACCAGTCCACGCCGGGGCCGTACTCCCCCTGCGCGATGACTGTTGCGGCAGCATTGAGAAGCGAGCACACGCGCGGCGTGCGTGAGACAAGCAGCGGGCGAGGGCGCCGCGGCGACTCAAAAGTGAAACTTCACATGTTCAAACTTCAGTGGCGGGCACACGCCCCAGGCGCTGTCGCGGCCGCCGCTGCAGTCAGAGCAAACGCGCGCACACGGCCACTTGCGGGCGACAACTGCAATGTCTCACAGCGCCACGCCTAGCGGGCGAGCGCAAGCGGCGCCACCGCCGGCGACGGCGCCACGGCGTGCACGCGCTCGTGCTCAGTGCCACGGGCGACGAGACGGTGAGGCACAGCGCGCACGGGGTGCCGTCCGCTGTTTGCCGTCGTTCGTGCGTGAGAGATGCTGCGCCGTGCGCTGCGTAGCGCGCGGAGACGGGATAGCGCAGCTGCTCGCTGCCGCGCGCTGTGCTGCTACCCACCACGCCATGCCACACTGCTGGAGGCACTTCGCGTGGAACCCCGCTGCCAAGGCTGTACATTTGCAGCGCACCGGATGTCGTTGGTGACATATGCGTGCATGTCTGCACCGGCTCGGCGCCGCACGCGCCGTCAGCAAATCAGCGCGTTGCAGCGCTCCGCAGCCTCCGCAGGGCGCCGACGCAACGCGCGCGGGGCTTGCAGGCGCTCGCCCGCCCACGCACATGGCGCACCGAGCGTTGTTGTGACACAACCAAGTACACTATGCTATTGCCTCCGCGAAGGCCTGCACGTGCCCTTAAGCGCCGCCGCGCGCGCGCGCGCCGCGCCGGGAGAAGCGCCGCTCAGCCCCCTGCCCGCACGCCGCTGTAGCGCCTCAGCGAGCGGCGTCGCAGCGCTCGCCAGCGACCGTACGCACGTACACACCTTCAGGGGCCATGTAGTTGGGCGTGCCGACCATGCCCTTGGCCGTGAGCTGCGGCGGCGGCGGCGGGCGCGCCGCGGCGGCAGCGGCGCCGCCGTCTGCGCGCGCCTCGCCGGCCTCCTGCTGCAGCCTGTCGGCGCGCCGGCGCAGCGTGTCGCCGGGGCCTGCACGCCAGACGCGTGGGGGCGGGGCAAGAGGGGCGGCTAGGTTTAGGGTCAGGGTTAGGGTTATCTTGAGGGCGGTAGGGACGCGGACGCACGATTTAGCAAGCAGCACCGTGGGGGCGATCGCCACGGGCTGAGCACTTTCACTGTGTGCGGTCCGCGCAGGCGGCGTCGGCAAGCGCATGCCGTTTGCGCTTCCGCGTGCGCCGCCGTCGCACAGCCGCCGCGCTACGCGCCGCGCCGCGCGCAGCAAGAGGGGCGTGCCGGCACCGCGGCAACACCGCGCGTGCACCTAACTCTAACCCTACCTACATGCACGCACCCCAATTTACACACGTACCCGCATCGCTGTCCTCGTCGTCGCTCTCGACGGCCGCGGCCATCGCGGCGAGAACCGCACGAGCGCGCTCCGCCGCGGCGCCCGCCCACCGCCGCAGCGTGCCGGGCCGCCGCCGCCGCTGCGCGCGCCGCTCCGCCGCCGTAGCCGCCGCCGCCGCCACCGCCAGCACGCCGCCGTCCGTGGACACCATGGAGACCTGGCCATTGGAACAGGAGCGCGGGCGCTGCGGCTCCGCGGCGGCGTCTGCGGGAGGCGGCTGTGGCGCGATGCTGGCGCGGCGCTGCGCGGCGGGGGGGGAGGGGGCAGGGGGGGCGGGGGGGGTTGGCGTGGGGGCAGGGGGGGGGAGATGGCAGCTGGCGCTTGTGGCGTGCGGGTGTGAAGGACTGCCAATGTGTGTGAGCGGGGGGGGGGGGGGGGGGGAGGGGGGGCACCGAACACATCTGCGGTGCCGATGCATGCAGAAGCCCCAGAAATGGCGGCCACACATGATGCGCCCAAACGCTTCACACGTAGAGCACAAACGGCATGTGTTTGAAGTACGTGCCATGGACCTGTGCGTGCCGAGGGCGCGTATCAAGTTCAAGCAGGAACTTCAAGCGCGTGACAGCACTCCCTGCCAGAACACGCACGCACGTGCAGCAGGAGCGCTGCCCTGGCAGAAGGGGCCACGCACCCATCGGCTTACTGGGCACCCAAGCGCCAGTCCTAGGCCCACTTATCCCTGCCGTCGGTCTGCGCGCATCTGCCTCTCGCGCCGCCATAACACGCAAGGTACACAAAGGCAGAATGCTTCCCGCACACGAACAAATACGAACGCTGACATGCGCGCCGTGCGCTTTCGGGCGTGCCGACCTAGGGTCAGCGATGAAGATGACCCTTGCAGAAATGCGCGTGCAGCAGCAGCAGCAGCAGCGCTCACCTGCACGCCGTACACGTGCAGCTTGTACGCGTCGCTCAGTGACGGCGGCTGCGACGACCTAGGGTTAGGGTCAGAGTTAAACATCGCAGAAACGCGCATGCGGCGGCAGCAGCAGAGCGACAACGACGACCTAGGGTTAGGGTCAGAGTTGTCCCTCGCAGAAGCGCGAGTGCGGCAGCAACGCTCATTTGCACGCCGTACGCGCGCAGCCCGTGCGCGTCGCTCAGCGACAACGACGACCTAGGGTCAGGGTCAGAGTTCACCCCTTGCACAAACGCACCTGCGGCAGCAGCAGCAGCAGCGGCAGCGGCAGCGCTTACCTGCACGCCGTACGCGCGCAGCCCGTGCGCGTCGCTCAGCGACAGCGGCTTGACGACGTACTCGCGTGCGCCCTGCGCGAGGCAGCGCGCGACGTCCAGCGTGCCGTCCACAGTGCTCAGCACCACCACGGGGATCTGGCGCAGCGTTGGGCGCGTCTGCGACGGGGGGGGGGGGGGGGGGGGGGGGGGAGGGGGTTTGAGCGCTGAGGCGGGGGCGCGTTTGCGAAACAGCAGCGCACAGGATGCGGGCCAAGAGGGCGGTCGCATGTGATACATGGGCGGAATGCAACACTGCAGCGTGGGCACGAGCCAGGTCAGAGGTGCTGACAGTGTGATGCCGGCGGCGGCAAAGCGCTTGCCGGAACAGCGGAGGTGCGCGTTCGGCAAGCACGGCCCTTCCGCACGCAATGCGCGTGAGGTTGCACAATCAAATAGCAGCAGGTGTCTGTTCAAGGCTGCGGCACGAGGCGATGCGCCTGTGCTGCGGCAGCGCGAACATCCAGCGCACGTGGCACGAGCTTGCTCAGAGCGCGCTAAGCGTCAGAACAGTCACCTGCATCTCCGACAGCAGCGAGGGCCCGCCGCGGCCGGCCGCGCCCTGGTCTGGGTCCTGCGCGCACCAGCAGCGGCAGCGCTCAACAGCGTTAGAACACTGTACACAAGGCAGTGAAGAAGTCGAGACTGTCGTAGCAAAACCACGCGCGCGCGCAACAGCATGAGAACACTGTGCTCAAAGTTGTGAAGAGCTGAGACTGTCATTGCAAAACCACACGCGCGCGCGCATGCGCGACAGCAGGCGGTCGCAGTGGCACGCTGCGCGACCACCACTGGTGCTGAGGTGCAGCGGGCACGGCGACGTGCGCACGCGGGAGGACACGACGCCAACGTGGCGTCGGCGCCGGCAGCAGCAGCAGTGGCACTGGCGCAGCAGCAGCGAGGCCAATTGCCACGAGAGAACCAACAGCACCGCCCCGCTCCGCCAAGCGCTATCGATTGCAGGGCAGAGCCAGTGCGCACTGCCCTGAATGCGCGCAAGCACGCATCGAGGTTGGAGCGCAGCTATGCCTGAGCACGCAGGCAGAAGGTGCACGTGCGGCAAGCTGGCTTCTCGATCAATAATGAATGGCTGCAATCGAGGAGTCCGAGTGCCACGCAGTTCGCACGCGTTGCGCAAGGCCCGGTTGTGCTATGTGACCATGCCGCAAAGCGCGCGGAGGACGTACCTATTCGTTGTCAATACGCGCACTGTGATCGCTCAGTGCATGCGTGTATTCCATGAACAGGCGGGCCCTGTGCCTGGCCTTCTCTCTCGGCACTCACAAATACACTTGGGGGGCAATCTTTCACGCAGAGGACTGACAGAAGTATGAGTTACGCGCGTGCTGTCTGTCTCACATGCCTTCCAGAGTGAGCACGCCCTCGACGATGAACCCTAACCCTAACCCTAACCCTAACCCTAATTGTTGATGCGCGCACCGTGAGCACTCGCTGCACGGCGGCGTGAGCGCTGATTGAGCGAGGGCTCGCCGAATCCACCTTGAGATGATTAACCCTAACCCTAACCCTAACCCTAACCCTTAAGGGAAGGTCAGCGGGCCGTGCAAACACGGCGCTGCATCGGATTGTGCCTGAACTCTTTCACGACACCGTTATGACACACAGCATCCACCGCGCCTGATCATAGGCACCTGAACGGCGAAATCCCAACGTTCCCAACCGCCGTAATCAACCACTCTGCGCGCACGTGTACCTCAACATTGCACTTACAGGCCAAACGCGCGGGTGGGGGGACGCACCAGCAGCACGAGGCCGACGCTCCCAACCGTCTTCGCACACCCAAAAACAATTACTCTGCACGCACGTGTACTTCAACATTGCGGTTACAGCGAGGGCGGGGTGACGCACCAGCAGCACGAGGTCGACTCGTGAGTGGAGCCCGCCCAGCAGCGACTGCAGCGCCTGCGAGCTGCTGCTGGCGACCGCCACGCGGTACCCCGCCTCCGACAGCGTCGCCTTGGTGGCGCGGCGCTGCGGCGCGAGCGGCGGCGGCGGCGGCGGCGCGGGGAGGAGCGGAGCGCGTGAGCACGACAAACGGAACAACGGGGAATCGAGCAGCATCGCGAGGGAACGCCCGCAAACGCTGCCATGCACGCATAACTGCGCAGGCGAACGGCGCGGCGGCGGTCCTGGTGCATCTCTCGGCGCGCTGCGGCGACGGCGGGCGCGGCGCCGCAACGAGGCGCGGCACGCGCACGAAACTGCCTGCCACGCGTGCCTGTCCGTTGGTGGCCCGAACTTGGCCCCCGTCACTCTGAGCCTGGCGGAGTCGCTGCTGCTGCTGCTGCGGCGGCGGCGGCTGCCTCCGCGGCGCCTGCGCCCACGCAGAATGCTAAGGACATGATCAGGGGGAAGAAAGTGCTGCCAAGTGCTGCAATGCGCGGCGCTCTCACCGCAGCTGCGTCGGGGTCCACCACCATGATGCGGATGGGCTGCTGCGCGCGGTTGCGGCCGGCGCCGCCGCCGCGCGCATGCGACTCGGACGCCGCGTCGTGATCGTCGCCGTCGTCGTCTTCGTCGCCGCGCCCGCGCCGGCGCGCGGCATGAGGTGGCGCATCAGCGGCAGCGCGTCTGACGGGAGGAACCTGCGGCGGCGGCAGCGGCGGCGGCGGCGGCAGTGGCGGCATCAGCAAGGACGGGAGTGAGGCGCACGCCAGGCGCTCAGGCGTGTGATGTCAGGGATGCGGTACATGTGTGAGTCTAGACCACTGCGAGGTGAAGCTGCAATTGGTTATCAAGCGAGTCAAGCTGCGCCTGCAGTGTTGCCCGATGCGCGATGCACCTTTGCACGGCGTCCATTACCGTTGACGGGCTGCAGCGCGCATCGCGACTCGTGAGCACTGCGCGCTGCATGCGCCGTTCGTCAGCGCACTCGCCAGAGACGGCGGGGCTTGCAGGGCGCAATGCGCAGTGGCGCGCACCTTGCATGCGCACCGCCACACATCAATGGTCCCCATACAAAAACGGCCGTGCTCGTACGACGCACAACACGCCGTGCACCGCGCGCCACAACGTCATTACACACGAGCAGCGCTTGTCGCGCCGCGACGTCATTACACACGGGCAGCGCTTATTGCGGAGCGCTGCCGCACCGCACATGCCCCTCGGCGCGACCGCTGCGGCGCCCGGCACCCTCAGATTCCCCCCCTATTTGAACTTCTACTTGACGTACATACCAACACACCCCTACTGCGTCCCCTCACCTGAGCGTTGCATCCAGGGCCTCGTCCAGGTGCAGCTCTTCCGCGACGGCAGCCGATGAGAAGCGCGAGCGGTCCTCTGCGCCGTCACCGCTGCCGCCGCCGCCGTCGCTGCCGCCGCGGTGCACGCCGTGCTCCGCCGCCTTGGCAAGGCCAAAGTCCATGAGCTTGAGGTGGCCGTCGCGCGTGATCATCAGGCTGCGGGCAAGACACAACAGCACAAAAAACTTGGGTGAATGTTATGAATACCAAGTGTTCACAGTGTCAGGTTCCCCCGCCTACAAACACAGCCCTCTTCGGCATGCAGCACACGTGTAGGGTCAAAAAAGGATGAGCAGAGTTTTAACATGACGGCACACTGCCAGCAGGAACAACGCCCCCCCTTGACGCACGAAAGCACTACAACTTCACAGCATGGTATTTGACAGTGTGAGGACGGGTCACAACAGTTGCAGCGATGCACCAATGCTCACCATATCCATACCTACACCCTCACTTACTTGTCAGGCTTGACGTCCCTGTGAATGACCCCGAGGGCGTGCACGTAGCCGAGCGCGAGCGCGAGCTCCGCAAACCTGTCAGGATAAGGGTAACAGTCAGAGTAAGGGCGAGGGTCGGGTCATGCGCATGGCTGCGGCGAGGACGTGCAGCAAAAGCGGCGCGCGTGCGTGCGTGTCGCGCATCGCAGACCGTGCAGCAGGCAGCCCTGCGCTGCGCCGGCGAGCGGCGGTGCGCAGGTACGGGCGGCGGGCGCTGCGCCCGTCTGCTTTCGATGATGGCGCTGAGCGCTGCTGCGCCCCTCCACGAGCACTGAGGCGCTGCTGCGTGACAAGCTCACCGAGCTCAGCGCTCCGACAACACCCCTCCCCCCCCCCCCCCCTTCCTCTAGGCTGGGGCAGCGAGAAGTCAGCGTGACCGCTGGACCGTCGCTCATCTTCGCTGCTGCTGGCTGGAAGCGGCGTCGAGCGCTGACGTGACCCGGCCACAACTGGGCGCATCACTGCACGTCCGACTACCCAACGCCTTGCATATGAGCATGCCTGCAGCGTCGTGGAGACAAAACAAGCTGCCCTGACACAGTCGGTCACCGCAGAGCACGGGGCCCTCGGTGTACCATCGCGCCCGCGCCCTCCCGCGCGATACAGCGCTGTCACTCGTAATAAACAACATCCAGCAGACCGTTTCACCTCAGCACTTCATTGGCCCATGCTGCACGTGGCGCGCACGCGCTCAAGCCGGCGCCTGACACAAACAGAGGCAGCAGCCCCGCCAGTGCGCGCCGGCGCAGTCGCTGCCGCTGCAACCAGTCCACGTGCACGCCTTCCTCTGCCGGGGGCGATACGCACATGCAGCAACGCTCAAGCGAGTGCGCTGCGGCTCACCAGAAGCGCAGGGCGGGGATGGGCAGGCCGCCACGCGCGCGGTGCGCGCGCAGCAGCGACTTGAGCGTGCAGCCGCGGATGTACTCCATGAAGACGTAGATGCGGCCCTCCGACTGCACGGGGGGGGGAGAGGGGGTAGATAAGCGACAAGAAAGGGGGGGGGCGGGGGGTGAGCGGCTCGCGGGGCAGGGGAGCCAGGGGGGTGTTGAGACCCGGGGGGGGGGGGGGGGGGGGGGGGACTATGGCGGGCGATGCCACGTGCAGCGACAGGTGTGTGTGCGGCGTCCTGCGGCAAGGAGCCCCGGGCTGGCGCGCAGCAGTGGTGTACGAATGCGAACGCGCACGTACATTGGCCCTCTCACACGGAATGGCGCCACGCCCTCCTACACACGAGCGAGCCTTGCGCGGGCAGCCTCAGCCGCCAAAGCCGTCTGCGGCACCGCACGCGCGCGTAGCGAATCCAGCAATGGTCTGACCGAACACACTAATGGCACGCTGGTACACCTCGTGATGGCAGAAGGCAACCAGAGAGGTAATTTGGGTTGCTGTGTTGCCAGACGAGGGCGCGGAGCACACACACTTCAGTACAGTGGTGCGCAGAGAACGGCGCCGAGCTCTACACAAACCGAGCCACACACGCGCGGCCTTCGCCGCCGCCGCCGCGCCGTGCTGCCGCTGCGACACAGCAGCATCATCATCAGCAGCAGCAACAGCAGCAGCAACAGCAGCAGCAGCAACAAAGAGCGCTGACCGGTCTGACGGAACGCACTTCCGGCGCGCTAGTAGACCTCGTCTCTACAATGGCAGCAGTCAACCAGCGAGGACAACTGGGTCGCTCGCTGCGTTGCCACGAGACCGGCGCGCAGCGCGCGCGCGCGCACCTGCAGGCAGAACTTGACACACGCAGCGGCTGCACCACGTTCCCCTCACACGCAATGACACCGTGCTCTACACAGACGGGGCCGCAAGGCGCGTACTTCTTGTGCTGCGCCGTCACGCGGCGCCGCCACACAACAGCGAACAGCGCGAACGCGCACCTGCAGGCAGAACTCGAGCTGGACGACGTTGGGGTGGTGCGTGCGCGCGAGCACGCGCAGCTCCACGCGCATCCAGTCCGTCACGCCCTCGACGCGCGTCTTGGGGACGACCTTGACGGCGTGCGCGGCGCCGCCGCCGCGCCGCTCACGCACAAGGAAGACGCTGCCGTAGCCGCCCGTGCCAAGCAGCCGCACGACGTCGAAGTCCTGCGCGCGGCGGCGGCGGCAGCAGCGGCACGGCGGCGGCGGCGTAAGCGAGTTGCGGGGCGGTCAGAAGGGCGTCGGGCGCGCACTGCACGCATGCGTTGCTAAGCATGTAGCGTGCTTTTTGAGGTGCTGCGTCTTGCTGATTGGGCTGTGCGGGCCCCCGAAACGGCTTGCAAGCGGCAGCAGCGGCGATACCCAGTCGCAGGCGCCGCCCGCCGCAGCTGCTGCCACACTGCATCGACGCCAGACGGAAACAGCTACCGCAGCCCACACGCACATGTGCCAAAGACGTACGAAAGCGCCATCATGGGCAGTCACAACAGCGCTCAGCCAATCTGTGCGCGCTGCAACAGAGACACAGGCTCTTGGCACATTACCCTAGCTGGCAGCACCAGGTCCAGAAGCTGTTCCTTGCCGCAGCAAAGCGCGCGCTTGCGTGACGCCCGAGGTGCCCCATGTATGCACGCACGCATCGCACCGCGGCGGTGTCGCATGTGCGCGAGGCTACATGATGGACCCACCGGCACTGCCATCGGCAGTAGATCAAGTTGCTGTCTGCGCAACTCAGCAGAGTCTCGGCAGATGCCACCTGCACGCACAGAGGCTGGTCACGACATCTAAGAACAACCTTCAGCAGATGCCACCAGCACATCTCAAAAGACGTTAGCGCCCGCGACCGCCGAGGCGCGCCAGCCTGCGGTGCGGCGCAGCAAAGAGGCTGGTCACGACATCTCAAAAGCCGTCAACGCCCGCGCCCGCGCACGCCGGGGCGCGCCCGCCCGCGGTGCAGCGGCTGCGACCGTCGCGACCCTCACTGCGCATCGACGCAGCGGCGCCGCAGCGCAGCGCCGCTCTCGCTGCGGACGCTTGAGGCACGCACGCGACGCGACTTGCACATCTCGGCTGCGCGCGCATAGCTGCGTACTCACGTCGAGCGTCGGCTCGCGCATCGTGCCGGCGTCCAGGCTGTTGCTCGCGGCGTCACCGATGTGCATGCGCCACGCGCTGCACAAGGGGGGGGGGGGGCGGCGGGGGGCGTCGGGCGGTACAGTCAGTGCGTGTGCATGGCGTTGGCGCGTAACAGCTGCGCACTCTGGGGCGTGGAATGTGGCCGCTAGCGAGAGCCAGCGGGCGAAGACGACAGCAACAAGTGCAGGTGGGCACGGGTGAACTCTCGGGTCATTGGGCGCAGCGGGTTACTGAGGCTGCGGCATCGCGCGCCGTGACGTGACGCCTGAACCCTCAGACTTGACTCTGCGCGCGGAGCAGCGAGCGCATTGCGCCGCTCGAGGCGCCCGCCGCTCACCGCATGCGCCGCATGCCGTGCCCCGCCATCTGCATTGCTGGTGTCGCTCTCACTGTGCGCTTCTCAGGCTGCTCCCCTCTTCAACACACAACCCTACTTCAGAGGCTTGAAGCGGAGAGAGCTGGGCGCGCCGCGCCGCACCGCTCACCGCATGCGCCGCATGCCATGCCCCGCCGTCGGCATCGCGACCCCCCCGTCCACCTCCTCGAAACGCAGCGCTGACGCCCAGTGCCGCGCGCCGCCGTCGTCGTCGCCGCCGCGCGCGGCCACGGCGCCGCCGGCTGTCGCCCACACTGCCGCCGCCACGGAGCCCGCAATGCTGCCGGCGGCAGCGGCGCCGCCGAGGGCGGGGCGCCAGCCGTCCTCGAGCGCTGCCGCAGCTGCCTCGGCTGCGGCGGCGCGCGCTGCCGCCGCCGCCGCCTGTCAGGGATTGGCGTGATGGTGAGCAGCGGGTGGGTATGCGAGGGGGTGCGATGTGTCAGTTGCGAAGGCGGCGTGACGGCGGCGGAGGGGAATATGTGTGTTGAGAGGGGAGAGGGGGTGAGCGCCGCTGCCACATTCGGACAAAAATTCTCAAGTAGGTAGAGTCTACCACTGGCTGTCCGCACCGCAGCGTGTGCGGCGACGCGGCGCAAGGCATCAATTGACCCCTCGCCAACACACTTTGTGCAAGCGCTGCGCTGGGCACTTCACGCCGAGCGCTGTCATTCGGTGTCTAGAGCCATCAGTGCCGCGCGGTGCGCCGCACGATGAGCGCTGCTACCCCATCTTCGCCTCCGCAGCGGCCGTGGCTGCAGCTCATTCCAGGACCGGAATGAAACGCTTCGGGCACGGGGGCGGCGCGCCCCATTGCGCAGGCATCCGCCGCAGTCACTTCGCACGCTGCGCGACGATCTTGCCGCGTGCGCCGCTGGCGTGCGGGGCACGCATGTGCGCAGGCAGCTGCCGCCACTGAACACACACACTGCTGACTGCGACCCTAGCCCTAGCCCTACCAGCGCGTGCGCACCTCCGCGTGCGCGGCGACACGCCGCACAGCGTCCACCGTCGCCTCGCCGACGTGCACCGTGGTGGCGGCGACGCTGCCGCCGCTGCCGGCGGCGGGGCACGCGGCGAGCGCTGCCGCGGCGGCGACGGCCTCGCCGCCGACGTCGAAGGCGAAGTGCGCGCCGGCGCCCACGAAGCCCGCCACGAGCGGCCCGTGCGCGACGCCGATGCAGAGGCCGAGGGAGAGGCGGTGCTTGGCGCCGAACTGCGCGACCTCGCGCTGCACGAGCTCTACCATCTGCGAAGCGAGGAGAGGGGGGGGGGGGGGGGGGGGGGCGAGGGGGAGGTGGCGGTAGTGGCTTTGAAGGGGGGGGGGAAGGGGGGGGGGGGGGGGGGGCGAGGCCGATGCTGTGCGTGTGGCAGTGGTCGAGTACAGCTGCTGCAATGCTCCGCATGCAACTGCGCCACCTGCAAGGTGGGCAGCCCATGGAAAACGGCGTGTGGGCAGGAGAATGTCCTGGCAGCACGGCATTCAGCCGGCGGCATGAGCAGGCATTACTGCCATCTCGTGACAGGGAGCAAGTGCACTGACGCTGTTGTGAACGGCCGAGCGGCAGCGGCGCGCGCATGCAACGTGCCGCTGCGCGCGCAGTGCACGTTCAGTCAGGCCGCCTGGGTGGTGCGGCGGCGCTCTGCAACTGCATCTGCGCCAACATACCAAACCCCGGCTGCGGCAGCGCTGCCCGCACGCGCACGCGCTGCAACAGCTAGCGGAAGGAGTCGACGCCGCGGAGGTGTTCACAGCGGGGTTCAAGATGCACACGTGCCGTACGGCACCCGACACAGCGTCACATCAGACGGCGCGTGCTTGCAACGGTCGAAACGCAGCAGCTCTGCTCAGCAGCACGCCTCGACGAACGCGCAAATGCACGCGCGTGCCCCGCACCTCCAGCGCCGCGCGCACGTGGTCCAGCGGCCGCCCTGCCGCCGCCGCAGCGCCGTCCGCCGCCGCCGCCGCCGCGCCGTCGCCCAGCGGCACGCCGAACACGGCGACGTAGCCGCAGCCGCACACGCGCCCGCGGAAGCCGCCGAAGCGGCGCGTCACGCCGTCGAGTATGCTGAACACCTTGTCCAGGAAGACGCACAGGTCCGCGGGCGGGATGAGCCCTTGCAGCTGCAGCGCTGAGCGCATGGCGACGTGCACGACGGACACGGACTCGCGCGCGAGCAGCCCGCCGCTGCTGCTGCCGCCGCCGCCGCTGCCGCTGCCGCCGGGGCTCGCGAGCGCCGCCGCCCCTGCGTCGTCGCCGCCGCCGTCGCTGCCGCCGGCGCTGCTGCTGCGACGCGGCGTGCCGCAGAGGATGCGCGCGAGGCCGGGGTGCGGCAGCGCCGCGCTGAGCGCGACGGCCGTCTCGCGCCGCTGCTGCGCCAGTGCCGCCGCCGCCGCCGCGGCGTCGCCGTCGACTCTACATGGCAGCGGAGCGCGCGCGGGAGCGACGCAGGTGAGATGACATTGCTGCTGATGAGAGTCTCGGTCAGAGTCAAGAGTGACGTCAGGGTCACCCTATCCCTGAGACGACGTGTCATGTAATGCGCAAGCGACGACAGCAGGGGGGGGCACAGCGCTGCAACCAATTCAGCTACTGCCCTGCGGCGACGTTCTGCTCGCAGCGGAGCATGCAGCGCTGTATGAGAGCACCGCTGCACTACGGAGAGACGCGCATGGGCTGTTGCGGCGTGCTGCATGTTCGCTGGCAGTGAGGCACAGCCCCAACCCACAAGCATCCACCGCACCAACAGCACGGCGCGCACGGCGCCCGACAACTCTGTTCATATATACCTGAGGAAGAGGTTGAGTGCCTGACGTTCCATCTCGCGCTTGTACAGGAGCGCGAGAGGGACCACGGTGACCGCGGCGGCGATGGAGGGCCCGAGGGCGTCCGGCGCAAAGGCGCCGGCCGCGATGAGCGCAGCCCCAAAGAGTGGCAGCGCGAGCGCCGCGGACGCGAAGCGCGCCTGCAGCGGAGCGGCGCAGCGCGCGAAACAGCCAGGCGCAGAGTCAGCAGCAGGATCAGCAGCGGGAGCAGCAGCAGCCGCCGCCTCTGCTGCCGCCGCCGCTGCTGCCGCAGTTGCGGCGGCGGTAGCAGCAGCAGCAGCAGCAGCAACGGCGGCAAGTATCAGAGAGACGGCCGCAGTGCTCTGCATAGAGAGCGTGAGTCCAGCGGTGGTGCGGCATTCAGAGCCTGCAGTTGCGTGCGGCTGTTGGGGCCTTGCGGGGCAATTGCGTTCAGCGGTAATTGCGCGCCGCTGCCGTGCGTACGGCAATGTACACCCTGAGTGTGAGTGTTTGTGGAATGTTGGGCGTGAGCGAAAGCGCGGCATTGAGATGTCAGGGGCGGTACGTGGGTTTGTGTTTGACGGCAGCGTTTGCTGCGCGCCGCGTGTGCAATGAGCATTGCCGAACCTCGATGAGAAATGCGATTGGCATTCTCCAGCAAGCAGCTGCGAGGCAATCAGACCACTGCTGCTATGAGCACAGCGCCGCCTGTCGTCCCCACGACCTCAGCACGGCACGGCATCGCGAGCCAACCGCAATCATCGTGACGTTCCATTCAAGAAAAAACGCCGTCAAAACAGTCCACTGCCAGCACGCATGAGACGCGACGCTTCCGCTCGCGTGCTACGCTCACCGCACTGGACAGCGACGCCACCAGCAGCAGCACCGCCGCTGCCGCCGTGGCGGGCTCCAGCAGCGCCGCCTCCGCGCCGTCCCCGGCGCCGCCGCTGCCGCACACCAGCAGCAGCGCCGCGCCGCACGCCGCAAACGCCACGTCCGCCGCCAGCGGCACGGGCAGCAGGCGGGACTTCAACCCTGCATGCCGCGGCGCCGCCGCCGCCTCCGCTGCCGCTCCGCCGGCCTCCATGTCTGCCAGCGCATCGCCAGCGGCGCCACTGCCCTCCAGAGCAGCCTTCCGGGCGCCGTCATTGGCGGCAGCAGCGCGGCCGTGCGCGCTGGCGCCGCTGACGACGGGCGAGGGGCGGCGCGCGCGGCGCGTTGCGCGCGATACGTTGAGCGCCGCCGCTGCCGCCGCGGCGCCCAGCGCCAGCGCCGCGGCAATGCGCCACGCGGGCCAGTCCGCGGTCGCCACCGCGGCGATCAGCAGCGCGGCCGCGAGCGCGCACTCCAGCGGCAGGCGCGGGTAGAAGGTGGACTTGAGCTCCGCCAGCCGCGCTGCGCAGCGCAGGGGTGGGGAGGGGGACGGAGGGCAGCTCAGCGAGGGCGGCAGCGGCGCCGCGGCGATGGGCGCGTGCGGGCGGATACGCCTGAGCAGGTGGCGGAAAGCTGCGGCAGAGCAAGCGGTGCGCAGACCGCGGAACAGCAGCGGCTGGCGTTCGCAGGCGTGCGCCCGACGTGCTGTTTTGGGCTGAAAGCGTGTTGCAGATGGCGTATGCGGCGCAACGGTCAGTCAAGTGCTCTGCACGCGCAGCAGCCGTTGCATTCCTGCGTCCCTAGCAAGTGCCTGCGCCGGCGCGCCGGGGTCGAGTGACCTGGACAGGCCGCGCTTCCTCGTCACATCAGCGCTGAGGGGCGCGTCATGCTACTTCAAGTACAAAACTTCACAGATAGCGCAAGCTTCACCATCTTTCCGCAAAGGACTTTTACTCTCCATGTGTGCTGCATCTCAGGCCCTGCATTGCTCGCGCGAACCGGCCGCTGCTCTACCCTATGATGCACACACACACGCCAAGACGTGAGCGCTGCTGCCGTCCCCCTCACCGCAGCGCGCCGGCGATGCCAGCTGCAGCCACCTGCGGTCCACGTCGTCCGCGCGCGCGGCGCCGTCCGCGTACGGCTGCGCCAGAAACGCGCGCGACTCGGGCCGCAGCCCCTCCAGCGTCCCCCCCGCCGCCGCCGCCCCATCCCCTGCCCCCCCCCCGCCGCCGCCGCCGCCGCCGAGCCCGTCCGGCAACAGCACCGCGAGCCACCCGTCTCCCGCATCGAGCCCGCGCAACCGCGTCAGGAACACCTCCCTGGTGACGCCGTCGTCCCGCTCGCGCTCCAGCAGCGAGTACTCCTTCTCCTCGCGCGCGTCGCCGCCACCGCTGCGCCGCGCCGCCGCCGCCGCCTCCCACGCCGCCGCCGGCGCGCCCGTGCCGCCGCCGCCCGCGGGCCCCCATCCCCCCAGCACTTGGACGGGCGGCGGCGGGTCCCCCGTCGTCAGCGCCGCGCACACCGCCTCGCGGCGCGCCACCTGCCACCAGCTGCGCTGCACGGGGCGCACCAGGGGGAACACGCGCGGGGGCTCCTCGGCGGCGGCGGCAGCGGCGGCGGCCGCGGCTCCCGGCACGGCGCCGGGCGCGGCGGGCTTGGCGGCGGCGGCGAAGCGCGCGCTGCTTGGCAGCACGGACGCGGCGTCGCGCTCTATGAGCAGCGCCGTCCTGTCCTCCAGCAGCACCTGCGCGCGGCGGCGGCAGCGGGGGCGTGTACTTATGGCATAAGAGCGGCGTTGCCGTAGGGGCTGGCGTACTGGCGTCTTGTCTTTTGAATAGCGTGTAATCTATTGAATGTGTGCCGCCTGCGGACAGAGCGTACCTAACGTCGGGGCATTGTGCGCGGCGACTGTGTGGCAAACACGGCGGCCGCGATGCGCAGCGTGACCCTCACAGGGCGGCCGCGTTTGCACTGTACAACTCCAAGTCAAATGCAGCAGCACGTCAGACGACATGCCAGCAGGGAGACTTTGAGGAGCGTGTCGCGCGCCACCGCAGCCACGCATCCGGCGACAGCGTACACCGACAAAGCCGTCGCACCCCATCCGCCATGCACCTCACCTGGCCCGCCTGCCCGAGGTGCGCGAGGCTCGTGGCGACCGTGAACACCTGCCCGATGAGGTGGTACGCCAGCGGCCGCGTCAGCACGGCGCCGCCGACCGCGGGCCCGCTCGCGACGCCCGCGCACACCTCCACGCCGAGCGCGGCGCCGACGGCGACGGCGTCGCACGCAAAGTTCACCGCGGCGGCGGCGTCGTTGGCGGCGGAGCCGAGCGACGCCGGCAGCCCGACGCACGCCGCGTACAGGCAGCCGCCGCACGTCGGCAGGCGCGCGGCGCCGGCGCGCTCGCGGCAGATGTCGAGCTCGCGCAGCAGCGCGTCGGCCAGCGCCGCGGCGCCGCTGCTGTCGCCGACGGCGGCGTGCAGCAGCGCGCCGCCGTCGGCCGCGCGCACGGCGACGATGGACACGAGGCGGCGCTCGGTGGAGCGGCGCGTGGCGCCAACGAACCGCGTCAGCGAGCGCCTGACGGCGGCGCCGCCAGCGGACTCGCCGCCGGCGCGCCTGCTTCTTGCGGCCCCACCACCGCCGCCGCCGCCGGCGCTGCCGCGCAGCTCCAGGAGCGTGCGCCACGTCGCGGCGGGCAGCTGCGCGGCGACGATGCCGTCGCCGAGCGCGGCCTCCTCCAGCGCCGCCGCGCGCATGTACGCCGCCGACGCCGCTGCCCTGTAGCCCTGCAGCACCAGGCAGTCCAGGGTCCACGCTGCCTGCAGCGCCGCGAGGCCGAGCACGCCCAGGGCACACAGCGCCAGGATCCGGTGTCCCGAGTCCAAGCGCCTGGTGTCGTCCGGCGTCGCCAGAGCGCAGGCTGCGTACGCCGCAAAGGCGGCCAGGCAGAGCGCCGTGGCATGCGCCGTGCGGAGCGAGGCCGCAAGCAGCAAGAACGCCATACCCGCCAGCAGTCCGCCGCCGAGCAGCAAGGGTGTGTGCGTTGTGGCCTCAAGGATAGTCGGAAGAGCCAGCAGGCCCACGGCACAAAAGAGGTCCACCACCTTGGTGACTGCTGGTGTGGCAGAGCCAGCAGCAAGCAGCAGGCCGCATATCGCGACAGCAACACCTGTGTAGGCAGCGGCTGACGTGACTATGTCCCCGAGGTCCAGCCAGCTCCAGGCCTGCGCCCATGTCACGGCAACAGCGACAAGAGCAGTGCAGGCGATGTGCTCGCTACGGTGTTGCAGCCGGGCTGATCGCCTGAAAGCCACGTAGTGTCTGGAAGATTTGACATCTGCTGCGCCCTTCTGAGAGACCAGTGGCTTCAGCCAGGACACCAACCACAGCGTAGCACTCGCGTTCCCATTGAAGGTGCCCGCGACGATGTGTTTAGCCACGTTCCTCATCGTCTTCCTCCTGCTCCATTGCTGGCCTGAACAGAGGCAGGCAGCGGCCTCAGCAGGGTGCGCTGCCTCTCAGCAGCAGGGCGCACTTACAGACAGACACTGCTTCGGCTTTTTTCCATGAAGTTCACTGGAAGTTGGAGTGTCACCCTACCGCAATTTATTGCCACGCAAACCAGCTGCAAATGACGTGCGGAGCAGAAAATTGGCGAGCCTCCGGAGCACGATGGCAGCTGCGTCTTTTTCGGGGACTTCCGTCCGCAGCACATAGCGATGTACGGATGTGGGCCAGCGTCTCTCACACCTTCAGAGACTATCCTGCTGCTTCTCAATCTTATTCAGTGGACCCCAAGTTGAACGTGGGCTGAGAGAACCAGCTGCAAAGCTCCCCACTGGAGCATCAGCACTCTCTAGATAGGGTTCCACCTCCCACAATTGTGGCACTGGCACTGCAGTCTCCGAACGCTGGACCTGGTCCACTGCGGCACTGCAGCTTTCCAAAGTTGTTGGTAAAACAGGCGTGCAATAGCATAATGACATGTGCACACAGCATCACGGTTACCTTGAGAATTCTGGCCATAACCTTCGGCTAGTAGCGGTCAAGCAACTACTGTTTAAACTTCGAAGTTGTTGCATGATAGTTAGATTTAAATTAAGCATCAATCGCTTCAACTGACGTCTTTGGGGACTGCATTTTATCCACTGTCTGCGCAGCATACTTCTAGACTTTACTATCATATGGTACTAGCATTCACTTGGCAAGCCTGGGTCATTTTGCCGCTGTGATGGCTGCCATGGCAGTGGAAGCTGCCGGGTGCTTGGCAACAGCCTGAGGGTCGCCGTGTGCAAACAGCCTGAACGTCTGTCTACACACGTGTCGCTTGGTTTCTGGCTTAGCTCAGCTTCGCCTACTGGCAGCCTGCCAGTGAGCTAGCAGTTCGCATAATGGTCACAAGTGGCACTCGTTCAACTTGAAGTTGCAAGCATAGAACCCGGGCGGGGCATCAAGAGGGGGTTCTGGGCGCTTCTGCATGGTCTATGTTAGCCATAATAATGCAACAATAGGTGCGTGCCGCTGTGTTAATCTGCCACCCCCCAAATATCTTAGTGGACGCCGGCAGCTGCAATGTCCACCCCCCATGGATCGTATTATCATGGTCCCAATGCATCAGCTGCATGCTGTTCATGTTAGATGGTACCTGAAGGTGCAAATACTGATGGTGCATCCATCTTGCCTTGATCTGTTGGCACAAAAAAAAGTTGATTTCACACAATGCAAGTCTCCAAGTGGGGGGCGCTGCTCTGATTGTTCAAATTTGGCGTTCACGCCATAGGCAACACGGCAAGGGGAGAGCGATGAAAAGAAAGAAGGAGCAGGCGGCAGAGGAAGGCGCGCCATATCGTGCAAGCACCAGGAAAACTGGCGCGCGAGGCAGTGGCGAGGGCGGCTCAGGTCAGCCGGCACAATCAGCTGAAAGTCAACTCTGTTTCAGTCCTCAAGAGTCGGAATGTCTTTGCGCTCAGCGCAGCAGGAGGAGCTGCAGCGTGAGCTTCTTGATGAGGATACTAGGTTCGCACATGCTGCTCTGATGGTGTCATCTTCAGTGGACGTACTGTTGGCGCGCTGATGCAAGCTTCAATGCAACACACAGAGGTGTGTTTGTGGTAAGGTGATTCACAATGGAAGTTTATCTCTGTGTGTGCTGATGCCTCAAGCTCAGCCCGACAGGCATGGACCAGGCTCATGATTGCTTCTCCGTTTCCGAATACTTGTTCTTGTGCAGCTGTGGGTTGAGGATGCTGTTTCAGCATCAATTGGTCGCTTCATTGAAGCGCAATGCTGTAGGTGATCAGCAAGAGTTAGTGACTGTGCGTGCACCTTCTGTCGTTGCTTCGTCGCTCATACGCTGAAGGCGTAGGTATGGCCAGCGAGTCCAAATCGCCACCACGGCGGCCGACGACAAGGGGAGCCTCCCACCCTGCCCTGCAGCATGCAACCCCGGCCGCCTCTGCTGCGGCAGTCGCAGCTGTTGCGCCAGCAGGCTTTCCCCATGTGCTGTACAGCATTCTGGAAATGGAAGCGCCGGACGTCATCAAGTGGACATCGTCTGGGCAGGCATTTGGCATACAAGATATGGCCACCTTTAGAACTGTGATCCTGCCCAAGCACTTCAAACACGACAAGTTCTCCTCTTTTCAGCGGCAGCTTAATCTTTATGGGTTTCGCAAGGTGAGACGTACACCTTGCACCGGCGCCAGTCTGAATTGACGCAAGACGCGACAGCAACTGCTGTTTACCTTGCTCCAAACCCAGCCTTCGCTTCGCACTGCAGCAAGTCATCGCGCCAATGCGGCGCCTGCAGCCGGCAACTGCTCACACGGACGCGCCGCCGCCGCTGCTGCGCGTCGCTGCCCGCCCGCTGCCAGATCGTGCGCGGCAGGGAGTCCGGCGGCTACATGCACAAGGACTTCCAGCGCGGGCGCCTGGACCTCCTCAAGCACGTTAAGCGCGGCTACATGCCGCCGTGCCCGCCGGAGTACGAGAAGAAGATCTACGGCAGCGGCGCGCGCGGCGAGGACTCGGAGGCGGACAGCGACCCGGAGCTCATACCGCCGCCGCGCGGCGCGACGACGGCCGCGTTCATCAGCGCCGCGCACCTGCCCAGCGCGCAGGCGGCGGCGCCGCCGCGGCCGGCCAAGCAGCGCGCGTCGTTGCACGCGCCGCCGCCGCAGCAGCAGCAGCAGCAGCAGCAGCAGCAGCCGCCGCCGCCGCAGCAGCAGCTGCAGCTGCCGCCGCCGCAGCAGCACGTGCAGCAGCAGCGACGCTCGGATCCGCTGCAGGGCCGCTCGGACCTGCTGCAGGGCCGCTCAGAACTGCTGCAGAGCCGCGCGGAGCTGCTTCAGGGCCGGCACGAGCAGCAGAACCTCGGCTACAGCGCGGAGTCGCCGGCTGCGCGCCGGCGGCAGGCGCACGCGCATGGCATCGGCGGCGGCGGCGGCGGCAGTGGCGGCAGCGGAGGCGGCATGCATGTGGAGGCGGCGCAGAGTCGCGGTGCGCACGCGCACGCCGGCCACGAGGAGCTTGTGCACAGCAGCAGTGGCGGTGGCGGCCAGCACATGCACGCCCGCGCGCAGCCGCTGCTCAGTCCCGTGGAGCCGATGCACAGTCGCTTAGACATGCTGCACGGCAGACCGTCGCTGGAGCAGCTCTTGCGCAGCAGAGGCAGCGGCGGCAGCGTTGGCGGCGGCA
This sequence comes from Tribonema minus, assembly GCA_017506865.1. NCBI lineage: Eukaryota > Xanthophyceae > Tribonematales > Tribonemataceae > Tribonema > Tribonema minus. The sequence goes on along the minus strand of JAFCMP010000521.1, from coordinate 733,160 downwards.
GCAGCGGCGGCGGCGGCGGCGGCGGCGGCCACGCGGAGCAGCTGCACCGGCGGCCGTCTTTTACGCAGCAGCATCGCATGGCCTCGCCGCGCCAGCGGGAGCCCATGGCGCTGAGGCCGGCTTCTATGCTAGATGAGATGAGCGCTGATGTGGCTGTTGGCGCGGAGCAGCTGCGGCGTCTTAGCGCCAGCAACCTGACGTTCAGCGGCGACTTAGACGATCTGAGCTGCAGCGGCGGCGACAGAGGCGGCGACGGCGGTAGAGGTGGCGTTGGCAGGGAAGGCGCTGGTGGCGGCGGCGGCGGTGGCGGCAGCAGCAGCGGCGGCAGCAGCATCGCATCGGCCGCAACGCACATGGCATCGTTTGCTAGCAGCGCCGCGCGCGGTAGCGACGGGAGGGGCGGTATGGGCGCAGGTGATGCCAGCGCTGCTGCAGCTGCAGACCTGAGATTCGGGGCGCAGGGGGCGTCGTCAATGCCCATGCCGGCCGCCAAGGAACGGACCGCGCAGGGGCACGGCGGCGACTCAGCGGCGGACATTGCGGTGAGAGATGGGGATAGCGTACGCTGCGGGCTTGTGCGTCACCATGTCTGATCTTTGTGAGCTGTGCATGGAGGCTAAGCCGGGGGGGGTGGCTGACGGCGGCCATGGAGCCTGTGTATCACCATGCTTGCTGTAGTGACTGCAAAGTTCAAGCACCATAGCTCTAGCCACCGGCAGGCTATTAGCTCAGGTGGTGTGCTGTGCCGTGCTGCGCTCCGTTGCTTTGTACAAGCACCTGCCTTGCTGCCAGAAGAGGATGCAGTGGCGCTAACTGAGAGATGTGTGTCTGCTGTGTTGTTCGCTCATGTCAGCGGCGGCGCAAATCAAGCATCAGTGGAGTGAGCAAACTGTTTCCTAGAGCAAGGTGAGCGTCTTCCTTTTGTCTACACTAGATGTGACGCTCTTCCACTGTATCCAAAGGCATTGCGTTGGTCCCGCGCGGCAGCTCACGTCAGTGCATGACGTCATTGTGTTCAACTGTCGGTTGATACCCCATGCCGTATGATCATCTGCTGAAGGTGAAGTGAATGCTACTCGCGTTGTGCAGCTCGCAAGGCGTGCACGTCATGCACACATGGATATCGTCGACATTTAGCATCTGCGTGTGAGTCCGCTGATTAGGTTCATAGGTTCATATGTTGCAGTGCACTCGCCTAGCTCAATGTGATCATGTACTGTGCTTTGTCATGGTGTACTGCGGTATACTTGGGGACAGCATTGCACATCAGACCTGCGCGCGTCATCTGCCAGCAGCAGCTCAATCTGCCCTTGTGCAATGCTGATCCTGCAGAGCCAGCAGCACGTCGAACCTCAGCAATGCGCCGCTGACCGCCGCGGCGGGCGCCAAAGTACAGCTGGACCATAACAGCATAGACGCCGCTGTCATGCGCGCACCCCCGCACAGCTCCGCCCTCCCCGAGCGACCCCACAGCGTCAGCTCAGTATCCTCGCGCACCGGCCAGTCGCTACGGCCACCGTCCGTGCAACCGTACACCGCTTCGCGGCCGCAGTCAACCCAGCCTTACGACTCAAGGCATCCCACGCCTCTGCCGATGGCGGCAGCGCAGCCGCACGACGGCGGCGGCGCTGCGGTCGCCGCCGCTGCTGCTGCCGCCGCCGCCGCCGCCGCTGCCGCCGCTGGCGGCGCTAGAGCCATACCGCCGCCGCTGTCCATTCCGCCGTCGCCGCACATGCCGCACACGCGCGGCAGCTTCACTGCGATGCTCGCGTCGCTGGAGGCGCAGCTCCAGCAGCAGCGCACCGCCGCCGGCACGTGCACGCAGAGCGGCAGCAGCGATCTGCCGGTGTTTGCGCAGCCGTGCTTCACGAACCACCTGCGCGAGCTCGCGAACGAGCTGCACCACTCGGCGCGCGGCATCACGCCGCGCGCCTTCAGCGGCGACGCCGACGACCGCGGTGGCGGCGGCAGCGCGCTGAGCGGCCTGGACCTGCTGCACGGCACGGCGGTGCAGCGGCGCAGCAGCCTTACGGAGCTGTACATGGCCGCGCAGCGCCGCGGCAGCATGCTAGACCTGATGCAGGGGATGGGGGTGGGCGCCGCGCCGGGTCAGGACCTGCCGCTGCCGCAGCAGCATGGCAGCAGTGGCGGCGGCGGCAGCCCTGTGCGCAAGCGGTCGCGGAGCGAGATGGAAAGCGACGCGGCCGCAACGGCTGCCGCCGTGGCCACTGCAGCAGCTGTCGCAGCGTCCATGGGCGGCGACGGCGGCGGCGGCAGCGGCGGCATGCGCAGCAGCATACCGGGAGCGACGCTGCGCCCATCCATCCTCAGCGCGTTGTCCATACTGACGCAGGGCAGCGGCATAGACGGCTCTGGCGCAGGCGCGCCATCACACGAGCACGGTGGCGACAGCAGCGTTCACCACCACAACAGCCAACACCACCAGCAGCCACCGCAGCAGCAACATGGGCAGCAGCAGCAGCAGCAGGGCATGCTGCCGCAGCTGCACGACTGGATGGACGGCTATTACCTGCAAGATGCCGTGCGCGACCTTGACCAAGTTGCTGCTACGGAACAAGCGCTGAGCAGTGGCGATGGCGGCAGTAGTGGCGGTCTTGACCACCGCCTGTCACAAACGAAGCTGCGCGCCAGCGTATACGTCCTGCTGAGCGTGCTGTCATCAGTAGATGGCGAGATGGCGGCGGCGGGCGGGTCATCAGTGGCGGCGGCCATCTCCCCACGGCCGCATGGCAGCCAGCAGATGCACCAGCAGCACCACCTCTCACAGCAGCAGGAGCCGCAGCAGCAGCAGCAGCAGCAGCAGCACCACCACCACCTCTCGCAGCAGCAGGAGCAGCAGCAGCACAACCACCAGCAGCAGCAGCACCACCACCACTACCAGCAGCACCACCAACAGCAGCACCAGCATCAGCATCACCACCAGCAGCAGCAGCAGCAGCAGCAGCAGCAGCAGCAGCAGCAGCAGCACCAGCAGTACCACCACCACCACCACAACCCTCACCAACCGCAGCACCAGCACCAGCGACTGCCGTCGCCAATGCAGGCAATGGCATTTGCGGCGCCGCTGCCCGCGCCGGAGCGGCGGCGCAGCAGCGTAGGCGCGTTCCACTGGAACAGCGCCGTGCTGGGTGCAGGGAGCGCTATGGGGCCGGAGCAAGAGCCACGTAGATCCTCAACGGAGACGCCGGAAGCGCGACAATGTCACACGTAGGAAGCTCGTAGTGTGCACAGCCGTTGTGCACGCGCGTTGATGATGAGTTTAGTCGCCCGAATCCCCGCTACAGCGGGGCTGCAGAAGAGAGGAGCGGCGAGAGGGCAGCGGCGTGCGACACCATTTTACGTGAGGGATGTAGTCAGGCCGTCGCATGTCGCAGCTTTTGACCTGCGTAGCGTGGTTGCCTGCGGACCTGTGCTGTGACACGTGGATGCCTTCAAATGGCGAGAGTACCTCCCGTCATTGACGGCTCGTTTTTCTCCACATGTGCTGCGATCTCTCTTGCTGCTGGTGGCTTGAATTAATGCAGTTGCCAAGTCGTTGGAGGCTTGACGAAAGTCTTGATCGCAGAATGCCTCCATCGGAGCGTGCTGCCCTTAGAGGGTCATCACGGCCAGGTGATTTTGTGCTTAAACACATAAACACAGGCGTGCCCAGAGGGAGTAGACCTGCGCTAGTGCGCGCAACCGTACAGAAGGGGGAGCGGGAGAGGGGGGGGGGGTGCGGGGGGTAGTGAGGGGTGCATCCATTGCGGTGCCGCCCCGTGCTTCGTGTGATGCTCCAACTTGTGCGAGCGAAGCGTGCTGCGCTTGCGCTGTTGTTGCGCTGCCGATGCTATGCATGGCTGCCAACAGCTGCACGCGTTTGCTCCAGGTTTGGTGTGCAATGCGTGGCAGTGAAACAACAGCAGGGCGTCATTCCACACATGAGCCATAGTCGCCTCCTATATTGCCTCTGATGTTGGTCGGCAGGTGAGTAGGCATGTCATCACCTCTATGGTCACGTAAGATTGCTGTTGGTGCGGGGCGATGCCGACCAGCACCAACTCGTCGCAGCGTCCATGGGCGGCGACGGCGGCGGCGGCGGCGGCATCGCAGCAGCACACCGGGAGCGACGCTGCGCCAATCCATCCTCAGCGCGTTGTTCATACTGACGCAGGGCAGTAGCATAAGCGGGCCTGGCACAGGCGCGCCATCGCGCCAGCCGGGTGCCACCGCCAACAGCCAACACCACCAGCAGCCTCCGCCAACATAGTCAGCGGCAGCAGCAGCAGCAGCAGCATTACCACCACCACAACCTCCACCATCAGCAGCAGCGACTGCCGTCGCCAATGAAGAGAATGGCATCTGCGGCGCCGCTACTGCGCCGGAGCGGCGGCCGCGCAGCGTAGGCGTTCCACTGGAATACAGTAACGCTGTGGGGTGCAGGAGAGCAAGAGCAGATCCTCCACCGAGACGCCGCAGCGCGATAATGTCAAAGTAGGAACCTCGTAGTGGTGCACAGCCGTCGTGCACGGCAGAATGTAGTCGGAGCAGTCGCATGTGTCGCGCGGTTTAGCGCGGAGTCGGGTGTGCGCCACGTGGATGCCTTCAAACGCTCCCGTCCTTGACGGCTCGTGTTTCTCAACGTGTGCTGCGATTCTCCTTGTTGCTGGTGGCTTGCATCGCCAAGTCGTTGAAGGCTTGCTTAAAGCCTGACGAGAGAGTGCCTCCCCCACGCTGCCGGCGGCGTGTTCTACAATTTGCGACCGTTCACTTTGGCTTCTTCTCTGCGCAGCGCAAGTTCATCATCACGGCCAGGTGACCTTGTGTGCTTTGACTCGTAAACCCAGGTGTGCCTACAGGTTTTGCCTGCTACTACAACCAGAGACCTCGAGCAACCGCGGAGCGCGCTTGCGCTGTGAGGGAGACGGGAGACAGCTGACCCTCAGAAGCGAAATCAGCGCGGGGGTTGTGTTCGTCACTGGCGTCTAGAAGAACAGACAGAGGCTTGAGATAGCTGGCGACCTAGTGAAGCGAAAGCAGAGAGACTTGCTAGCTGGCGTTCAAGGGTGCGGTTGGCGTGGTTCCTTCGCGCGCAGGGCACCGCCGCAGTCACCAGCCATGACCATGCAAACACAGCATGGTTATACCGACCAGGGACAGCTCAGGCCATTGACCGCCACTGCACCAGCGGGCTTCCCGTACGTGCTGATTTCCATCCTGGAGAACGAGAGCCCAGAGATCATCACATGGAGCAGCACCGGGAGAGCCTTCGGCATCCGCAACATGGCCGCCTTCAAGACCAAGATCCTGCCCCAGTACTTCAAACACGACAAGTTCTCCTCCTTTCAGCGGCAACTCAACCTCTATGGTTTCCGTAAGGTGAGACGCGGACATTCAGAGCATACAACAGCGCACTTTCATTGCTGTCAGCTATGCAATGCGGTCCTCTCATGTGTCGAGACGAGACGACTACGCGTTCCCTTCGCTGGATGTGTGTATTTGGCGGTTCGTTGTGCACTCAGTCAATGAGGCGTGGGCATGCCAGCTTCTCTGCTATCAACAGCGATTGACCGCCACATTTCGCGCTGCTGCATGCCGCGCTACGTACACGAACGGGCTTTCTCCGGGTCCACTCTCGCTTCGACTCACCCCCCCACCGCCACTCACGAATCCACCGCCAACCGCCATGACGCACGTGGCAGATCGTCAAGGGCAGGGAGAGCGGCTGCTACATCCACTGCTACTTCCAGCGCGGCCACCCGGAGCTGCTCAAGCAGGTGCGCAGGGGGCAGGTCCCCCCCTGCCCCCCCCGCTATGAGCGCAAGGTGTACGGCTGCTCCACGCGCCCGCGCCAGGGCGCCGGCAGCGCGCTGGACGGCACCGCGCGCACCAGCGACAGCAGTAGCGACAGCGAGCCGGAGATGCGCCGCGCGTTCGACGCGGCGCCGCCGCGCCAGGCGTACGGCGGCGCGGGCGGCTACGGCGCGGCGCACGCGCACTCGCACCTGCAGCAGCACGTGCAGCAGCAGCCGCCGCCGGGGGGCGTGGACGGGGCGCCGTGGGACGGCTCGTTCCGCGAGCAGATGGTGCGTGCCTGCGCGTTTTGCGGCGCGCTGGGGGTCGGGGCGCACGCTCGCCCCGCCCGCCGCTGCCTGTGTCCATGCCCTATTGGAAGGAAAAACACCTTGTCCTTCGGCGCAGGCGCGTGGTGCGCCGCACACAGACGTGCTGCGCTGCGGTCAGCGCAGTTTGCCAGCTGCGGAAATGAGTGCTACGAGCGGCGGTGGTCATGCGCTGCAGGTCATGGCGCGGAGGTCCTTGAGGTGGAGAATTGAGGTGGCGCTGAACGGGGGGGAAGGGAGGGGGGGGGTGGGGGGGGGTGGGCGTCAAGTGGGATATGCCAGCTGCAGCCTGTAACTCACGTGCGCGCGCGTGCTTTCAGTGGTATTTAAATGTTCTAATTGTTGACCGGACCTCAATGCCTGCCCACAAGCACGTTTCGCGTCATGAGACAGACAGCGTTTCGTCGCTAAGTGTGTTGGGCAGCATGTGCGAGATCATTGTTGCCCTCAGCGTTGACAATCGCGGACTACTGCATCATCCGCAGCGGGATCCTCTGCCACATCACAAAAGAGCATGTCATGCGGGAACATGGGCAGAGCGGTGTCCTCAGTCACATTGTAGCCCAGTTCGCGGGCTTGCTGCTGCTACTGTACTCACACTGTACACAACCGTCTGTTTGTTCTTTTCTCGTGCTCAGGAGCGCCGTGAGACCAGCAGCAGGAGGGTTACCAAGCTGTTCCCTGGCAGGTGCGAAATTTGAACAGTTGAAGACTTGATTTCCATTGAGCATTACCGCTACAATATTGTAAACTCCACATTTACCACACTATTGGAGTGCGCAACACAATACTGAATACAACAACATTTCTCACTCTGTTGGAGTGCCCAACACGGTCAATTGGCCCCCATTGCGTTGCGTCGTGATGCGCATCTGAGTGCTTACTTGAAAAAGCACCATCCTCCAGTCATCCTCTGAACAGTATCTGATTCAGGATCCTGAACTCAATCTGTTTGTGCATTCAAAACTGAGCTGAAACCATTCTGTGTTATGAGTGATGACTCAGTACTGAACTTATATTGGAAGTACTTGCAATCAAAAATGGCGTGTCGTTTGTGCATTCAGCGCAGCCTCACGCGCATGGATGACAGCGTGGCCAGTCCTTGGGAGTACAAATGCAATGCACGTTAACCACCTGCTTATGTGTCCACCTGCTTCTGTAGAGAGTACTGGCCCGCACTCAGAGTCATCCAGTTGTCGAGTCGTCGAGTGTTGCACCTTCACTGGCGAGCACACAAAGCAGTGCTCAGTACTTACAGCTCAGCGCCTTCCTGCGCTGATGACACATAATTCGGCATCTGCTACTACTGTAGTGCGGCTTCAAGCGCTTCCAGAGTCCTCAATCGGCAATTGCTGGGGTGGCACGGGCTGAGAAGAGCAGATGACGGACTCTGCGCCTGGGTAATGCCATCGCGTACACTCGCCGCATCAGGGTCACTCCGCCTTGGCAGGCCGCCTGCGCGCTACCATCCAATACACCGGCTGGCTGCGCACTCACAGCCCCATGCGCTCAAAGATGCGAGAGAAATGGCACAGCCGCTGCCGCGCCGCATCACGCACACCTCTCAAACTGTTGTACGCCAATTTGACGTGCCGCAGGTCCACGCCCCTCGGCGCCGCCTTCGGCGCGCCCGCCCCCGCGTACACGGCGCCGCTGGACGCCCCCGTGCTGCCGCACGCGCAGCAGCACGCCATGGCGTTCAACGGCGCGCCCGCTGCCTTCGGCTACGGCCCCGGCGGTTACGGCGGTTACGGCGGCGGCGGCGGCGGCGCTCAGGACGGACCCGTCCGCAGCAGCTTCTGCGCCATGCTCGGCGCGCTGGAGCAGGAGCTGCGGATGAACGAGGTACTCGGCGGCGGCGGCGGCGGCGAAGATGCGGGCGCGATGGCAGCTGCGCCGCCCATGTACGGCGTCGGCACCGGCCTCACCTTTGGCAACGGCGGCCTCGGCGGCGGCGGCGGCGGCGGCGGTGGCGGCAGCGGCAGCAGCAGCGGCAGCGGCGCGGCGGCGGGCGCGGACCTCACGCTCTTCGAGCGCCCCGGCTTCGGCTCGCAGCTCCTCGACATGGCGTACGAGCTGCGCGACTCGCGCGGCGGCGGCGCGGGCGACGTCGGCGCGACGGCGTCGCTGCTCGCCGACGGCGGCGACCTGCTGTCGCTGCCGTCGCCGCCGGCGCCAGCGATGCGCGACGTGCTCGGCCCCTCGGACGGCGGCGGCGGCGGCGGCCGCAGCGGCGGCAGCAGCATGCGCCTGCGCAGCAGCGTCACGCGCCGCCACTCGCTCATGGAGCTGCTGCGCTCCGTGGACACGCAGGCGCCGCCCGCGAAGCGGCGGCGCGTGAGCGCCGCCAGCGCCAGCGGCTGCGACGCGCGCAACAGCGGCGCGTCCACCGCCGCGCTCACGGACTCGGACCTGCCGCTGCCGCGCGGCTCGGCGCTGCGCACGTCCATACTGACGGCGCTGATGGCGATCAACCAGGAGCCCGCGGCGGCGGCGGCGCCGGCAGCAGGCGGCGGCAAAGCGGGGAGGGAGGCAGGCGTCAAGGAGGAGCAGCAGCAGCAGCCGGCGGAGGCGCCGCCGTCGCCGCCGCAACGGCACGACAGCGGCATGCTGGATCTGCTGTGGCCGGAGGTGGGCGGCGCAGCTCTCAGCTGCTGTGTGTGCATGCGGTGTGTTGCATATCTGCCACCACATGGTGATCATTGCCGGTATATGCGCAGTCATGAGGGGGTGTTCGCCAGCAATGATGCATGCGCTCCATGTGTTGAGCTGTCAGAACGATCGGGCTTGAACGTCAGTATTGTGGCGTTTTGGTGTTCGAAAGCAGCTTGTGATTTTAGTCGTACCACTGTCTGTGGCGCTGCTGCGGACCTGGAATGTTTGTCATAGGGTGTCGCTCTGGTGGATCACTTCGTACGCCTGGGCTCCACGCGGCTTCGACGCGACGGCAGCAGTTGCGAAACACGATGATAATGTCACAGTATCGGTCGCACCTCGCGGCGACTGGAAACAGTCGGCCGCACAGCAGCGGCGCATAACGGCATCAGAAGACCCTCCAATAAGTATGCTATGCAAGTCAAAACCAGACGTTCACCTTCCGCCCCCCCCTTCCACCCCCCCCCCCCCCCCCTTGCCCCTGTGCGCCATGCTGCAGGTCCGGCGGCGCTCCACCCTCGCCGACTGGATGGACAGCTACTTCCTCGACAACGCCATCAAGGACCTGGAGGCGTCGTGGGAGATGTCGCCCGCGGCAGTGCCTGCCGCCGCGCCCGCCGCCGCCGCGCCGGCGCCGCCAGCGGACGACGCGCCTGCCACGGCGGCAGCGGCGGATCCGAACAGCGGCGCCAATGGCGCGGCAGCGGCGGCGGCGGCGCAGCAGCAGCAGCAGGATGCGGCGGCGGCGGAGGAGAAGGCGGCGGATGCGGCGGCGACGGCGGCGGCGAACGTCGCGGTGGCGCGCACGCGCAGGCTTGGCGGCAGCGGCACCAGCGACACGGACACGGCGCGCCTGCGCGGCAGCATCTTCGTGCTGCTCAACGTGAGTGCGGAGGGCAGACACACACGCGCGCGGTTCTTTGTGGGGTTTTGGGGGGGGGGGGGGGGGGGTATGTGCTGCGAGAGTGCACGCGTTTTTGCATGCAGTGACCGCGCAGGCGGTGGCCTCTGATACGAAGGGGCGGTATCGCTACATGTTGCAAGAGCGTACACGTTTTGGCATGCGGTGACCGCCCAGCCGGTGGCTTCTGATGGAGTCGGGGCTGCCTGCCTATGGGCGCACATTTGAGCGCTGCCGCTGTTTTCCATGCCAGCTCGCGGTGGTGAGCAGGGTACAGTGTGATGCGCAGTGAGTATGTGTTGCCCGGACAGGGAGCTGCATGTGCCATTGAGCTGTCGTTCACGCGTGGAGTCAGACGGCGCGCCGGAATGCATGCCTACACCAATTTGAACGCCTCCATCAGCACCCACGGGTGATGTCCTGGCGGCAGCAATACAGCGTGGCGTGCACCCTACATGCTGAGCATGGTCACAGAGCTCAGCAGTGCCCCCCCCCCCCCCCCCGGGCCTCCCATCTCGCTTCGGCACATACCCTGTATGTTGTGTTGAGCATGCTCGCAGAGCTCAGCAGTGTGCTCACCCCCCCCCCCCCCCCCCCCATCCCAGGTCCTCGCGAACGCGAAGGACGAGGAAGACGAGGGCGCGTTCGAGGCAGCGTTCAACAACGCCGACTTGGCGCCGGAGCCGCTCGCGGAAGCGCCCGCGAAGATGCAGCAGCCCGCGGAGGAGGGCACGCTGATTGGCGCGTAGGGCGCCGCGGGCTGAGCTCTTCTGCGCCCGCATAGGGCACAGCAGGGGGTGGGGCAGGCGTAGGGCACCGCAGAGGCGGGGGGGGGCAGGCAGATGCCGTCCTCACTGCAGGAAAAGGGGGGAAACACGCGGGTAACGAGCCCCTTGCACGCACGCTGATTGGCGCGTAGGGCGGCGCTGGTGACTGAGCGCTGCTGCGCCCGCGTGCTCGCAGTTGGGGGGCACCGCAGAGGGGAGGGGGCAGGCGATGCCGTCGACACTTCAGGAGAAGGGGGAAAACACGCGGGTAACGAGGAAGGAGCCTTTTCTGTGTGCGAAAGGCACACCACAGAGACGAGGGGGTTGGGGGGCGGGGGGGTGGTCGGAGGCAGTTTCTTGGAGCACTGCCCCAGGCGGGGGACGGGGGGGGGGGGGGGGGGGGGGAGGGGAGAAGAAGGGGGGGGTGGGGGGGTATCATGCACCATACATGTGCATTCGGCAGACGCGAGTTTGAGCAATTTGACCAGGTGCGCGCACGCAATGCGTAGGTGGCAGTGCGCGGGCGCCAGGGAGTTTACCATTGCACGTATCTCACTCCATTCTGGAGTGAGGCTCGCTCGATGTGCAAGGCTGTGGGGTGAAGCAGAAGGGGGGCGGGGGAGAGGGGGGGAGGGGAGGAGGGGAGGGAAGGGGGGGGAGGGGGAAAAGGGGAGGGAGGGGGAAAAGGGGGGGGAGGGGGAGGACGGGGGCAGCGCGATCTTTGCCGCACAGATGCACGCCCCCTGGACACACATACTGAATTTGCGGGAGACGCCATACTGTTTTCCGTTTTCCGCGCGACACTGTGCAGCACTGTAGGACATTAGTCACGTTCAATGCCGAGGGGGGCTGGAGCTCGCGGGCTCCCGAATTCAACTCCAAGCCCCCCCACTGCGCGCCCCTGAAACGGGGGACGCCCGCCCGCCCGCGCGTTAGGCGCGGCTGCGTGTGTACATGTCTGAGAGAGAGGAATCCATCCCTAGCGTGGCCACAATTGGAGGCCGGGGGCGGAGAGGCTCCTTGGGGGCCGGGCCCTGCGGCGTGATTGCCCCGAGCGTGCCACACAAGTGTGCGTGTCTAAGGTGCTGCAACTGCAGCTGGCCGCAGCGCTCACGCGTGGCGCCGCCGCCGCTTTCAACGCCCCGCCATAGAGGCTGTCACTTATGCACAGATGCACCCTCGTTACGCGTGAGCGCTGCGCCTATTGCGTGTGCGCCCTCTTGTTGATTCTACTGCCATTTGTCCTTTTTTCTTGCTCAGGGCGCGAAAACGCTCAGATGAATGATATCTGAGCTTGCTGTACCGAATCTACATGGTTGTGTGTCGGCATGAAAGTGTCTCAATGACGATCGCTCAAACGACGCCGCAGAATGGCATCTATACTGGTTTGCATCGGTATGTCACCCTGTGAGAGGCATCACGGTCAGACTGTGAAACACGCTCGCCCCTGCAGCAAAGCCCGCTGTTGAGGCAGCAAGCTGGTCGCGTGCTTCACCATTTCTTGCAGCGCACCAGCAGCGCTCGCAACATCCCATTTGACGTTGACCATGGCTGGGGCCACCGGTTGACACAAATGCGGTGCATCGTCACCAAAGGGGGTGACTGAGCAATGTTGGGATGGCCAGTCACAAGAGTGCTCCAAGGGATTTTGCCTGCGACAGAAGCTCGGTTCACCATTTGTGTTCTCATGGAGGTTTCATGACCTGTGAGGCCGAGTATCTCTTTCTAGGGTATTAGGCCGAGTATCTCATTTCTAGGGTATGTTCAGCTTAATGGGAGTGGCAAAGTTTTCAACTTAGGTTTGACAGCTAGCCTGACGGTGACTGTTGTTAGTGCCATATTGGTAAGTATGTGATGAAATGATACAATAGATATTCCGACCGTGTTTGGCCAGCCTGTTGCGAACCCCATATTTGGGCCAGCCTGGCCCAAATATCTCGTGGGCCAGGTAGGCCACGTCATCCGCTGAGAACTGCGCTGCTGCCGCACCCGAAGAGACACTCATTGTGCCCAGCAAAGCGCCCTGGTGGCGTACGACAGCTACTACACCAGCAGAGCGTTGGCGGATAGGGCGAGGCTTGTAGAGCTTGATACACTGACAACTTTTGAGGCCTTGGCGACCGCCACAGCTCTCCAGGTGCGGCGTCACGCGAAATGCACCTCTCACTGCGCCAACTGTCGTTGCCGCACTACTGCTTGTCTGTGTGTTCACGTTGGACAAGTTGCTTGTGCACCATTGAGTGAAGCACACAGCACCAAGCAACGCATCAAGTTACGTGCATTCATAAGTATGCGCTTTGATCCTGCGTGAGCACAAAACGTATTCGCTTTTGCTGAATTCAGTTCCTGTTGTGGCGCCACAGATCCTGAGATGGAACAGCTCCAGGAGCTGGCAGCGCCTTCGTTACAGACTGCTGCGGTCCACAACGTGACAGACGCTGAGGTACGTGTCTGGTTCCTCTGTTAAGGAGTGTATATACCTGCCTGTAATGCAATACTTGCCTTCATCTGTACAGCATCCCTGCCTGATAGCTTTGCTATTTTCTGCCTCGCCATTTTCAGGTCTGTGCTGACCTCAACAGCAGGCTGTTTGCAACCCGGCAGCATGCCATCGATGCGGTGCAGACGTATGCTGCCAGTGCTGGCTTCAAGGTATACTGCAAGAGCAAACAACGCAGCCCTCCTCTGTTCTGGATTATCTGCCATTGTGCTGGCAAACCGCCTCGCAAGCGCTCAGAGACGCACCCAGAAGCGCAGCGTTGTGCAGTCGCAAGCACATGCATCAAGTGCGAGTGCCAGTGGCTTGTAAAGCTCAGACAACAGTCAGTGTCAAAGGAGCAGCACACAGCACCAGATGAGAACTCATGCCAGAATGCCAGCCAGGAGCCACCATGGGTAATTTCCCAACTCACATCATTCCACGACGGCCACAATCACGCGCTGAGTGCCATGACTGAACCGGTGGCGCCACCTGGTAATACAGGTCGCATCATCACCAGGGAAGACCTCACGGATGACATCATCCAGAACGTCAGGAACTGGAGTGCCGCACCAACTATGAGTGGCAGGGTGCTTCAGCAGACTGTCGTGACTCATCATTTTCGGTGGTGACTTCACAGCGGTTTTTGATCAATCAGCTCTCGCCCTGCTGAACAACACAAAATCTGACGTCAGAGCACGCATTGCGTTCACCAAGGGTGATAGCAAAGAGTTCATCGCAGCGCTCTGCGAGGTGAAGGCCAACGGAGGATACGCATCATACAACCTTCAGGAGGACTGCACGTTCAGGCGCGCTTTTTGGTCTACTCAGGAGCAGGTCGAGCGCGCTATGGAATTTGGCCTAGATGTAATCCAACAGGTATGCTGCTGTTACTGCACCGGTGATGCTTCCATGGCTGCTGCACTCAACTCATGCAGCATCATGACGTACCTAGTCTCAAGGCAGTATACTTTGTCCCTCTTGCCACCCCATGGTCTGAATATTTTGACGATGTACTGTATGTAATTGCCAGTGCGCTGCAATTGACTGGTGTCACCGTGTCATTGTCATCGCTTACTACTTGATCAGCAGCTGCCTCTGGAAAACCCAGCACCAATGCGGTCACAGTGTGCATACTGAAACTCATATTTGCCCAAATGATTTGGCTCAGCTTCATTCGCACACCATGATGGAGGTGGTCATCAACGGCTCATAGGAAATTATCGCTGTATGACGAAATGACAACACATCATGTTCCGCTCAACTTCTATGCTTTTGTGCCGCCTGTGCAGGACTGCACTTTTGGCACCACCAAGTATGGCCTGCCACTGAGCGTGATCGTTGGCGTGAACGGCGAGAGCAAGTGAGCAGTATGTGATAATGCTGAATGCATGCCGTCACCAAACTACGGTGATTGACATGGCAGTCAGCGATACTGTATAGCTGCCAAATGCTGATGGACTACACTGCTTTTTCACTGTTCTTAACAATTGACTGCATGTTGCTGAGCGATGCATTCATTTTCTCACTGCGACTCATTGCGGCGCTCTTGGTGTACAGGACACGACTCTTCTGCCAGGCAGTCTTGGACAAGGAGGACACAGAGGCATTCACGTGGTTCTTTGACCACTACGTGAAAATGGTGAACGGCAAGCACCCTCGTGTGTGCTTCACAGACAGGTGTGCGAGTTATGGTGGGGATGTCAATGATATCATTGTCAGTGTGCCCAGTAGCCCGCCTTGCGCACAGCCGTCTCACATGCGCATGCAACATCTGCTTTTCACCTCCATTGCAGGGATTTTGCTGCGGAAGCTGCCATGGGGCTTTCCTGGCCAGGAACAGTGCACCTCATCTGCGAGTGGCACTTTATCAAGAATGTGAAGGAGAAGCTCAAGGGGAAGCTGGGCGATTCAACATGGCAGGCAAGTGCAAATTTGCTTGCCCGCTTGACTTGATGTTGCGTTACTGCATAGCTGGGGCATAATTTTAATTTCACGTAGGCATTGCAACATGGGCTCATAATATTCATTTCCCCGTCTTTGACTGCGTGGGAGGGGTTATTCTTCTACATTCTGCTGAGAACCGTGTGACGAATAGCAAACGTTCAACTTGAAGGTGAAGTTGCCAATCCGGAAGTGATGCACGCATTGAAGTGTTTCACCTTGGTGAACGTGACGTAGGGAAATACGTTGAAAACTACGCTCATGCTATCTGTATGTAAAATAACATACTCAAATGTATGGCAAATGTTTACTCTGAAGTTGCCAATCCGGAATGGTGATGCGCGCATTGAAGTATTTGACTTGGTGAACGTGGCGTAGAGAATTTTTTTGCAAACTGCGCGCATGCTATCTGTATGTTAAATATCATACTCAAATGTTTTAAATGTGATAGCGTGAATGAACCTGACATCCACGGCTCTAAATTGCTGCCAGCGGTAGTACCATCAACAGCATTGGGTTGGAGCGTGCTGCAAAACAGAAAGCCATCATGGACACATTGCAATGCTATGGAGGCTCATTCACTCATGCATGTTTGGTCCACACCAAGCAGACCGCTGCAGCAGCAATTCACAGAACCCAATATGGCAATGGCCATTCAAGTAACACGCATGTTGCGATATTGCCAGCGCAATATCATCGGTCTAATAACATGTCACAAAATGAATGTGCGTGTGGATCCACCATCATGATTGTCCTTTGCTGCTGTGCCACGATAATGTACAAAATAGTATTTTATGCACCCATGCAGGCCTTATCTTTGCATCTGCCGCACTGGCTGATACACCTTCAATGCTGCAGTGTTCATCAACTTGAAGTTCACTTACACCTCAATGCCATTGGCAGGTCTTCAAGAAGTGTCTGCATCGAGCATCCAGGGCACCCACGGAGGTTTGCTTTGAGCGCGCCTGGACCGCACTTCACCGTGCACTTGCGAGTGCTGACAAAGCCGATGCCGATGTTGTCAAGTACCTGAACACGACCATCTACCCCATACGGCAGCGGTGGGCATTCTACTTCCGCATCGGCGTCCTCACCTTGGGGATCAACTCTACCCAGCGGTGTGAGGGATATTTCGCCAAGATCAAATCTGAGCTTCACAAGCTCAGCACCCTCTGCGTCCTTAAGACCACCATTGACCGCATCACCAGCAGATACAGCGCCGAAGACCAGCTCTACAACAAGGCCACAAATCGGGCATATGGCGTAGCGCTCAAAGGCGTGGATGCAGCGCTTTGCAACATCTATCAGCCGCTTCTGGACGTCGCTCAGCAGGACGGGACGCTGCACTGCTTCACGTGTCTCGTTCAGGAAGTTGGAGCTGCTGCGCGCTATCATGTTGAGCTGGCGAGGCAGGATCACTGCGACACCTCAGGTACATGCAAACAGGAGTTGTACAACTACCAAGAATTGATGTTCAGCAGCTTGTTTTTGCTTCAAAAAGTTCCAATTGAGTTTCTGTTCAAGTAGGTAACATTAACTCCTAACTTCAACATCAACGGTTCGGGTCATTAGGCTAGCTAGAAAGTTTTTCACTTCAATAGTGGCAGTCTCGCAACCTCATTGCATACAAGGAGCAGCGTGTCCAGAGCGGCTTGAGCGCATATATCGACCCCAGTGATCATCACCACATCAGTGCTCAATTAGATTGCTATGCTTTTTGTGTGTGGTCAAACGAAAGGCTGCACAACGCAAAATTTGTTGGTGTCAGCGACCAGCTTAGCAACTACTTGAGGCATGTGTTACATGTGTGGTCATCTGTGATATCATCACATTTACATTGGCCGTACTTCTGACACTGTCGTTCAAAACTATTGTTACCGGCAGGCAACAGCAGCATCCTTGCTGCTGAATAGACACCAAGTGACGACTATCGCACAAAGTGGTGAAAGTGGAGCAAGCACAACGGGTTACTGTGTTCCACTTCACATTGACTAAGCATGATGGCATGTGCTCTTTGCTTGCAGAGTGGGCCGTGGAGGCTGAGCCCGATGCAGCACTGGACGAGAATGATCATCACAGAGCAAGCATCAGCATGCTGCAAGCCATCGCAGACAACTACACAGCGTTTGGCGCACAGGAATGGTTTTCTGTAGCTTCCACTCTTGGCCGCTCGAGCCATTCTGTGGTGATAACTGCCTCAGGAGCTGCGCTGTGCACTTGCCTGGAGACTATGCGGACAGGCATGCTG
Source organism: Tribonema minus (assembly GCA_017506865.1). Classification (NCBI taxonomy): domain Eukaryota; class Xanthophyceae; order Tribonematales; family Tribonemataceae; genus Tribonema; species Tribonema minus. Next base: position 716,044 of record JAFCMP010000521.1, on the reverse strand, counting down.
TGCCGCCATGTCCTCGCGTGCTTGCCGCGAGTGACAGTTTTGCCTGGTGAAGGGGGCAACGGAAGTGGTGAGGAGGAGGGGCAGCGCAGCGGCGGCGCGGACGATGGCAGCAGCAGCGGCGAGGAAGATGAGCAATGCAGCAGCGGCGCGGAGGAGCGGCAGCGCAGCAGCAGCAGCGGCGGCAGCAGAACAGCAGCATCCGGCGCAGCGGCAGCCACAGGCGGTGCTACTCAACTTCAAGCGTACACTACGCATGATGTATCACTGCGCATGATGGTGGGAGAGAGTCTTGGAGTTGAGCTCGGCTTCACGGACAACACGGTCACAGTGCTCAGCTTCACTCGCAACAAATCAACAGGGGCTCTGCTGCCAGCGGAGGAGAGCCGGCGCATTCATGTAGGTGACTCTGTCACCGCAATTGATGGGCGCAGGCTTCAAGGGCTCATGGCGGCGGACGCAAAGCTGGTGCTCAGCAGCGCACGCAAAGCAAGCCCCAGCACAAACATCTTGACTGTGTGCTCGCGACGGACTTCGACGCCGGCGCTGGCGGCATCAGAGGTGCGAGCTGCTGCGGCGCCGCCTGCCATTGGGCGCACCATGGACGCGGCGCCGGCGACAGCAGCGCTGGCAGTAGCGGCGGCAGCGCCGCTTGTGCGCAGCATGTACGCAGTGCCGGCGACAGCGGCGGCGGCAGCAGCGGCGGCAGCGCTGGCGACAGCGGCAGCGGCAGCAGCGGCAGCAGCGCCGCTTGTGCGCAGCTTGGACGCAGCGCCGGCAACAGCGGCGGCAGCAGCAGCGGCGGCAGCGCCGGCGACAGCGGCAGCGGCAGCAGCGCCGCTTGTGCGCAGCTTGGGCGCAGCGCCGGCGACAGCAGCGGCGGCAGCGCCGGCGACAGCGGCAGCGGCAGCAGCGGCAGCAGCGCCGCTTGTGCGCAGCATGGACGCAGCGCCGGTGACAGCGGCGCCGCCGACAGCACCAGCGACGGCGGCGGCGGCAGCATCAGCGACTGCGGCAAGCCCAGTGACGACCACGGCGACTGTCGCACAATGCTCACGCGTGCAGCGCTCAGCTGCAGAGTGTATCTTCCGCAACACGCACTCGAGGTGGCTCCACCCCTCCCGTATGAAGGCGGCAGCCTGCATTCTCACTGGTGAAGGTAAAGAGATAGTACTAGCAAAAGTGGTGGCGCTTGCTGCAAGGCAATTTGCAGCTGCCGCATCTGGTGTCGGGGCTGCAGCATGCGATGACTGGGATGCAATGGGGGTGGATGAGCCTCAGCAGCTGAGCGTTGACATAGCGCATGCCCAAATCTGGGGACTTGCCAAGAATCTCATTGCGGATGTTAAGTCATTGCCACCTCAGGAGGCGGTGGAACTGATGAAGTACCTTAGCCAAGTAGCACGTGATAGAGTAGCAGGCAATGTCCATGACCCACTCATCAGGCAGAGGCGTACACAGAAAGTATTGGGGAAACGGGCACGGGGCAGCACAGCTGGCCCCAGTAAGAAGAAGAAAACCTAAACGCTTGCATGTGCAATATGTTCCTTGCATTGGCATTCCATCTCTGATGCATTCATCTTTCTTGCAAGATTGTGTTTTTGCCCTTGTGATGATCATGCATGATCTGAACTGTCTTGCAGACAGCTTTGTCAATGCTGCGCTCGGCTTTTTCCATCAAATGCATGGGTGTGCATGTGATAGGAATATGAGCTCGCTCTGCAAATGTGTGCGTGCACACATTTTACACTCTCATTGGAGACCTCTGAGGCATTCGTATACATGCATGTAGCATGTAGTGGTTCACGTCAGCTGTTTGGGACGTTGCACGCCAAAGCACAGGTGATGATTGTGTCAAGATTTAGGGTAAGGTTGTGTGGATGGATGCTGGCGCAACAAGACCACATGCATGCTCAATAATCCAGCAGCCACAATCAAATGGGCAGCAATGTGCGATCATTCAATTTGATGCTTGTCCAATGTGCGATGGGAGCACACACACCCGTGTACCAGCACCCATGTTGGCCATTTGCATTGATTCATGTACATTGCAAAGCGAAACACGCAAGTTCATGATGTTTGCGTGATACATATATATATCGCCAACCTTTCGAGTTTCAAATGAAGCAACCAACAGGAAGGTGTGCAGCATGCACAAGAAATCTAATGTGCAAGCATGATGCATCAAGCGTCAACAGGGAAGCTATGATCATGCACAAGAAACCTCACGTGTAAGCATCATGATCATGCATCAGGCGTCAACAGTCAAAAGAGCCTCCAAGACAGAGTCACACGTGGATGACGAAACATGTTGGACAACTATACTTCATAGTATAGCGTAGGTGTTGGTAGTAAAGCCTCGAACATTTATTAAACGTCGCCACAGCCAGAGCTGACGTGCCACCATTTACCAAGGCATGCTCACAATTGTTGAAAGCGTCCAGCATGCTACGCGCCTCGAACATTTATTGAATGTCGCCACAGCCAGAGCTGACGTGCCACCATTTACCAAGGCATGCTCACAATTGTTGAAAGCGTCCAGCATGCTACGCGCTTCCATCTGCAACTGACGCAGCTGAGGGTGCATCACGAGCCAAGCTGCTCATGATGCACCCGTCGGACAAAACCTGCTGCGGCATGCCCCTCATGCACATTGCTATGTGCTGCACACAGCCAGATCGCTGGTGGGAGTCACAACAGCTGCGCTAGTGTTGCGCAGCTTTGGAACACCTGCTGCTGAAGTGTCTGGCAGCTGCGTGCCATCGCCACGCCCGTCCGCGCTTGATTACATCAAGTGAGCAGCACCTTGTGCCGTGCCAGGCGCTGCTGCTCCTCAGGCGTATGCGCCCCCGCCTCTTCTGCTGCCGTCGAGAGCACCCGCCTCCCCGGCCCGCCTGCTCGACGCCAGGAGTTCCTGGAGGCGCAGACGCTGACGCCGGCGCAGATGCGCGAGCCGCGCACGAGCGCCGCCATCGCGCACAAGGTCGCCGCGCTGCACGGCGCTGCGCTCGCCGGGCCTCGACGCCACGCCGCAGCTGTGGCGTATGCTGCGGCGTTGGCATGCGCTCGCGTGCGGCGGCGGCGGCAGCGCGCCGCACGCCGCCGACGCCGACGCCTTTCAGACATGGCGCTGCTCGGCGAGTGCGTAGAGGAGCTGGAGCGACGCACCGCGCTCGCTGCACTGGCGCCGCTGCCTTCGTAGCACGTATCGCCGGTACCGCCATGCGATACAAGTGCCATAAAAGCATTATGCTGTGCACGCGGCTGAACCGCAACGGCTGTTATGCACACTCCCATCGCGTGCGCGCACCGCCGCCACTGCTGGCGCTGAGACCATGAAGGCGGTGTCGCTGCTGCCGACTCATGCGCGCCTGAAAGCGCCGCCACATTAAGCGTCGAGAGCACGGCTGAGCTGCTGCTGTTGTCGCGCACGTCCCTGTCGTCCCTCTCGCACAGCGCGCTGAAAATGCGGCTGCAGTGCGTCGTTGGCAGGTGCATCGCCGCATGCATGCGTGCATACAGGCACCGGCGCTGTCAGGGGTTGGTATTCAGATGGCTTCAGAAATGAAGGCGCCATGCGTTCAGGCGTGGGCAAAGGACGCCACTGAGTTTTCCAGGCAGTCGTAATCTAACACTGCATGGCACGAGGAAATTGTTCAACGTCTAGATACTTGAGGCACATCAAACTAGCATGGGGGGCGGTAGCAAAGTATTTTGGCGGTTTCTTGGTAGTAAGCCCGAACTAGTTTCTGCACCAGTATACAATGTTGAGTGCTTCACCTTCAACTGCCAACAAGATGCTCAATGAATCACATCACACGCAGGATAAGCGCCATCATGATGCTTATGGAAGCGTCCTGCAGCAGTCGCCATTAAGGAATTAGAGGCCCCAAGCCACCCAAAGCCCATACATTTTCAATGATGTAAGAAAAACGAGTGTTAATATAAGTTAAAACCTTATGGTCATGTAGCAAGAAGACACGCTAAAGGTAGAAACAACATCAGTAGAAAAGCGAAAGACCAACGATTGAAGTTTGTAAAACTCCCGTGCTGCCCTCGACTCCTCGGCTGTTAGCGAAAGCTGGCGCCCTGCACCGTACTTGCGTCTGAGGCAACTGTGATAAACAAGACTTGCTCCAGGCTCGCACAGGCGATACAGACCGACATGCAAGGCAACGCCATGATGCACGGGAAGGATACGCAACTGGAGAGCTGCAGCGACTGCCAGGCATCACCTGATGACTCCAACGTGCTCTGTAGGCCTCGCCCCATCCGCCAACGCTCTGCTGGTGCAACAGCTGGTGTAGTAGCTGTCGTACGCCACCAGGGGCGCTTTGCTGGGGCACAATGAGTGGCTCTTCGGGGTGCGGCAGCAGCGCAGTTCTCAGCGGATGACGTGGCCTACCTGGCCCACGAGATATTTGGGCCAGGCTGGCCCAAATATGGGGTTCGCAGCCTGTTGACTGGTAGCAATTCACGCGCGCTGACTACAAGCAGACAACACACCGTACCAGCGCATAGTGTACCTGCCATGGCAGGCAAATGGAGACAGCTGCAGGTGACACACTCTTGGAGCACACCTGGCAAGGAAGAAGCTAATGAAGATTACTGTAATCAATATTGTGCATGCTCAGGTACACTAACAAGTTGCAGGTAAGTTCTGGTAGCAGGTCAGGTACACTAACAAGTTGCAGGTAAGTTCTGGTAGCAAGCTGGGCATCTACAATCTGCGCTTGTTTGTGCCGGAAGCTTGACTGCCAGAGTTTGTACTTTTTATTCATTCTCGCTCAGGGCGCGGAAAAGCCCAGATGATTGGCATCTGGCTGTAAGGAATCTACATGTCGTATGACAGTCTGAAAGTGTCGCAACGACAACCACTCAAACGCCGCCGCCGCCAAATGGCATCTCGGGGTCCTCCCCTACGTCCTCCTCCATGTGCCCCCCCCCCCTGGATTCTGCCATGTGTATCATGACACGGCCAGAGTACGCCATGTGGAGCGCTGCCGACAATGCCGAGCGTAAGCGCGCCAGGGCGATGCCCTTGAGAGCTTTAGGGCGCGCTCCTCCGGGCACTGACATCCTGCTGGCATACTCCGTCGCCACAGCCTCCAGCAGCTTCCGCCCCTGCTCCCCGATGCTGCCAAATGACCCTATTGCCAAAGTGGCAAGTTTGTAGCAATTCTGATCATAATGACCAGAATAGTGGGTAGTCTTGGCGGCCTCTTGGTCGCGGCAGCATCGCTCGGGGTCTGCTGCAGTCTTCGCCGCCCGCGACGCCACCTGTGCCTCGAAGCAGGTAACGATTACCATGAGCGGTAGGTGGCGTGTCGGGTCGTCGTAGCCGGTCACCGGGAAGGCGTCGGCAGGCAGCACGATGTCCATCCTGCGACTCCCCGGCGGCCCGGCGGACCCCAGAAACGGCGTGTAGTCCTCGTCCACCAGTCCCGTTTTGAATAATTGCCGCAGGATGCGCTGCGTGGCCCTCTTGACGCTATTGTGGACGATGGTGTCGTGCGCCTTGACGCGTGGCGCTTGACACAGCCGTGCATGCAGGGTGCCGCCCGGCGACTTCCCGCACAGCTTGCAGCCTGCCGTCTGCTTCTCTACTCCGATGGCGCGTTTGACGGCCAGCTGCCAGGATAGGCCATCGAACGAAGCCGTTGTGGAGTACATGGGCTCGTTGAGGAATGCCATGCCGATCGAGTGCATGTGGCGCTGCGACCGGAACCGAGCAAGTGCTTGCGAGCGTTGCGTGCCCTGCGGCAGCTGTTGCAGGTCCGCCTCCACCTTATCTGCAAGCTCGGTAGCGACGGCATCTGCAAGCGCACTCTGATTGGGGCGCTTCAGGCTACACTGCAACTGCAGAGCACTGGCGTCAAGTACGCAAGCAGCATCCGCACCAGTGCCACCACCTGCTGTCGGCCGCAGCGGCGGCTGCTGCGTAGGTGGTTGCTGCTGCAGTGGCGTTAGCGCTGGTGGCAGTATATGATCCAGCTTGTTACCTGTTGCTGCACGTAGAGATGTGGCAGCTGTGGCGATCGTCCGCATGAGGGGCAGGCGCGCCACCTCTGCTGCTGCTGCGCCTTGTAGCATTGCTGGTGTGGAACGCGCAGCGCCTGCATTGACGGCTGCCGCTGCTGCGTGCGCTGGTGCTGCAGCTGCGCCGCCTGCCGTTGCTGCTGCTGCCAGTGGTGTTGCTGCTGCCGCAGGTGTTGGTGCAGCACCTGCCGCATTGGCACTTTGTATTAATTCTCGCTCAGGGCGCGAGTTTGTACTTTTTAATTCTCGCTCAGGGCGCGAGTTTCGCCCTGAGCGAGTTTGTCCTTTTTATTAATTCTCGCTCAGGGCGCGAAAAAGCCCAGATGATTGGCATCTAGCTGTAAGGAATCTACATGTCGTATGACAGTCTGAAAGTGTCGCAACGACAACCACTCAAACGCCACCGCCGAGTTTGTACTTTTTATTAATTCTCGCTCAGGGCGCGAAAAAGCCCAGATGATTGGCATCTAGCTGTAAGGAATCTACATGTCGTATGACAGTATGAAAGTGTCGCAACGACAACCACTCAAACGCCGCCGCCGCCATATGGCATCGTTTGTACTCAATTGTGAAGCACACGGAGGGGGAGATGCCATCCCGCAATGTCGTTTGAAAGTGATCGTCAAAGCGCACTCACACACTTTCAAATTTTCACAAGACACACTTGGATAAATGGCAGGCTCGGCATCCGGTGGCCACCAATTGCGTCCTTTTAAAAGCGAGCATCGACATAGATGTTGACATGAATTCATACACATAATGTACAAAGTAAACAGGATGTTGCACACCGTCATATGCCGCTGAGCACTGGCAGTACACCCACACGATGGCGTGGGCTGCAACATACTCGATGCATCATGCCTCGCACATGCTCAGGTGCAAGCTACGCACGCAGCAATGACTACAGCGATGCAACATCATGACAGGCAGCCTCACTGGCAGCACACGAGGCGAGTGTTGGTGCGCATGGTGTGCAATGGCCAGGAGCTTTGGCACCAGCGTACAGTCAAGGTGTCACTGCCGCGAGGAGTGCGCCAGCACCGCAAACTTGCTTTTGGTCATCAAACGATGTGCTCCTGTGCTCACGGGCCACGGTGCCCTGCCTTGCAGACATACATATGAATGCACAGTGCATTGTTTGTGAGTCAGTCCAAGAAGAAGCGTCATGTGGAGCAAATCAACCAGGCATACAACTTGAAGTACGGAAGCAGGCAGGTCACCCTGTGCTCCTGCGGTGCATGCCATACTTGCCTTCCAGAATTACAGTTGAACGCTCAACGTGTTCTTTGATCAGTTATAAAGTACAGTAGTGGCTGCAGTGACGCAATTTACACAACCAGGAAAAACGAGTACTCCAGAGCGGATACAGCCAGTCAACTCTCGAAAAATGCAGTTGTGTCATCAGACGAAGCAGCTGAGCTGGTGTCGCCAGACGCAAAGCAACCTGGCGTTTGCATCACACGCTGTGCAACACGTCCAGCTACATGCAGAGGGGCTGCACATGAGCAGACCTCAGGGCAGCGTCTACACCTGAACGACAGCCCCCAGCAGAGGCACGCCAAATGCCCCCAAAGTCTACACACACAGTGCAACTGAGGCAACCTTACGCTAAAACTTCCACGCGCCTGATCCCTGCACACGGCGGGACAGCAAGCCTGACCAGGGCAGAGCAGCCCGGAGGTAGCGGCGAACAGGTGCAGCGCACGGAACAGCGGTCGCACCCCAGACAATGAACAGCACGCCATGCGGCAGCAGCGCGACACAGCAACACCGGATACGCAACGCGGCACACGCGGGCAGGACATGAGAAGCGTAGGTGCATTAGGTGTGGGGGTTCGTGCTCGATGAGAGCGGAGGAGCGCGCGCATCATGCGGATTCCACCGTCTCGTTCTGCAGGCCCTTGAAGTCCGCGCAGGGCACGTACTGCACCAGCGTGTAGAGCTGCGGCGGGGCGCGCGCAGCAGAAAGGGCAGACGGGGCGCAAATTAGCGGCAGCGGGCGAAGTAGAGATGCACGCGCGTTGGCGGAAGTTCAAGTGGTGCCACGAGGGGAAAGGGGAGGGGGGGGGGGGTAGCTTCACTCCGCAGATAATCATGGCTGCCAATTGGAACACGCATTTCAGGGAGCGAGGAAGCGCGGTCGATGCATGGCCGCTGCGACCGCTGCCGCAGCCATGTGTGCCCCCTCTGTGTCGCCGCACACATCGCATCAGGTTCGTAGAGTACGGATCCATTGCTCTCAAAGCGCAGCCCCGGGCGCGTCAAGCCTAGCATCTAAATGCAACTCAAATGCTTCAAAAATACGTCAGCTCGGTTTCTGCGGCGCGTCTGTGATGCTGCACCACCAATCTTGCGCCACGCGGAAGTGAAAGTAGGGCGAGCGCAAGCCACGGGCGGGGATGGCAACGACGGAGGCAGCGACGGACGTGTAAGCACGTGCAGGCACGATGTACCGCACATCAACTACGCGCATTGACGGGTCCCTGGAGCGACGCTGAGCCGCATTGGTTCCAGTTCGATTCGCTGTGCCGCCGGCAACTCAAGCGCCACCTCGTGCGTCGCTGCGCGCCCCGCGAGGGCTCGCTCGCATGCATCCATACAAAATCACCACGCATTCGTACCGCCCGGTTTGACATCCTTTCGCCACCCCTCCCGGTAGGGTCTGGCCTGCAGCGCGCATGCGCTGAAGCACGCCACCACAACGGCCTCCGCACACGTCCCCACCGCTGGCACCGCGCAGTATCGTCCGACGTGGATGCCGACAACTGCTGTCGCTTCTGTGCCCATCGCGCGCCGCGCTTTCAGTCTCTACTGTTGCGCTGCCGCATTCTATGGCGTCTGGCTCTTCGCTGCCGCTCTTGCGCAAACGAAGATGACACACAGTCGACTTCTGAACCGCTTCTAGGTATAGTTTCCTGAGCGCTGTCCCCCGCTGCGGCGCACCTCACCTTCTCCGCAGTGACCACCTCACGCTGGTGACTTACTTGCCTCTTCTTGCAGAGGTTTGACCTTCTCAGCTGCCCAGGTCGTTGACCGGTGTCATGCGCGTGTTTACCATAGGTACATATTTGCACAAACTTCATTATATATGTAGACTACACGTGTGTTGCAGAATGTGATGCTGTCCACAGCGCGCCTCGCATTCTCCTCCGCGTCCTTCCCTCACTGCAGCAAATGTCGTGTCGTTCATGCACTTATGTATCACTGCTACATGCATACGCCTGGGCGCGTGCCACCAATGACTGTCGCTCAATGTTTTACAAATGAGCGCTGCCACACTGCGCCTCACCTTCTCCTCCGCGTCCTCGTCCTCGTTGCGCTTGCGCGACATGCGGACGCGCACGCGGTGCGGCACAGTGCGCACGCCCTTGGAGAACAGGAACTTGTTGAGCGAGGCGTCGACGCGCACATCGCTGAGCGTTGCAACACGAGGGGGGGGGGGGGGACACACATGCGGGGGGGGAAGATACCGCGCAGGCGACACGGAACCGGGTCAGAGAGGCTGTGAGCGGGTCAACGAGGGGTAGAGTAGCGGGGGCGCGCACACGGCAGCGCCGCTCAGCACGCGCGCAGCGAGCATCAACGGCGCGCCGCGCAGTGCGTGTGGAACGCATCTTGAAGAGAGCGCCAGGCGCAGCAGCCGCAGCGCTCGGGAAACAAGTGGACGTCAACAACGATGAGTAGGACCAGCAGCGGCGCGCGCAGCGGCGGCGCGGGCGAGAGCGAGAGAGCGGCGATGGGGGAGGGGGGGGGGGTGCATGCGCGCGTGCGTGGCGTGCGCGGCAAAGTCACGGCGAGCACCGCGCGGCGCTGATGTTCGTGACGCTGACATGCTTTCGTGTCGTGTTGCATCATCAGCATTGAGATCGAAGCACGGTCGAAGAGAGCGGGTGGCGCGACTGTGAGCTGTGCGTCGTTGAACGTGAGGCGTGATGCTACTGCACAGCTTGTACATGGTGTGATCCGAATGTTCGAGGCGTCAGCAGTTTGCTCCTTTCACCAAGCCTCATGTCTACCCGGCATCATGTGAAGTTGACTTGCGTAGCATGCTTGACCGCTTCATTAATTGTCAGTTTTATGTTGAATTTTCCGCAGCGCCAGTAATGCTAATTTCAATATTCACAAGGCACGCGCTCGCTGCCACTCTGGAGAATGCCAGCATCGCTGCACACAGCGAGTCCGCACGCCTAATGCAATGCGACGGAGCCATGAAGCCATACGGAGTAAAAGCAGCGACTTCAACACAAGCTCCCCCGACAGATAGAGCACTGCGGAGTGGCGGAAGCGAGCGCAGCTTGCGCCACTTCAGTGCTGAGCAGTGCCGCGAGGGCTAATCGAGGGCCACTTTAGAGTTTGCACACTGCTTCTGAGGCCAAGGCCTCTATGTAGTCGTTTGAGGGCGTGCAAGCTGATGTTGCACGCTGCGCTAGCGTGGCCGCGGCACTATTGCACACGCTGCATGCTTCATGCGATTGGTGATGAACATGCTGACAGCTCCGTGCAATCGGCGACGCGCATGCTGACGCGCGCGCGGTACTACTTGGGTGCACTTCTGGCTTATCAGAGCGCTGCTGCATCACGACAGTAACTGAGGCAGAGGGGGTTGCGGAATCCCTGCATGATGCGCTTCAAGATGAGCGTCTCGGTTTGTGAATCAACACACGACCACCGAGGTTCATGTCAGCGTCGCCTCTCATCTGCCAAGCCCCCTTGCGAACTCGCCCAAGTCGTGCGCGTGTCACGAGAGAGCTGAGCCTGATGCAATACGACCCAATGTTGACCTTGTAGATCATAGTGTGACCTATATTTGATCATACTATGCAGAAGGCGGATTGCATTCAAGTGGTGACTGAAGAAGCGGCGCTGCTGCTGGTTTACGTAGCTGCACCCTGAGCTGATCATTTCCAACTCTGGAACCGCGTGCAGTGAAGTTTCACTGGCGACAGAACCACACCAACACCCTGCTTGAGCAGGGAACTGCAGAGGCGGCATGAGATGACTAGCTGCAACGCTGACGGTGACGACACCGCCACCCCTGCCACAAGGCGATGAGGACCGCCACCACAATCACTGCCCTCGAGCCTGAAGCCACTACTGCCATGAAAGCATCAGCAACAGAGTGGATCATTGGCAAGCATACACTGCAGTGCAAGCGAGGCCGCTGCAGCCACGCAGTCCGGATGCATGCGCACTCACGTTGTGCCCATGGCTTTGGCTGCGAACTTCTTGACCTCCTTCACAGCCCTAGGCGCCCGCTTCTTGAATGTGACGCCAAACACCCTTTTGTGAAGGTGGATGGTCATCTCCCGGGTCACGAACTCCGCCACCTTCTTGTCCTTCGCCATCTTGCCTGCGAGCAGCTTCGCTGGATCCCAGTGCCTATTGCCACAAAAAATTTGAGAGCGCTGCTGTGCTTCCAAACCTTGCTTATTATTAGACGCAGCAACGTTGGGTTGGAGTCGACACGTGTGCTGACAAAATCATGTGATGATCGAAAATGCGCTCGCGCGAACATGGGAGAATAGTTACTGCAGCCATGTTTGCGATCCTCTACACCCACTACCGTTGAGAATGGTGCAAACGTTACCCTCGCCGCTGACTGCTTTTCATGGTCAACAAGCAATATGTACTCGCACTGACACACTGATGACAACTGTGGAGCAGTGGTATTTCATGCGTGTACGCAGTGGGCAGGATCAAGAAGTGCCCATTGGAGTCTGATCGACATGGCAAGCATCGTCTGTGCGCAATTTCAATAACTGGTTTCCTGCAGGATCGTCGACCATTGCCTTGGTGTGCTTATATAGTTTGAGTCCCCCCATACTGTATCTGAAACAAACATAGCTCAGCAAAAGCACAACAACAGAGGTCAAGATAAACAGCATCAATACCTTGATAATGAAATAATGTTTACAAATCAATGATTCACATTCAACATTACTGTTGCGACGCCACCGAGGCGTCTTGTGCCCCCCCAGTGCACACAGAGTCACAGTCTCGCGGGCAGAGCAGTGACTCTCCTCTGCCTGCAGTGACTGTGGCCTGTGCACTGAGCACAACCTGTGGCCTGCCCCGCAGACGCACCCGGGATAACAGCATGGCATCCGAGGCTGCCAGTCTGCGCCTTTCGAGCGTGTGGCGCCTTAGACCATGAGCGCCAACACGCGTGCACTGCGAGCACCAGGTGCGATGCTGCGTCACATAACAACGTTAAATGAACAAGTGCCATCGATAAGCGCCTCCGCCGTTGTATGGCCGTCACTGGCGAAGCGCCCCCCCCCCCCCCCCCCCCTCCCCCCCCCACACGCACCGCCCCCCTGCCTCCGCGTTTTCGTGAGAGGATTCTGCTCACTGAGTGCTTGTACATGGTCGCCGTCCTGTTGGGTCAAACCCCTGGCCTTTTCCTGCTGAGGTTCGGCCGGCATCATTCGCCACACCGCCCTGTGCTTCGTAGAGCACCAATGCCAGATGCCCACACCATGCAGCCGTTGGACACTGAAGTTTCTCATAAAAAAGAAGGAAGAAAGCAGGAGTCTCGCCGTGCTGAGCAACGCCTCCTCTCAAGCGCATAGTGGACACCGTGAACGCCGCGCCCGCAGCAGCAGCGCTCCGCGTGCCGCGCCGCTCCACTCGCACCGAGGCAGTCCATGCCCGCCCACCGCCACAGCCCGCCACATGCCATAATAAGCTGTCCACCGGACCACTTTGGTCGTGCGCAGCTGAACCGTCGCAGAGCGCAACGCGCGGAAGAAACAGCAGCGGGGGGGCGCCAAGTCGCCCTCCCGCAACCGTCGGCACACACGCCCGACGCGCCGATCGCCTCCGACTGGCGCTGCAGCGCGCCGCAGCGCGCGCTGCCGCCACCGCCGCCGCCGCCACCACCGCAGCAGCGCGCGCCGCCGCGGCACTGCTCAGGCGTTGCGCGGCAGCTGCACGTCATCGACAAGAAAGTTGAACAGCGCCTCATCGAACGCGTCGTCGTCCCACCGCCAGTCCTGCGAGATGAAGAGGTCCGCCGCGCCCGTGCTGCTGCCGGCGGCGGCGGCCGTCGCGGCGGCAGCGGCGGCCGCCGGCGCGCCCGCGACGCGGTCCGCGTGCGCCTCCGCGGCGCTGCTGCCCAGCAGCTGCGCGAACAGGCGGCGGGTGGCATGTGTCAGCGTGCGGAGGAGCGCGCGATGGCTTGCAGCGTTGTGGCGCGTGGGGGGACCGCGAAGGAGCAGTGCTGGCAGCTGCGATGGGCATCGCACCTGTCGTCTCAAGCATAATGCTTGAGACTGCAATGCCCAATGGACAGCGCGCCGTCTCTGCTTGAACAGAAAGCTCGGACATGTTTGCATGGTCGTTGAAACCTGGAGGCGTGATGCGACGCGCACACTTCATGTTGGGTCGACTGGACAGCCAGCGACGTCAAGCAGGAACCGTAAGAACTACCAACGCCTGCACACACGTGCACTAGCTGATGCAGCAATGCGCTTCCTCTCCACCTCACCGGAACAGGCAGCCAACTGCGCCGCCGCACAGCACAGCGCGAGCGCGGTGCAATCCGGATCACGGCAAGCCACAAACATCGCCGCATAAGCTCTGCATGATCCATGCTCCAGGTGACCCGCACGCACATCACACCTGCGTAAATGAAAGTGGCTTCTCCTCCCCCTGCCGCGCCGCTGCCGCGCCGCCGCCGCCGCCGCCGCCGCGCCCCAGGCCCCCCCCCCCCAGCGCCGCGCCGGCCCCCTCCATCGCTGCCAGAGGCGCCGTGTTGACGGCCGTCGCCGCCGTCGCTGCCGCCGCCGCCGCCGCGCCTGCGGAACCGTGCAGCTGCAGCTGGCTGTGCTGGCGCAGCAGCATGCGCCGGTGCAGGCCCATGTGGCCGTGCATCTCGCGCTTGAGGAGGACCTCGAGCGGCGGCGCGGCACGCGCGGCGCCGGGCGGCGGCGGCGGCGGGTCCGACAGCGGCGCTATGCTGCGCGCGCGAGCGGCGGCGAGAGGGGGTGGCTTTCAACACAATGCGAAGCGTACAGTAGTGGAAGCTGCGAGATGTTGAGAGCTGCCGACTGTCTGCGGCCAACGCTGTTGACCAGCAAGCTGAAGGAAGAGCCTTGTGTATGGCATTATGATAAAGCCCGAGAGACGATTCAATGCATGCATAGCAGGGACAATGCGGTCAGCACCAGTAACTGGCAACTTTCAGCGCCGGCATCTCTGGCGGATCACAAAATAAGAGGCCCGTTATGAGCGCCCAGTGCTGTAGCGCGCTGTGTTGCAGTCTGCTGCGGCGGCAGCCCTACCGCAACGCAATATACGGCCGCGTCCCGCGCGTTGCGCCAGCAGGACGAGTATTGTAGTTGTGAGATCACGGTGCTGGCGGCTGCTGCTTGTGCGAGCGCTCACCGCAAGCAGCAATTCGCGTACCGGGGTTCTCAGACAGACGCGCGCGTGCACAGCAATCGCAAACAACGCTCAGTCTCTCCTCCGCTCACATGTCGTGCTGCTCCCGCGGGAACATAGCGTCCATCGCAGCCGCGCTCCGGGCCGCGCGCGGCGGCAGCAGCCCTCCGCGCCCCGCCCCCAGAACCCCCCTCCCCAGAGCTTCAGCGCCGCGGCCGCCGCTCTCTGCGCTCCGCGCTGACAGCGCCGCCGCGTCCTCCAGCCCGCGCAGCAGCAGCGACTGCGCTGACGGCGACGGCGCACGCGCTGTTGACGAAGCGCGCGCTGCTGACGTCGGCGGCGGCGCCGGTGCTGCCGCTGCCGTGAATGGTTCAGAACCTGGCGGCGCAAACGTTTGCGGCGGCCCTGCTGCTGCTGCTGCTGCTGCGGTGGCGGTGGCCATCCCATTCAACGAGCGCTGCATTGGCGGCGGCAGCGTCAACAGCGGCAACATGTGCGGTGCCTCATCCACCGCATCAGTTGCGCCTGACGCGCTACCCGAAGCAGCTCCGCCGGACGCAGCCGTGGCACTTGGCGCCGCGGCTGCAGCGCGCGGCTCCGCCTGCGGTTGTCGCTGCGGCGGCGAGTTGGCGCCAGCAGCACCGCTGCCGCCATCTGACTCCGCTTCAGGCCGTTGCTGCGAGTACGGCAGACCCAGTGCCAATGCCTGCAAGACAAGAAATAGCCGAATGTTGGTCCGAAGAAGTGAGTACTGTGACTGCAGCAGCAGTTGAGGGCGGTGTTGTGGGCGACGTCAGCGATCGACGCAGCGCTGGGTGTGTGAGCGCGAGCGCACCGCAGCGGTTGTCCTCGGCCGACCCAGCAATTCGTGCCGTCACAGGTGTGCAGGGGAGTCGCACACAAAGCGCTCTGGCACTTGCGTCGGTGTAGGTGAGACTTGCACACACAGCCCTCTCTCTCACGGCGTCAACAGGCGTGGGCAAGCTGCCAGGGCACGCACGCCGATGACTCCACAGCACTTGCAGCCAACGCAATTGAGTGCTCCCACCACAGCCCAACAGCCGTGCTGCTTTTCAAACTGTGGATGTACTACGCTGCACTCTCTCCTGACAAGCTGCACCACGTCGCAGCGACGCGCCATGGCCGCATGCGCTGCAACATGCCCGGGCAAGCGCCCCTACGGCAGCAGCAGCAGCGCGCGTGCATGCTCAGCGGGCTTGTGAGGAAGGCATGGCGACGCACATAAAGCATTGCCATGAATTTGTGGCACCGAGAACAAGGCCCACGCAGAGCATCGCGCGGCGATGCTCACCTTGGCCAGCATGAGCGCGTGCAGCCGCTTCTGGTTCGCCACGGCGCGCGTCAGCACGACGTTGATGCTGTTCTGCACGGCCACGCACTGCGCCATCAGGTCCGCCTCGCTGCCGCCGCGGCCGCCGCGCACGCCCTCCGCGCTCAGCTGCGACAGCGTAGCAGCATCCAGCTCCCCCCAATCGCCACCGCCTTCCCCCGCTGCCGGTGTGGCCGTAGATGCAGGTGGTGGGGCGATGCCAGGAATTCCGGGACGCTCATCGCTGCCGCCGTGCCTGGCGGCGGTGCGGCTGGCTTTGTGAAGCGTGCCGTCCGCCGTGCGCGCCTGGAACCGCAAGCTGCTCATCTTCTGCAGGGTGGAGTGCACTCGCCGGGGGGTGGCGCCCTGGGGCTGCACATCCTCTAGCAGCTCGCACAGGGCGCTGGGGGTGGCTGCGCGGAGGCCGGCGTCGAAGACGGCTGCGATGAATTCCTGATGAAGGTCGTCGGGCCACAGGAAGCGCTTTTTGGACGATCTGGCCTTCTTGCTGGTGCTGGTGCTGTCGCTGGTCTTGCTTGCCTCAGAGTCGTCATCGAAAGCGTGAGGAGATGGTCCGCTTGAGGCACCGCGTTTGGCACCAGAACGACGGTCTGGCATGCGTACTGTAAGCAGTTGCTATCGCTGCACCCGGATCGCTTCGAGAGCTGAAATGTGAGCTGTTTGTGATCCCTGTCAAGCTGGGCTGAGCTGAGCTGAGCGGGCCACTGACCACAGGTTCTGCGAGTTTAGACTGACTAGCAATAGCCTTTCAAGCAATTGCAGCTGCTGCAACTGCGTCGAGTCAAACACTGAAGTGCAAACTTCAAGCCGGCGGAAAGAAGTTGAAGTTGTGGTTGTTGGTGGTAGAAGACGTGCCATTTGCTCCAGCCGTGGATCCGTGGATCCTCAGAGCAGCGGTCTAGCTCGCTTGTGAAGGAGTGAATTATCGCTTGGCGCGGCTGAAGCTTTTTTGCAAGTGGAGGACGCATAGGACAGCGGTGACGACGGAGGGCTGCGGCTTGCTGCACAACCATGGTGAAGCTGGACGTGACATGTATGAGGCACATGAGTAAAAACGACTACAGGGTCCTCACAGCGGTGGAGGTGAGCTGCTCTTCCGAAGTACAGCTCAGTGCAGTAGACGCTTCAACAATGGAACCGACAAATGAGTGAGTTTCAAAGGCCTTGGGCCTGCAGAGATGTGTTGTCAACACACGCTCATGAGTACATGGCGTGACACTGTATCAGCTGAATTGCGGCATTTTATTGTCTGAACGTGGTCACTGAATGGCTGTCTTGCCACCCGCACAAAGTGACCAGACGCACAAAAGCCAGAGTCTCAATTCATCATCAGTATCACTCCCTGGTTCTGCACGTGCTGCACACTGTGCGCAGGCAGTGTTGCCAGCATCTTGCTATTCAACTATGGTGCTTGAAGTTCCAACGATTCAGTTCACCTCCACACGCTCCATGCATGCTGCTACGCAGCAGTATCATTACATCACAGTGCTGTGTTGCAGCTTTTCACCACAAGACATCTCTCAGCATACAGCTCCACTGCGCTGATGAAACGAGTGTCAGACTTGAGTATGGACCTGTGATCAAGCGGCCCTTCCATGACTTGTATCAATTCGAGTTGCATTCTAGCCTATTGGTTGCTGACCTCCTGTAACTGCATGCGAAGTGCAACTTAAGTGTTTTGAATGAGCATAAGCGATGCCTGCGATATCGGCATGACGCCCCCCCCCCCCCCATCAAGCGGCACTGCTGAAGTTGGTTAGGAGATGAAGTTGTTTTTGTTGCCTGCCTGTGTTATTGGCATGACGTGCCCCTCCCCTTCAAGCGCACTGCTGAAGTTGGGTAGGAGACGAAGTTGTTTTTATTGCCTGCGTTATTGGCATACGTGCCCCCCCCCCCCCCCCCCGCCATTCAAGCAGCACTGCTGAAGTTAAATAGCAGATGAAGCTATTGCTGTTGTTGCAACAGCTAAAGTGCCTGCCCCTCGTTCTAGAACAGCACTTGCACAGTGCGCAGCATATGGTCTCATGTATTCTGAAGTACAGCATCGCTTACAACAGGTGAAGTTCGCCTTCACAACACTCTGGCAGGGTGGCCATCAGTTATGTATGATTCTCTGCCAGATGCATGTAGCTTTGCGTGGCCGCCCGATGCTTGCCGGGCTCAACGGAGCATCTACACGTAGTGCGCCGGGCAGGAGGCAGGCCGTGCATGGCAACGTTCATCCGAGTCTTGGCTTGTGGCGACGGCCCGCACCAATTGTGACCCATACTACTTCAACTTCTTGAAGAGGTGGTCTGCACCAGTGCTCGGAGCTTGCCGGGAAAGCCCGCTTGCGCGGCGCTTTGGGCGCGAGCGCTGTCTGCGAGCACGCGCTTCACGCGCCGCGCGCCATGCAAGGCGCCTCTTCGTGCTATCCGCTGAACAGCACAGCACACGCTTACAGGAAGGACATGCAAGGTGCGGATGCATTCCGGAAGCGGCCGGTTCGCGCGACGATCGCCATGCTGCGGCCCTGATGCGTCTCTCTGCTCTTGAGGGCCATCGACCGCCGCGTCGCGCCGCCGACAATCAACGATGACCAGTGATTGCTCAGCGACTGCCCTCGTTCCTGTCTGCGCTACTGAGCGCGCCCCTTGCCACACCAGTCTGATAAATCTGGGCGCCAACAACAATGAAAACGAATCCGAAACATTATAGAGCTCTAGGTGACAAAGGATGGTCAGCCGCAAGTGCCTTCCACCAACAACCGTGGTCGCCGTTGTCTGCTTGCGCAGATGGGCATGAAGAACCACGACGTGGTGCCCACGGAGCTCATCACGAGCATCGCCAAGCTGCGCACGGGCGGCGTGCACCGCATCATCACCACGCTGCACGCCTTCAAGCTCATCGCGCACGACAGGTCGACGTACGACGGCTACAGGTGCGCGCGGACCCGTGCGTGCGCAGCGCTCAGCTGTTGCCGCAGACGTGTAGCTAGCACTGATACGTCAGTTCGGACGTTGGGCTGCTGGCTGCTGATTTGTTGAGGCGAGTCGCGCCACAGCTGATGTGCTGCGAGGACTACGCCTCAAAGCCGTGCTCCCCCCCCCCCCCTCCCCCCCCCCCCCCGCTGCCCCCCCTTTCGCAGGCTGACCTTCACGGGCTACGACGTGCTGGCGCTGCACGTGCTCGTGTCGCGCGGGCACATCGCGGCGGTCGGCAACAAGGTACGAAAGTATGCAGGTTCTGAAGGGCATGCCGCGCTGCGTACCTCAGGTCAGGGTCGGGGGCCAGCGCATATGCAGGGCCAGGATTTGCAAATACACAGCGGAGCCGCTTCAAGGTGGCAGCCAGCAGTGAATCAGGGTTAGGGCTGGGAATCAGCAGTTCCACTTCAATTCAATGCGCCGCGATGGCAGCCTGCGGCGACAGAGGCTGCGGCGCATGCGGCGCTTGTCTTTGCAAGTGCGGTGCGGCGCTGCGCCGCTGGCGGTGCCTGAGGGTAGGGGCTGGCTGCGGCAGTTCAACACGGCAGCCGTGGCGGCGGCACGCACGTGCTGATTGTCGGGCCATGGGTGCTATACTATCTGAGCGGTAATGAGCGCGCCTGTGCAATTCGTCGCCGCCGAAGGCCGAGTTGTGTTCGTTCATAGTCAGCGGTGGCACCGCGCTCCAACCAGGACAGCAGCGCTATGAGCGTGCAGCAGTTATGTGAAACTTTAAACGGCCAGCGCTCTGACAGCGTTTGCAGAGAGCAGAAGGAATGCGGCAGCTGCGCTGAACCGGCAGCGAAGAGCGTCATGCAATTTCACATAGTCAATGTCAGTCGTGGCAGGGACGGCGGCGCCGCGCTGACGCTGATGCGACGAGCCGCGTTGCAGCACGTCTCAACGCGTGTCTCAATGCACTGCTGCTGCGCCGCGCGCAGGTGGGCTGCGGCAAGGAGAGCGACATCTACATTGCGCAGACGTCTGAGGGCGACCAGCTGATCCTCAAGATGCACCGCCTGGGCAGGACCAGCTTCAGGTGCGTGTCTTTGCGACTCGTTCTCATTCTTCATCGTCCCAGCGATGCCCGTTCTGCAACGATCTGTCGAGGCCGGAGTCTGCCGCTCAAAGGCATTGTCTGATGACCGGCATGAGTGTTTTTCTGCTTGGCGCCTTGATCTGCTACATAGTCACGGGCAGCCTGATGGCTGCCATCTGAGGTCGTCGCCAAGAGTGCCGCCGATGGAGCAGGCATGCACGCACGCTGGATCGTACCGCGTCGCTGCTTCACTGCTGGTGCACAGCGGCCAGAGACACGGCGGAACCCGCGTCCCACGTGCCAGCAAGCACGCCACCTCGCACCTAAACCGCTCGCCTCGCATGGCCTCCAGAGCGCAGCGCCCCCCCCCCCCCCCCCCCCCCCCCTCGCTCTCCAACTTGGACATCAAAAGCTAACGCGCGCTTCCGCGCGCGCCGCGCCGCGCCGCGCCGCCGCCGCTGCAGGGCCGTGAAGCAAAAACGCGACTACCTGCGCGGCCGCAGCAGCGCCAACTGGCTGTACCTCAGTCGCCTCAGCGCGCTCAAGGAGTACGCATTCATGAAGGCGCTGCACGCGCACGGCTTCCCCACGCCGCTGCCGGTGGACCAGAACCGGCACGTCGTCCTCATGGGCGTCGCCAAGGTGCAATTGAACTTGAAGTTTGCGCTGCTTTTCACTCATGAAGTTGGGCTGGCTGCGTGTCGCCGCATTCCCAAAGGCGCGCTCGCCTGCGCGGCACTCGAAACGCACCATTCGCTATGTACTTCAACCGCGTTTGCAAACGAGAGGACAAGAGCAGCACCTTTGTGGCGTGTTGCCCCACGGCGGCGCCACGAAAGCGGCAGGGCCTTCTAGGCGAGCGCTGCCACCTCCAAGCGCGATACGCTGTGATGTGCCCCCCCCCCCCCCCCCCCCCCCCCCCCCCCCCCGGTTTGCAGGCTCAGCGGCCGCATGCGTGCGCGTGGCAAGATGGCTTGCGTCGGCGCTCAGTATGTCAATCGTAACCCTAACCCAAAACACCAAAACCTAACCTCAAGGTGACCACATTGCGTGACTAACGCAGCGTCGGAGGGCGCATGTACTCTTGCGCTGCGCAAGGTGCGCGCCGTCAGCTCTTGTATGGCGCGTCCTCGCCACTGCCCCCCCCCCCCGCTTGCCTGCCGCAAGTCGCTCCAAAACGCCGCCGCGGTCACGCGTGTCACGCGTGCCGCAAAGGCGCGTGTACGGTGCCCGCATACCTCCTTGGCCCCCCGACCGCAACTTCCAGTCCTACGGGTCACCGCTGTGCTTACTTCAACAGCTAGTCGGCAGCCATGACCTCTCCGACTCACATTTTCAGCAACGCGCCCACGATGACCCCCCCCCCCCCCCCCTCCCCCCCCTTTCGCATGTACGCCGCGCGCGCTCGCGCCCCGCAGGGCAACCCCATGTACCAGCTGCGCGCCGGCGCCCTCGCGGACCCGGAGACGGTGTACCGGCAGTGCATGGAGCTCATCGTGCGCCTTGCGCGCCACGGCCTCATTCACTGCGACTTCAACGAGTTCAACCTGCTGCTGCACCGCGAGGAGGGCCGCGACGACCACGTGAGTTGAAGATGAAAGAGTTGGGAGGTTGAAGTAGCGACAGGGCTAGGGTTGGAGTTAGAGTTAGGCCACGATTAGGATTACACAACGAGTTCAACCTGCTGCTGCACCGCAAGGAGGGCCGCGACGACAACGTGGGTCGGGGGTGAAAGAGTTGAGAGGTTGAAATAGCGACGGGGCTAGGGTTGGAATTAGGGGTAGGCCACGATGAGGATTACACAACGAGTTCCACCTGCTGCTGCACCGCGAGGAGGGCCGCGACGACCACGCGAGTCGGCGATGAAAGGGTTGCGATCTGCATTAGGCGCAGGGCCAGGGTTTGCAGAGGCACCTCCCAGAGTACGCACCTCCTGCATGGCAGTGGTCCGCGTATGGAGAGGCGTGCTGCAGCAGCAGAAATGCGCTGCCGCGGCCGAGCCACACGTGCGATGTGCGCTCCCTGTTGCGTACACCGCGTGCCGCTGGATGTCGCGCGTCTGTCTGTGCCTGGCGGCCCGCGACGCAGCGCGCAGCGCGTACGGCGTTCACGTTGCGGTAGTCGGCGGTCATCAGGTGTTGCGCTCCGATCGCCAACCTTGATCACAGTGATGCCTCCAACGCAGTACTTGTTTATCCTGCGCCCATCGTAACTCCTCTGCAGCGCACGCACGCACGGTTGTGCTAGATGGTGCATGCAGCGCACTCACGTGCCGAACGCGTGGTACGCAGGGACGTGATGACCCAGGCTCGGCCCTCTTGCACTTCAAGTAGTGCCTCAAAGTTTTTACAGGATACATATAGATTCTGGAGGCAAGCTGGGCATCCACCATCTGAGCTCTTTTGCGCCCACAGCGAGAATCAATGAAAAAACTACCTACATTTCAAACCAAGGCTGCTGCCCGCTGGCTGTGCAACTGCAACCGCAGGAGGTGACGCTCATCGACTTCCCGCAGATGGTCAGCATGCGCCACCAGAACGCCGAGGAGATGTTTGACCGCGACGTCGGCTGCATCGTCAAGTTCTTCGCCATGAAGATGAAGTGGGACCCTCCGCCGGAGCTGATCCCCAGGTGCGCTTGCGGAAGCGTGTCGCGAAGCAGTGCGCTCGTGCGCTCTGCAGTACATGCGTGTCCTGGGAAGTGAGTACAGTGGAGTACAGCCTGGCGCGTGCGGCGTTCGGCCTCAGCTTTGACAAGTTTCAGCCGTGCGGGCCGCGCAGCTCTCAGTTGGCTCTGCTATTAACAATGGGAGTCGCGCTTTTGCGATCGGTGATTGCGCAAGGCCATACTTCGCGTGTGGTCATCCTGCCAGTGCCTTGGCACAGTGAGGTCTGCAATTCATGCATCGTTCAAAGGGGGAGGCCAGCAATGACTCCTGCGCCAAATCCAGTCAGTGGCACAATTACATCCTGAAATACCTTGAACACAAACCTCTATCGATGCACTTTAAAGTACCTTGCATACTGCAATGCCCCATTACTGCAATGCGGCAAGCACAGAGAAGCGCAGCTGGCATGGGGCACGGACGCAGCAGGCGGCTCCGCGCAAATCACGCCGCAGCACAGCTTCACACTATCCCACACGTCAAGCACTCAAAATATATCATCGTCAGTGAATCATCACTGTACGACATGCCCACCCTAACGAGACGCGGCGGGCGCGCTATCGCTGCCCATTCGCCACGTGTGCCTCAAGCGTCTTGCTCGTCACTCACCGCGCCGCGCGCTGCTGCGACGCTCGCTCGCGCCTCCGCAGCTATGGCGACGTCGTCGGCGACGCGCTGGGGCGCCTGGATGACAGCGTGCGCGCGTCCGGGTTCAGTGAAGAGGAGGACAAGGAGCTGCTCAGGTCAGTGCTCCGCACACCTCTTTCTCCTCAAACCCCCCCGTTGCCGTTTCGTTCATACTTCGTGGGTCCGTGCTGCCTCAGCTGCGTATCTTCTTCAACATCCCCTATCGCCGCTCGCGTGCAATACGGGGGGGCGTGTTGCCTCAGCTGCCGGCTGTGTGGGGTGCGTGTGCTGGTGGTTTTTGAAAGGGGTCTGCGCTGCTGCAAGGAGCTGAGCGGTTTAACAGTGCTGCAGCACAGCTCAGCACATCGCTGCGTAGTTGGCTCGGGTCGTGCGCTGAGCTGTCTCGATGGCTGTCGCCTGTGCTGTGCATGCCATATGACTATGATGTGAGTCACGGTTCAGGGCCGATTGCTGCAGGTCGGTACAGTCTGCCAGTGCAAGTGCGCTGTCGGTACGCACAACCACGCTGTGCTTAGTTAGGACGCGTCGTCAGCTGTCTGCTGTTATTTAGATGTACACGGACAGCAGCATCAAGTTAGACTATCATCTGGGCTTTTTCGCGCCCTGAGCGAGAATTAATAAAAAGTACATGGACCAGCCAGTTGTGATGCTGCCTGGATGCTCATGCTGATGCTGCTTGTGAGTGCACTGAATGACACTGCGCTGACAGCGGCACATGTGGTGTACATACTGCTCGTGCAGGGCCATACAAGAAGAGCACACCGGCGATGCCAGCGATAGCGACGACAGCAGTGGCAGCGACGGGGACGCGGAGGATGATGGCAGCAATGATGACGACGACGCAGATGATGTTGATGAAATCAACGACAAAGTCGCTCAACATAGGTGCAGCGACAGTGCAGACGCCCTCCCCAGCCATGAAGGCTCCTCTGAGCTGTCCATCGCAGATGCGAGCATGAGCCGCGTCACAGCCCTCACGCCTGACGAAACGGAAAATGAACATCAAGATCTTTCCAGCGATGAACTCGGCCGAGCGCGGGATGGCTCCGCATCAGATGGGGCGCTATCAGGCTCCGATGATGCAGAGGACGTTGATGGCGATGATGCTCAACAGGGGGGGACGTCCGGCGGGGGGGGCAAGGGCAAAGGCGCCCCGTCCTTGCAGCAGCGTGCGCTGGAGCATGCGCGCCGGCAGCACGGCGGCGGCGGCACCGGCAGCGCCAAGCGCGGATCGCGCAACGTGCAGAAGCAGCGGTTCCGTGGGAAGGTCTTACGCAAAGGCCAGGATTTCTGAGGGTTGCACTTTGTCAAAATATACATGGCTACAGTTTTCAAGATGACGTGATAGGTGTGTGCTTGCTGCTGCTGCAGCTGCGGCCTGTTCATGTTGTTTACGTTGGGTCGACCTTGCTGCTGGACATTCATTTGAAGTTCAGGGCGATGTTTCAGCGCGCTTGCCACAGTGTGTGAATGGCCTGGCGCCCGCTGCCGGGTGCAAAGACGCGGCGTATGCATTACACTGTGCATCGTGCCATTTTGTCAGCAAATCGTGCCTGGCTGAGCTGGCGTCCGCCACAGAAGTCATTTTTTTCTCCTGTTCCGAGATCGACGCTTTGAGCTTAGGTCGTACATCTGATCACTCAGTCACCCACACACGACAACTACACATCCAGCAATCATGGTTGCCACCCAGGTCATCGCTGCCCTCGCATGCGTCGCCGGCGCGTCTGCGTTCCAGTCCTCTTTCAAGGGCGCCGCTGTGGCCTCCAGGTGAGCGCCGTGCCCTGACGAGATTTGACATCTGATGTGGCGTCGGCGCGTGGATCTAGGCTACTTCAGTGCTGCACACTGGGCAAGCTAATGTATGATGTATGGTCCTATGCGCTGCTGCAATGGCTTGGTTGCTGCGTGCTGCAGCACCTGCAGCGGCATTCAGCTCGAATCTTTCAGACCACGCACGCATGATGTTTTGCTGGCGTCATGCATGCTGGATCTGTGCAGCGCACGCCAGTCGAGACCGGTGTTGATGGCCTCCAGCCTCGTTCGGACTGCCGTGCACTCGCCTGTCTCATCGCTCTCGCACAACACACCGTAGGCCTTGCCCAGCAGGCGCGGGGGGGGCGTCCGATCCTGCGTTCGTCACTCATGGTGCCCACGCAATAGTCTCCTGCGAGCCTTGCGGACATGCCCCTTTTCCACAGCATCGCTAGCCGCCACCCTCATGCTATCAGCTCATGCCGGCGCTTAAGCACTCATTCGTCGCCTGTTCTGTGTGACCTGTTTGCGATGACGCCACCACAGGGTCAAGCCCACGAGCACCATGACCATGCAGATCAACTCCCTCGAGGAGATGAGCGGCGCTACCGCCCCCGTCCCCTACTGGGACCCTGCGGGCCTCGCTGCCAAGGTAAGCAAATTACTCAAATTGCCGATGCTTTCGCGAGGCTTTGACTTCTGCTGAACCAGCCAATTGCCGATGTGGTCGGCGAGGCTTGAGAAGTCTGCTCGAGGTTCACACCATGGCATTGATGGCCATGCCTCGAACGTCAGCGATGGTGTATGTTGGCGGCATCTGTGTCCAACACAGTCTTGCATGCAATGCGTAAATGGGCATGAAACAGGCGTGCGCTGATGACGCCCCTCCACTCTGCTCCCCGCCTATGCACGCGCAGGTTGACGACCAGGAGCTGCAGAAGTACCGTGAGGCCGAGCTCAAGCACGGTGCGTAACTGCCTGCCATTGCAAAGAACGCGTGTTGTGGCCTTTACGTCTCCAATATATATGAATGGATACCTGAATTGCGCGGATTTTCGTGTAAGCTGGCCTCCTTGTGTAGGTGTGACAGAGAGCTAGCTAGCAGCTATGTATAACTATGAGCTCAGGGTGCAGCACGATTCGTGACGCACAGTCATTCCGCCACAGTTTGCCCCCAAACTTTGCATGAGCATCTTACAACTTTGTGCATATTCAACGAGTGTAGAGTTTTATGATCCGTCTTGAGAGCATGTACCATGACCTTGTGAATTCACATACTTGCGCAAGTATTCAATTATTTTGCTCGTCGTTTTGGCATTGTAAAGCTTGTTTCATGTTGTGAAGGTTGTGAACATGAAATCACATCCATGTACACGCTTCTGAATCACACGTACTCACCACTTGGTGACAATCCATCCTGAAATCCTTGACATATCCTTGACATTATCTTGACATCGCCGATGGTGCTGACATTCCGTCTGTTTTGTGTTACATTTACTGCAGGCCG
The DNA here is from genome assembly GCA_017506865.1 of Tribonema minus. NCBI lineage: Eukaryota > Xanthophyceae > Tribonematales > Tribonemataceae > Tribonema > Tribonema minus. Next base: position 689,692 of record JAFCMP010000521.1, on the reverse strand, counting down.
CGTGGCGATGCTCGCCACCCTTGGCATGGTTGTGCAGGAGAACTTCCACCCCTTCTTCGGCACTGCCGGCAGGGTAAGTCAGGATTCAATGTTCTGTTTCAAAGAGTAGAAGTATACTGTATACCGCGCAGCCGCAATGCGTGCTCTGACACGCCATTTCATGAAACACGCCGCGTGACGCGGCAGAAGCAGATGGAGATATTCAGCTGTCAGGACGACTGCACTTTGAGGAGTACTTATCTCTGTGTAACTGTGGTATACAGAGCTTGCTGTCAGAACATGCACTGCAGTATTCTTCTCTGTGTATCTGCAGCATATAGCGCTTGCTGTGACCTCTGCAAAACGCGGTGGATTTGAAATGCGATGTATGCACAAGTGAAATTAGGCCTCCGCAAATTTTGATATCCGGTATCTCAATTCGGTGACGCTTGCCATAGCGAGACATGTCACGAGCACAGTGGACCACCGGCATCAAACATTCTGGAGCTTAGAGGCTGTTGAGCACTGCTGCTGTGTAAGATTTTTGTCACCATAGAAGGCTGTGCATGTCGTGGCTTTTCCCAGCGCCAGCTCTGCCAGTCACTTGTGGCCGCCACACTTTCGAACTCCCGCCATGCTTACTTGCATGTGATACAGCATGCCGCTCAGTAATTTAGCTGAGGACAAGTTGAACTTCCATATTCACCATCAATCTCAATCGCTCACGTACACCGCAAACGCCGCGCTGCTGCTCTGTCGCCCGCAGGACATTGGCCCGGCCGCATTCCACCTGCAGGAGACCATGAAGGAGTTCGACGCACTGCCGCTGGCGCTCGTGTGCGGTGTCGGCGCCGTGGAGTTCCTCACCATCGACAAGGGCTGGTCGCGCAGCGACTACAAGGTCAGCGTCACTTCAACTTCAGTTACACGCTGCGCAAGCTCACTTTACTGTTACAGTATGACAGGCACCACAAGGTCAGCGAAGGTGCAATTGCGGTTGCACGCCCTGCCCGCCGCGCAAGCTCTCTTTTCTGTTTTGGTATGGCCGGTACCACCAAGACAGTGATGAGTGCAAGTGCAGCTGCGGGCGCTGCCCGCTGCGCACACTCACGTTTCTGTTGCTGTATGACTGGCATGCGCACGGTTGCTACGGCATGTCGGCACATGCGAGGGTTCTACTGCAATTGTACAGGATAATCAAGGTCACTGCCGCTTTCTTGATTACTATGTAATGGTCGTGTTGCACATGTTTGGAGCTTGGTCTTGAAGACAGCTTCTTCTGTGCTGCATGTAGTGGTCAGCAGATGTGCATGTTTCAAGCTCTGTGAGAAAGCATCACATGCCTACAGTCTGTGACCTGCACCTTCCCCTCTAAATAAAAAAAGCACTGTCTGCAAACTGAGGAGCGAAGCTGTGCCCTGATCACAAAGGCGGTGACGCCATGAATGACTTTGGAGTTGCAGCTCGCACGCTGCTAGCTCATGCTGAGGCACACTGCTGCGTCAGATTCATGCTAGCTTGTGCGGAGACACACTGCATTAAATTCATTCTCATGCACACAGATGCAAACCAGCCACACCCCTCCTGCACCCTTCTAACCAATGCAACCATTTCCGCTCATGTCTTTCCAGGAGACCGGCCTGGGCGCGGGCTTCGTTGCCAACCTTAAGGAGGACTACTTCCCGGGTGACCTGGGCTTTGACCCGCTGGGCCTGTACCCCTCCAGCCCCGAGGAGCGCACCAACATCCGCAACAAGGAGCTCAACAACGGCCGCCTGGCCATGATCGCCATCTGTAAGTTGTGGTGTGAGCATAATTGCATTTTAAAAATGTTGAATGTGCATACGAAGTTTACCGTATCAAAAGGATTTGCACCAACATCCGCAACAGAGCTCAACAACGGCACTTGGCCATCATCGCCATCTGCCAGCTGAAGTTGTGGTTTGAGCATCATTTCGACATTGAATGTGCATGCAAGGTCACCGTATGAAGAGGTGCGCGGCCATTTTAGCCATCTGTTTCTCAAACAGTTGTACCAATGCGGTCACAATTGACTTTGCATGCCCCCCCCCCCCCCGGGGTCGACTGCAACAACTGCCTGGTCATGTAGGCTGTCTCAAAGGTGATTTGAAGCTGAGGCAGCGGATGTTTTGTGCTCATTTTGCCTCTGCAGTACATTGTAAAACAACAGTGGTCAACCGAGGGCCATCACTACACGTAACTTAGTATGATAACTGACACACTTGCGCGCCTGTTCTTTCACCCACACCCCTGCATTCAACAATGGTGGTCCACCAACGGCCACGACACATGACTGACATGCTCGCGCGCGCCTATTCTTTTACCTGTACACTTGCAGGGGGCATGTGGGCACAGGAGCTCGTGGACGGCCTGCCGCTCGCCGAGCACTACGCCAAGTTTGGCTTTGGCCCCGCTCAGTAAACACTCCCTGTAATGCGCACGCAGCTTTAGCCTAGCAGCATTGCGCGCGTATCAGCAGCAGCTAGCTGGTTCGCTTTTGTCATGTTCGCGCTTGCCACCAGGGCTGTGGTGTCGGCACGCCTGCGCCAGTCTCGTGGCGCGCAAATTTTGAAGCCTCCCCTCCCGCTTTGAGGAGATGCGCGGGCGGTGTAGAGCGTAGTGGTGAGAGTGGGGGGTGGGGGGGGGGGGTTGTACTTTGGCACCGGCGGGATGAGGCCATGCTATGTAGTGGCGGGTGTGTTTATATTCACTTCAAGCTGACATGCCATTACAGACAACGACGTTGACCCGGTGGTTTTTATATGTGAAGCTCTCTTACAGCACGGATAATGAAGCTGACACTGCTGAGCAGAAGTCATATAATGAGGTTCGTGGTGTTCTATTTTGTTGCTGCAATACGATGTGAGTGTTCCTGTGTGTTGCTCCATGTGTCGCATATTCTGTTGTTCTGAGGCTGCTGTGCTCTTGTCATTGAGCAAACGCTGCACGTGTTACCACCATGGTGACTGTTTCTTTCTCGACATATATCATAGTTTTGCTTTGATCTCGATCTTCATGAACAGACCCTAACGCGCTGTGTGTTCTTTAAAAGAGCAAGTACTTAACTCGTGGATCAGGAATCAAATGTTGCAATAAAGGGTGCAACAATTGCTGACATTTCGTGTCGGGCAGGGTCTCATGAACACCACTGTCAGTTAAATATTCAGTGGGTCACAGATTCTTTGTCTCTGCATGTTGGGCGCATATGACGGTGCCTGTGTTCAGCTACGGCCATGTACGTATTTTAATCAAAAAAACATTACGCCATTTCAAGAATGAGTCATGCAGCAAATGCTTGCATTCGAAGCATGTCTCAAGGTGATCTTGCAGCGTCCTTGCTGTGAATGAACTTACATCCCGGGCCGCTGGCTGAGCTGCTCCTTCGGCACAGAAACCTGTAGCACTGCTCGACATTGGCAGTCAAGTGTTGCAGGATATGCACATCCCTCTGAAGCGATCAATATACCTCGCAAACGATCAGAAACACTGGTTTTGTCCTTGGCACGCGGTGAGCACTGCCCATTCAGTGGCTGGCAGCAAGCTGCAGTAGCGGCACACCGCCACTCGGTCCGCAAGGCGGGAGGCAGCATCAAACGACAGGAGGTTGCGCACCATGCAGAACAGACCGCTTCAAATCTGCCTGTACCGCATTGTAGGTTTGTTTCAAGTTGGTACTTGGGCGCCAAACTGCTTAGCTTGGATCTGGCGGCAGCGGAACCAACAACCGACTCAACATGACGACGCACCATGTCCACAGTGCTGCAAACCAGGTCTGCACATCTGTACACCCCAAGATTTTTACAGTACTCCCATCCAATCTGTATGTAATCTGTGGATTTTCGAAAAATTGGCTTCTTCAACAGGGCGCGAAAAACCCTGGGCGCGGTGACGGTGCTTCGCAGCAGCAATGAGTGGCTAAGGCCACTTATGTAACCAATGGCACCGTGCTTGTCCCCTTGGCTCTCTGCAGCCGCGCTGCCTCAAAAGCACCGGCGAAATCATGATACTTCGAAATAGAACGTCTAGCGTCAGCACCGTATTCTGAGTTGCGTGGCAACGCACTTCTCATCATCCGTGCCTCGCAGTGTCGATCACAACCACTCCCAACCCACCCCTCGACTATCATGCAGGCAACTCTGATCACCGCTCTCGCGTGCGCCTCTGGGGCTGCTGCCTTCGTGGCGCCATCAAGCTTCAATGGCGTGGCCGTGGCCAACAGGTGAGAGGACGAAGATCCAGCAGAGGATCTTGCGCCCGCTTTGTCTGTTAGTAACATGCTGTGAGGGGTGTGTATTTACAAGGTATTGCACTGAAGGTTTGGCTTGCAGCGCAGACTGGTGGTACGCTGTTGGCTGTTACACGTACAACAGGTTCTGAGGGGATTGGATCTTAGTCGCCACGCACTTGGAAGGATCCAAGTAGCTGCTGTTGCTGTTCCACGTACATGCCCCCTGTGCAGTCAGCTATTCTTCGGCTGGCCGGAGGTGCTGCTAACACGCGAACCGTATGCAGAATCGTTCGAGTCCACTGGCCGGATGTACTGCCTGAACCTGCCGTTCGAGGCAAACTAGGCAGGCACAACGGTTTCTTGGGCAACGCACAGGCGGCTTAGGCACATGCACTTTGGCATATGCAATGCTGCATATCCGCAGCAGCAGCAGCAGATGGAATAGTAGTAAAATCACATATAGATTCACTGCAGCACGTGCCCGCCTGCTTCCCATGCCACTCGTTGTCTGCAGCGTCAAGTCCTCGACTACGCTGTCCATGAGCGAGATCAAGCCCCTGGAGAACATGAGCGGCGCCACCTCCCCCGTCCCCTACTGGGACCCCCTGGGCTTTGCCTCCAAGGTGACTTTCCTAATCAGCATTCATGTCTTTACATCATACTGAGGGCACCGCAATTGTGGCGACAACACTCGGCCAGCCTGTGCACTCTACAGACTGATATGATGCACGCAAGCGCCATCAGCCCTGCACTGCTTCTTGGTACTGGTTGGCTGTGTCATCTAAACTGACACAGTCACAGTGTGCTCAGTCAGCAGCCTATATGCTTGAAGGATTCACTGAGCGCTGTGCAGTTTATAAAGCAATCTCTGCTATCCACAAGCCCTCTCGCGGCATCTAAACCGACACAGTCACAGTGCTCAGTCAGCGGCCTATATGCTTGAAGGATTCACTGAGCGTTGTGCAGTTTGTAAAGCAATCTCTGCTATCCACAAGCCCTCTCGCGGCATGTGTTTTGAGTCCCTTCAACGCCTCAAATTTTCTGCTGACTCCGATGCTTTCTCTGCTGCTTATATCCCAGGTCGACAACCAGGAGCTGCAGAAGTACCGTGAGGCGGAGCTGAAGCACGGTGAGTTGCTTCATTTGAGTTATTACTCAACACAGAAGTGGCGCCTGAAATACTTGGCGGTGATATGCATTTGTGTTGTCCACGAATGCACGACTAATGTCACTTGCACGGAGTGTATGGTGACGACCACAGTGTGCTTGACAAAACTCACAACGTGTCTGCATGTTTGTTCTTCAAGACCAGCTCATACCCTGGGGTTTCTAACCATCTGTTATGCATGCTTTCCGCGCACGCCCACAGGACGCGTGGCCATGCTCGCGGCGCTGGGCATGATTGTCCAGGAGAACTTCCACCCATTCTTCAACACCGCTGGACTGGTGAGTTTGTCCATTGTTTGAACAGGTCAACACTGCAAGCCTTGATGACTCCAAATTCACTGATACATAGTCACATTCACATTCATGTATCAAGCATGTATATGCAGCTGACACTCCTGTACAGCTGTTTCAGTGTGCCTTGTGTCAAGTACATTGGCACTTTTTTGAAGTTGCCCACTGCAAGCCCTGTTTTCCTGTTGTTGACATTGTTGATGACTCCAGTGACAGTGAGCTGACCGCACTCCAGTAGGGCTGACATTGTTGATGACGCCAGTGATAAGTGAGCTGACCGCGCTCCAGGAGGGCTGTAGTTGAATTCAGCTGCAATTTCCTCAACGGCCACAGCTGTTGTAAATCAGTGCCTTAGCCTTCTGACAAATGAACTGTGAATATGCTTGCATTGTACAGGACATTGGCCCGGCTGCCTTCCACCTCCAGAAGACCATGGAGGAGTTCTCTTACCTGCCTTTTGCGCTGGTGCTTGGCGTCGGCCTTGTTGAGCTGACCACCATCAACAAGGGCTGGTCCAAGCAGGACTTCAAGGTGAGCAACTACTGTGTGGTCAATTGTACGTGTCCGCGCACTTCCAAGCGTGTACATGTATAATTGTGCCTTGTCAACAAGCATTTAACATTCTTGTTAAAATTGTACAATGCCTTGTATCCACACTTCCAAGTGCATGCATGTAAAACTGTGCCCAGCCAGCAAGCATACAACCTTATCGTTCTTACTATGCCATGCATAGTTTTTGCAAAACTGTGCACTGTGTGCATGTTGGCTAACAAGCATGCAACCATGCTGTCGTGTATGTAAATGCGCAGGAGACTGGCCTGGGCGCTGGGTTCGTTGCCAACCTCAAGGAGGACTACTTCCCGGGCGACCTGGGCTTTGACCCGCTTGGCCTGTACCCTTCCAGCCCCGAGGCGCGCACCAGCATTCGCAACAAGGAGCTTAACAACGGCCGCCTGGCCATGATTGCTATCTGTAAGTTGTGGTGTGACCATCAATTGATCATTTATGTCACCGCATCAAAACTTTTTTGACATTTTGCGGCTTGGCCGTATTTGCGCTTAGCCGTATTTGCTATGTGTTCGTGGAACATTTGCGATGGGAGGTGTTATCAATTATGCGTGTGCAGGCGACAGTGCTGATATATTCTACCCCCTGTCCCCTCTTCCTCCCCCCTGAGATGGTATTAAACTTGCTTTTATGGCTGTCTCATTTGTGATTTGAGGAATGACAATGGATTTTAGCAAGTACTGCAGCTGCAAGAATTGGCCGTCACTACTGACTTGATTGTAAGGCTTACTCCTTCATACTCTTGCACACTCGCAGGGGGTATGTGGGCGCAGGAGCTCGTGGACGGCCTGCCACTCGCCGAGCACTACGCCCGGTTTGGCTTTGGGCCTGCCCAGTAAACCCTTCCCTTAATGCGCCTACAGCTGTAGCCTGTCAGCAATGCACGCACGCACACCAGCAGCAGCCAGCTGGTTTACCATTCACCTCATATTCGGTAGCCACGAGTGCTGTGGTGTTGGCACGCCTGCACCAGTCTCGTGGCACGCAATTTTGGAGCCCCTTCCCCACTGTGAGGAGATTTCCGGCAGTGTAGCGCAGAGTGTTGCGGTGGGAGGTGGGGGTTTGTATTTAGGCACCCGTGGGATGAGGTTATGCTAGTGGCGGGTGTGTTTATATTCAATTCTAGCTGAAATGCCGCTACAGCCAACGATGTTGACCGAGTGGTTTTATATATGGAGATGCTGTTCATAATGAAATGCACTGCTGTATTTAGCAGGTAATATGAATTACTGTATTTGTATTTTTCTATTCTGTTTTTGTTTGTTGCTTTCCATGATGTTATTTGGTGTCTTATGTTCTGGTCTGAAGCTCTTGTGGCATCTTACATAAATATGCCCCATCCGCTTTATACAGTGGAGACCATTTCTTGCTCTCATATATCTTTCAAATAGTTGTTTTACAACTTAAGGTTGTTTGACTGATGGTTGACAAGGTCTCGACAAAACTTCACTGATGGTTGACAATGTCTTGATGTAATTGTGGACTGCTTCCAAGACCTGCCAAATTTGTGAAGTGCATGATGATTGATCAGTGGTGGTTGAAACTGACAATGACCAATGTGGCAATGAGTCGATGGTGTAGTTGTCAACTCTTTGCAAGATTTGACAATTTTAAAGTGCATGCTGATTGATCAGTAGTGGCTGAAAGTGACAATGAACGATATGGTAGTGGACTGAATGTAGATCTTGGAAGAATATGACCTTAAGTGTTTAGGATATAAGATGCTGTGTTTTTGGAAACAAGTGACTTGAAGTAGTTGCAACAATTGTTGATGTTTTGTGGCGCTGAAACAAGTGGGCGTTGATCAGAAATGAACTGTAAGGGCTGTTGCAATACAGTAAACTACCTCTTTGTGATGTTGTAGGTTGGGCTGGTTTCACTTGAACATCAATGCTGTTTGGTAGAGATGCAGTATGTTACACATTGTCAGTCGGCCTGTTGGGTATATGTAATAGTGCTTTCAGCCATGTATCAACATAACGCTGCCAGCACTAATTGAATGGCATGTGACAGGCAGGCAATCCACATCGTATTCCACAATGGCTTTACGAAGTTGTTGTACCCGAAGGCAACATGCAACACTTGACCACCGCCTGATAAGCAGCACATTTGCTCGGGCTACAATTTTTCTCACAGTGAAGGAACGTGGGGAATTGCTTGCAGGCACAGAATGCCAGCATGGCTGCATGATCCATTCATGTACAGCGTTATGTTGATACATGGCTGAGATTGCCTGCCTGTCACATGCCATTCAATTAGTGCTGGCGGCAGGCTTTGTGTCAGTCAGGTGAGCTCACCACTCACAGGAGTTATGTTGCATCAGCATACAGCAGGTGAGAACAGCCGTTTCGCATCAATGAGCAAGCAGAAGTGCCAGTGGCCACGACCGTAAACAGCAGGAACCAAAGTGGCATGGCGGGAGCAACAATTGGCTCTACATGGCGACCCCGTACATGCACCCACACTGCAACCCAAATTCACCTACACATGCACACCGTATCAGCTCGAGTCGCACCCCATGCTGTCCGGCACGCACGCAGCTCGAGTCGCGCCCCATGCTGTCCGGCACGCACTCGCTGATCCTTTGGATCTTTTCGAGCTACTACTTCAACTTGGGCGCGAAGTCTGCGCTCTGGTGCTACAGCTACACAGCAGCAACGAGTGATTGTCTAGTGCCATGTGTCTAGCTGGTGGCAATGCGCTTGTCCCCATTTGCCCTGCAGTCGCTCCCCCAAAGAACCGGCGAAATCATCATAGAAGTAGAATTTCTGGCGTCAGCAGCTCCAATTCTGAGAGTTGGCAACGTACTGTTCATACCATCGTGTCTGTGCCGCACACAACCACTCCCAACCCACCCCTCGATTACCATGCAGGCTACTCTGATCACCGCTCTCGCGTGCGCGTCTGGGGCTGCTGCCTTCGTTGCGCCATCCAGCTTCAATGGCGTGGCCGTGGCCAACAGGTGAGAGAGGACAAAGATCTTTGCAGTATCTTCTGTAGCGCCCGCGTTCTGTTCGAACAAAGCAAGTCAGGATTGTGGAGTTACAAGGCATGTGCACTGCAACCCTGGCCTGCAGCAGACTGGTGATACGCTGTTGGCTGCTGCCTACACGCACAATAGGTTCTGAGGTGACTGGATCTTCATCGTCACGCACTTGGAAGGATCCAAGTAGGCTGCTGTTGCTGTTCCACATATGTGCTGCCTGTGCAGTAAGCTATTCTGTGGCTGTCCGGATGTGCTGCTACTTCGTGAACCGTATGCAGTGTAGAATCTGGAGTTCGAGTCGGCACCAACAGTTCCGCGCTTCAAGGCTTGGCACATAATTATTGGCACATGAAAGCGCTGCATGTCTGCTGCAGTAGCAGCTGGTGGAGAAGTGGTATGCAACATTGTACAAAAACACCCATAATGTGATATGACTGAAATACCGAAATGGCGACCACGCAGGTGCCACAGCCATAGTTGGAAGGCGGTCAGCGATAACATGTTCACTGCAACCTGATTTTCATGCTTCTATTGACTGCAGCGTCAAGTCCTCAACTACGCTCTCCATGAGTGAGATCAAGCCCCTGGAGAATATGAGTGGCGCTACCTCCCCTGTCCCCTACTGGGACCCCCTGGGCTTTGCCTCCAAGGTGATTTAGCAATTGCTTGCATTGTCACTACTGAGTGCGCTGCAATTGTGTGCCAATGCACAGCCAGGCTCTTCACGATGCGCACTACCCTGATGCACGCTAGCGCCAACGGTTCTGCTTTTGTGTATTGGTGCATGCTGGACTTGCAGATCCACAGAGCTTAGTGACAAGTGCGTCAGCTCAGATGATGGGCTACTAGTAAGCGATGTGCAGCTGCAAAAGCAATTTTTCTAACCACGAGCCCACCAGCATGTGCTTGAGTCTCTTTTGATGCCTCAAACTTTTGTGCTGATTCCGACACTTGACACTTCCCCTCGTCACATTTATCCCAGGTGGATGACCAGGAGCTCCAAAAGTACCGTGAGGCGGAGCTCAAGCACGGTGAGTTGCTTCATCCAATTTGTCATTCAACAAATTTTGTGGTGCTGTGAATGCTTGGTCTTCAACACGCATTTGCATTGTCCAGGATGCATGACGAATGCCACTTGCATGGAATGCATGATTATCTGTGCTTGACTGAGCTGAAACGCGTCTGCATGTATGTCCTTCGAGGCCAGGACAGTGCAGCGCCACAGTGCCGTGACAAGCATGTCCGTATACACATATCTCTTACTCTGGGTCTCCTGCACTGTGGCAAGCATGTATGTATACGTATCCTCATGCTCTGGAGTCATTAACAAGGAAAATGTATGCGTGTTCCTTGCGCATGCTCACAGGACGTGTGGCGATGCTCGCGGCACTGGGCATGATCGTCCAGGAGAACTTCCACCCATTCTTCAACACCGCTGGAAGGGTGAGTGTGTGTCCGCTTTTCTGCAGGTTACACTGTCAGTCTCGATGAGGCATTGAATCAATCATGAACTTGGAAATGGATCTGACATGTGCCTAGCTTTGCAGAGCTGTTTCGGTGTGGCTGTGTCAAATATGTTGGCAGCTTTTTGAAGTGATTGCCCACCGCAAGCTTTTTCTGCGTTGTTTTGGGTGCTTGTTCTGTAATGTTGACGATGCTGGTTCAGCTGCATTACTTGTGGAATTGCAGTTGACTTTGCAACTTTTTTAGCGGCAACAGCTGTTGAAGTTCAGCACCCTAGCTCTCTAACAAAGCTGTTGCTATGCTTCCATTGTACAGGACATTGGCCCGGCTGCCTTTCACCTCCAGAAGACCATGGAGGAATTCTCCTTCCTACCTTTTGCGCTGGTGCTGGGCGTCGGTCTCGTTGAGCTGACCACCATCAACAAGGGATGGTCCAAGCAGGACTACAAGGTGAGCAGCTGCTGCATGTAGTTATCACTTTGCACACTGCACGCCGCACAGGTATTGATGTGAAGTTGTGCTATGTAGGCATGTGCGTGTTCAGCCAACAGTGCTTATAAGCGCTACTTGTTGTATACATAAGCAAATACATGCATGCAGTATGCAACTACTTGTCGTGTGACATCTCTACCCCTTTGTGCTCTCTATGTTCGACAGGTATGAAATTGGGTGATGCTTAGTCTGCAGAGACATGCTGCTAATGGCAAGCAAGCTTTATCTGTATTGTGTAGATCACGTGGTTCCACTGAAGGGTAGCCCTTCTGCATTCTCATCACCTGCTTCTCCTAGCACAGCGCCACAAAAGAAGTGTTGTCAAAACCTTGCACTGCGTGTACCACAACCACCTCCACAATGCCGTGTATGTAAATCTGCAGGAGACCGGCCTGGGCGCTGGCTTTGTGGCCAACCTCAAGGAGGACTACTTCCCGGGTGACCTGGGCTTTGACCCGCTTGGCCTCTACCCCACCAACCCTAGGGAGCGCACCAACATCCGCAACAAGGAGCTTAACAACGGCCGCCTGGCCATGATCGCGATCTGTAAGTCCTCGGACATCTCTTTTATCATGAATGATGGTCTCCATATTTGCCATTTGTGATGGTAGTGATTTGAATATGCATGAGTCAACGAGTGGTTATGGGGCTTCATAGAGAGATGGTTTCTGGGCATGAGTAGGTGATGCAATCTGAGCATGGTGAAGTGAAGGTGCAAGATAGTGGTGCTCAACTGGGCACTGCATTCTCTCGTTGATGTATGGGAGAATCATGCCCAATGAGTTGTGCACACGCATTTGTGTTCTACCAGGCGATGGGGTACACACACTGCTTTCAAATATATTCATGCTGTATCACTTAACCCTTGCACATCTGTGTGTGCTTCACAATGTTTCTGTTGACAGGGGGCATGTGGGCGCAGGAGCTGGTGGACCACCTCACCCTGGCCGAGCACTTCGCGAGGCATGGCCTGGGCCCAGCAGTGGCGGAGACTCCCCTCGAGCAGCTGTCAAACGTCGCTTCCACTATCCAATAAATCCACCCCTATCTCATCATGGCCATGAGGCCAACAACCTTTAAGACAGTTAGCTGCTGAATACTTCTGTCAATACTGCTGAGGTCAGCTCCCATCACTGGCTGTGGTAAAGCTGGGTGGGTTGCATAGACGCAGGTGGTACGAATGCCTTGCACACACTTAGTTTTGATCAATCACAGCACAGTCTGCTCTACAGCTGTGGGAAGAATGAGCCTTGCGGCAGAGCTGGGTTAGATCTCTGGCGAGTCGTAGGTGGTGGTTAGAGAAAGTGAGGGAAGCTGAAGCTGAAGGTTGTACATGGTAGTGTACAAGATCTTTCAAACACATGCATACATTTGCATTTCACCTACATAATGTAACATTCTCAGACCAACTCCCATCTCCTTTTACCTGTGCTGTTGTTGTGGCATATGCCATGTTGCTCAATGCACTGCAGCACTGCACTATGACATGGTGCAGCCACTGGTTGTGCCACGCTCACAAGACAATTTCTTGTTAGGCATTTTGACAAGCCATGACTACAGACTGTTCTGTGGCATCTCATCTACTTTTGTGATGATGGCATGTATGCTCATGTGCCATGTCCAGTTAGTTGGGTGTTTGAATATGCTGCAAGACAAATTTAAGACAGTATTGGGACATGCATTAGCCACACAAGTCAAGGTGAATGCAGCATCGTTCATTGGCTGTAGTATGTATGCCAAGTACAACTGGATGCATTGCACTCCATGCTTTCAACAGATGCAAACATCAGCAAAGGCTATGTCAACAGAAAATAAAAGTCTGTATAATGGGTGTAGTTGAGTTCCGAGCATGTATCATTGATATCAGCTGGGTTGCCGTGTTTCAGACGTCCCCCATGATGATGATGTTGGTGGATGAGCGTTGTGACATGATGCAACTTGCACTTTCCGCCTGGCGCTGCGCCATAGACCAGTTTGTTTGAGACCTATTTGGCCCATCGATATACGACCATCGGCACCTGTGTCGCATGCAAGGATTTCAAGTCAGCAGCAGGTCCAGCGATGACAGTACACGGCAGGCACTACCTACTGCAGGGCCAGATATAGGGTTCGAATTAGCACTACCTGGCGTTTGCTACTTGAGAGCATTGCAGCGAACTGATGCCACACATACCCGAACTTTTGACTTTGAAGGTGAATACACATGCGGCGATGCCCTTCCCTCTTTCGACAGTGACCTTGCATCTGGTGTGACCAGGAAGGGCCCCCCTGCTCGCGCTTAGCGCGCTATGGTGGTTGTAAAACCTGCGGTTCTTTACGACTGCCAGCAGCGAGCCCCCCTTGGCAATGACCACCAAGGCGCTGTAGCGTGTGCTGGCCTGTAGCCATCACCCTGCCTGCCATGCAAAGTGTCTCTGGCTGGCGCAGATTGGGAAAATACAAAGCGGCCTTCACTTCAGCCACCGGCTTCCACGTCAGCAGGAGCACACAACCAATGCAGCACCTCTCACATGCGTGGGATCGAATTATAGACTGTTACGCCGGTACGGCAGCCCTCATGGTCACCTGACGAGGCAGGGTTCTTGCCAACCACACACAGGCCACTTGGCACCCACTCACTGATCTCAGCGCTCATTATACCAGATAAAGCATCACAGAACTCCATCCTTGTAATGTATACTTCTAAGCGTGAAGGTTCTTCCGCATTGCGAGCAGCAATGTTTGCTCGCTTGGTGCGAGTCATGACCATGATCCGGGTGAATCTCGGCACCTGCCAGCGCATTGCTTGTACCATCGCGATCGCCGCCGTGCTATTGTGCAAACCTGAACTCGTGGCACACGCGCCTTGTACGACTGGTAGAGGTGGCCGCACCGCCATGCTAAGCGCATGGCTACTCAGCATCGCCGACGTCATCAGTGCATCCTCAAAACCTCAACTTCCGCCGCATGCAGCCTGTGTGACGTCTGTCGCACACGATCGGCGAGAGTCTAGAAGTGCCCAACTCGTGAGCTTCAGTACTCAATCGCCTGGGCCAGATAGGTGCAAACTGTACATCCAATTTAATTATATATAGAAGTACATATTCCAATCTTTCTGATAATCATCTGGTGGAAATCAAGATAGTTTGAGTAAATACGTCGCATCAATACCCGCACGCACCTGTACGGCTGGTCCTCGTCGTCCGCGCACGCAACCTGCAGCCCAAATTTAAATGTACTTCTATGGAGGTATACATTCCAACCTTTTTGATGATTTTTTGGTGGTGGTGATCAAAACTAATTCAGTAAATACGCTGCATCAACACCGGCACGCACCCTGTACGGCTGGTCCTCGTCGTCCGCGCACGCGACCTGCAGCTCCACGTACTTGCGCCCTGCCGTGATGACCTCCGCGGGGGCGTACCGCTCGGCCACCCACTCGCGCAGGGGCCTGTCCATCGCAGCCTCGTACACGGCCTGGGGAAGGGGGGGGGGGGAAGGGGGGGGGCGGGGGGTCGGGGTTAGGGCTGCAGTTACGGTTACGGTTGGGGGGGCCCTCGGCGGCGCGGCAGCAGGCGGACGCGTGCCCGACACCTGTTTGAGTCAGTCAGGGTGACAGTTATGGATTATATAAGGATAAGGGGTGGGGTTAAGGTTAGTTTTATGATTGGGGTTAGAGTTAGAGCTAGAGTTAGGGTCGAGAAGGGGGGGGGGGGGGGGGTATCCGGGTATGCGCAGGCTGTTAGGCGGACTCAAACCCGACGGTTGCGATTGGGTGATGAGGCTACATAAAATAGGTGCGTCTGTCCTTGTTGCGGCGATGCGATGTCCTGCCTGGCTGACACGGGCGTCGCTGCGTCATTGACGCTGATGATGATGGATGTGTGCGATGAGTTCCGTGGCAGAGGATCGGTAGCAATGGCATCAATGGGCGCTGGGTCACGAGGGCCACTGCAGCCGATGTATTTCGGTGGCCTTCACGAATGCGTTAAGTTCAAGTTGAACTATTATTGCGTACGCTGGCGGCGTGCACGTACTGTGCAGCGTAATACAATAGTCATTTTGTAGGGCGCACGCATCTCTCGCAGCGAGCTGAAATTGGAAGATGCCAGCTTGACAACTGCAGAGCTTGTGGCAATAGATATACGGCACCGCTGCATTCTGAAGACCTTCTCATGAGGGGGCAAGCGATGTCACCCACCTTCAAACGTGGATTCCGGCAATGTCGGGACACGCAAGCGATGAACATGATTCATGCCATCATGGAAATGCCCACTCTGGAATTGACCTCTGGCGGCGTGCACACACTGTGTAGCGCACTATGGTGGTCCCTTTGGCTACAGAGCACGTGACAATAGACCACATGGCAGTCCTCACCCTGAAGCTCTTCTAGCAATGGGGAAAGTGGCGTCACCCACCTTCAGTCGTGGATTCCATGCCTCGGCGTCGTACAGAAGGAGGCCGCGCTGAGGCCCCTCGCTCTCGCTGCGACGCAAGCCAGGAGCGACACTCAAGATCAGCGCTTCGAAAAAACTGAACGTACCGAAACCATGATGTCCAGATGAGTACAAACTGATGAAAAGGTCATGGGTAAGCTTGCCCAAGAGCTTACACCACGGCAAATCTCACGGTTTTATCTGGTCTGCACTGTGAAGAGCAGTGCCACAGAGCTCGAGCGATGGTGCTCCGTGCCTTAAAAGTCAAGGCACAAAGAAGGACTTTGTAATGCGTTTAACACGGCAATGTTGGAGTGACATTGAAGATCAGTGATGGATGACGCTCTGACTAACCCTAACCCTAACCCTGAACACTACTTACCGAGCCAATGAGTACGTAAAGACTGATGAGAAGCGGCCCAGGAGCTTACACCACCACACACGCGGCCTGTTTGTTTTCTCGAGTGCGCATCGTGAGAGAGCAGCATAGAGACTGATGAGAAGCGGCCCAGGAGCTTACACCACCACACACGCAGCTTGTTTTCTCGAGTGCGCATCGTGAGAGAGCAGCGCCACAAAGCTCGTGTGATGATGCTCCATGTCTCAAAGGTCAAGGCACGATGAAGGGTATTGTAATGCGTTGAACACGCCATTGTCAACACCTCTGCCACAGTTGCACGCTGCCGACGCATGCAATCGGCACCTGCAAACAACACCATCACCCGCACGCAGGCTGCAGCGGTGAGTCGTGTTCCTCGCAGCTACTCGTCGCAGCTACTACCGTGAACCGCATCAGCACCATCCGGTATCATGATGCACGTGTACGTTGCGCTTGAGCTGCAGCAGTGCGCAGCAGTGCTGCGTGAAACTGCTCTCTTCAAGCAAGCCATTCATTACCCAAAGCACCTGCTCGAGGGGCCCATCTTCCACCGACCCGAGCACCGAGCGGGCCCCTCGCCACCACTGGGCTCTCACGAGGGACCCATTTTCAAATGACCCAAGCAGGACCCTCGATACAACTGAGGCGTGCCTTGCTGTGACGACAGCGACAATGGCGCAAGCACTAGCGGTCTCACCTGATGGCGTGCAGCACGAGCGTGCAGTTGAGCCCCGTGGCGGCGCGGAACTGTCCCAGGAACTGTCTGAGCGTCAGCTCGCCGGCGTCGATGACGGTCTTGTCCCACTTGGTGAAGCCCGGGGGGCGGCACTTGACCTCCGCGAGGTTGATGGGGTCGTACTCATCCTGTGGCACCGCTCAGCAGTGGGGGGGGGGGGGGTGTATTCAGCGCAAAGTTGGCGCGCCAAAGGCAGCTTCAACTTGAAGTTGACTGCATTTGAAGCTGCACAGCATGACAGCGCTCGGCGGCGCTGACGTCCAGCGGCAGCAAGGTAGTAAAGAACGACAACAGCCATGCGCAGCCTTCAAAGGAGCAGACAGCGCAGGCAGGAGCCAGCAGAGCCGCCACAACAACCGCACGCAGAAAAAGCTTCGTGCTGCGACCGCAAGCCCCCCCCCCCCCCCCATGATAACATGACACTGCAGCAGCAAAGCTATGCACAGGAAGAGCCCCCCGGGGGGGGGTTGAGCGCTGCCACTGCAGAGGCAGCATCGCTCACCTTGGCCTTCTCCGGCACCACGGGCTCCGAGAAGAAGTACGAGTTGAGCCCGAGGTTGTTGCTCGAGTCCTTGTACGCGGCGAGCGGCTTGCCCTGCAGCACCTTGAGAAGTTCAATCATGACAAGGCCGCACACGCTCGCGGTCGTCGTCGCGATGGCGGGGATGATTTTGCCGGCGATCATCTTCACGGCGTGGCGCGACGCGGGCGCGATGCGGTAGTTCCACGCGCGCAGGTTGCTGCGCGGGGCGAGGGGGGAGGGGGGGGGGGGGTAATTTAGAGATTGCCGCTCATGGACAGCAGCAGCAGCGTATTTAGGTTCTGGCGGTAATTGCACAAGCGCAGGTTGCTGCGCGGGCCGTGGGGGGAGGCGGGGGGGGGGGGGGGGGGGAATTATGTTTCGCCCATTGTGATTGAGAAGCTTGCGGCTGCTGTGCTTGTACTGCCTCGTATCATGCAATGCGGACATAACTTTAGTTTTGGGGCTTGGTGGTCTGGCAGTTCCACGCATGCAGGTTGCTGCGCGCCGGGGGGGAAATGGGGGGAAGGGGGGGGGGGGGGGGCATAAGGTTTAAACAATTGCGGTTGAGAACCTTGCGGCTGCTGTACATGTCCTGCCTGGTGTCATGCAAAGCGGACATGTCTTTGTTGTTGGTGCCTGGTGTTCTAGTACTTCCACGCACGCAGTTGCTGCACGCCAGGGGGGTGCAGAGAGGGACGCGGAAGTGCGTGTGTATACGACGCAGTTTGCTTGTCGCGGCGCGGCTGTGCGCCGCTGCCGCAGAGCGCGCACCTGGCGGCGGTGATGAAGTCGATGTGGAAGTTCAGGTCCTGGTCCTTCTCAAACTCCGCAGGCTCGACACTGAGGCCGTTGAGCTCGAGCCGCTCCAGCTCGCAGAGCAGATCCGACAGCTCCTGCACGGCGGCCGAGCCGTCGTCGCTGTGGCAGCGATCAGGCAGCAGCGAGCAGCAGCGCGGCGAGCGATGAGCACAGAAATTGGGGGGGGGGGGATGAGGCGTAGAATGGGTACTTTTTGCAGGCCCCCGGGAGGGTTGGCAGCGTGGCCGAAGCACGCTTCGCGCTGGCGAGCGGCCAGCGGGTGTTTGGCACGGCTGCAGTAGAGGCGATAGCTGGCAGGCAAGTTTGGAATGATGTCACCCGCTCAGCAGACAGTACAGGACGTCAGGCCTGCTTTCACTGTTGACGCATGGCGGACGGAACACGAGTGGCGCAGCGGCCGTCGTGAGAGCGATGACCAGCAGAGCAGTGTGCGCAGTCAAGAGGTCCAACCTCCATCAATTCAATGGGACAGTTTTCGCGTGATTCCTTGTGATAACAGGACCTTGTAGTCACAGAAACAGGTGCAAAGCAGCGGGGCAGCGCCACACAGGCCCCTGCAGACCGCCGCCGACCGTGCAATGTACACCTGTGCCATCAACAAACACACTGACAGTGCATGATCATGTCTGTACGCCGCATGTAATTCACGTCCAGGTGCACACGCGAGCAGCGTCTTGCGTTTCTGCGTTGACCTTGCCCTCCCCGACCTTCTTCGCTGCACGGACACCTCTGCCGTCAACAAAACACGCACGCACACGACATTCCAAGCCTCTCTGACGTGTGTCATGCAGAAGCGGCCAGCGCACACGCCAAGCGCCACACGCGAGCAGCCTCTTCCGTTTCCGCGTTTGCCTCGCCGTCTTGCTTCGCAGGCCGCTCCAGACCGTTGGTGACCGTGCAGTGTACACCTCTGCCATCAACACACACACTGACGCAGTGCATGATCATGTCTGTTACGCCGCATGTCATTCGCGTCCACGTGCACACGCCGCCACTTACGCTTCTGCCTCCGCCTCGCCTTCCCCGTCCTTCTTCTCCTCCGCCGCCTCCGTCCCGTCGCTGAGGTCCACCTTGTCCCCGCTCGGCTCCCACATGGGGACGTCCAGCTCGGCCACGACCTGCACGTAACGCGCGCGCGCGCGCACGACGCGACGGAGGCGGAGCGCATGCTGTCAATGCCATGCGACCGGCGGTGGAAGCGGGGTGACCTCGCGTCCGCTCTCGCCCGCCGCAAAAGCGTAAACTAAGTAGTGCTCGTGCCAGTGGCGTGCGCTTATGGCGACAGCAGCGCTCCCGCTGCGCTGAACCACTGGGGCGCACGCGCACACTTTGAGGTAAATGCAACAGTGCGGAAGCGAGTGGCGTCGTACTAGAATAATGCAGTGCTACATACTTTGAAGTATGCTTGTGGGGTCCATGATAGCGCGTTGTACTCTTAGAGACAAGTGGTATCTTGCCGAATTGCAGTGATGCCGCGCGTGCAGAGCGGCTGCAGCGGCGCAGCACCTGCAGCATACGCCGTCACAGGTGCCAGCCTCTGTGCGACTATCCTCTGCCGAACAGGGCAACGGGTGGAGGCAGCGCTCAGGCAGCTTGCGCGAACGTCGAAACGAGACTGCTTATGCCCAGGGGCCGGACCGCGCGTGCAGGTAAGCACGCGTTATGCCCGCGACGCTCAGCAGATGCTTCCCCGTGTGCGTCAGAAACTAGGACCGCCTCTGCGTGTCACGGCAGACTTAGGGTTACGGTTAGGCGGGCGACCCTGCAGCGGTAGGTTTGTGCGCATCAGGAAAGGGGCGCTTGATGCCTTCATTGTAAAAACTGTGGCTTGGCCTCAAAAAGTATGCGCCTGTTCTGCCGTTGCTAGGCATTTGCCGTGGTTCTCGGCCCGTCGCCCCGCTCCCCCTTCCCCCCCCCCCCCCCCCCCCCCCCCCCCCCTCAAACAAAGGGGCCTTCATTGCGTGCTTCTGGCAGGGAGATGCAACGCGCGCAGGCGCCGCCGCCGAGCACTGCCGTCGAGTCACAAAAACTCAACAGGAAGTAAAAGTGCTTGAAGGGCATGTGCCCCACAGCATTCTCAACTTCAACTTGAACTTCACCTGAGCGATGGCACGCCGGTCGCGCTGCGGGTGGTCCGGCGGCAGCAGGCCGCGCTCGGGCGGCGGCACCACGCCGTACGCCGCGGCGAGGATGTTGGCCGCGGACGCGATGAAGTTGATGTGGTCCTCGTCGTGCGCGACATCGAGGTTGGCGGCCTGCGTCGGGCGCGCATCATCATTCATACTTCAAGGGGTAGTTTAGTGACACAGAGTTGAGGTTTTGACATGCTGGTCAATACAGAGTTGAGGTTTTGACATGGGTGCATGACGCCGTACGCGGCGGCCAGGATGTTGGCCGCGGACGCGATGGAGTTGATGTGGTCCTCGTCGTGCGCGACGTTGAGGTCAGCGGCCTGCGGACGGCGACGGCGCGCGGCATGTGCGCATCCTCAATATCTGCTGTAAAGTACGCTATAGGAGCGCGGTATATGATGTTGAAGCTACGGACATGAGTACCACACCGTACGCCGCGGCGAGGATGTTGGCCGCGTACGTGATGAAGTTGATGCGACGTCCAGGTTGGCGGCCTGCGTTTGGCTAAGTGGCGCGCGTCATGATTCATACTTCTGGAACTTCAAGATGTAGTTTGTCTGCAAGGTAAGATGTGGTTTGTCTGCAAGGTAATTGTGCGCGAGGTTGGCGGCTGCGGCGGGCGACGGCGCGCGGCATGTGTGCATATCATGTTTGAAGAGAGCCGGTGGACGCAGAGTTTGAGTTTTGACATGCTGGTGGACACAGAGTTAAAGGTTGACGTGATGTGCGGCATCGTACGTGGCGACATGATCACCTTCTGAAGAGCAGCGTGAGGTGGCGTGATACTTCTTGTGCGCAACGTTGAGGTTGGCGGCCTGAGGCGCGCGACCGCGCGCGGCACGTGCTCATCTTCAATGTATGCTCAGAAGTACAGAAGCGTATACGAAATATTGAACTGACATGAGGTGCGACGTCGTACGCCACGGCAAGGATGCGCGGCAATAATGCATCTCCAAGCTGGCGTATGTGAGTGTTGAAGTTACCGAACCTATAACCCTGTGCGGTGCTGTTTGACACGGCGAGTATAACTGGCCGCTGATGTGACGCAGCGTTCAAGTGTTGAAGTTTTAAGTGATCTGCGTGTGCGCCACTTCCCCCGCCGCCACGCAATGCAGCAAGCGCAAATCATGATCAGGGCACACTCCTGTCGGTCCTTCGCGCCCTCTTCATCATTGTGAGGTCAACTGCATTGAGCACTGTGACGCAACCGGTGACGAGTGCCATGCGTGGGCAGCAGGCCACTTCAAGACTCGAAATGGCGCGCAGCATGCGGCAATTCACCTGATCAGTCAGGCTCTTTGGCAAAAGCATGCGGGAGAGTGACCTGGTCAGACGCAACCGTAGCAGCCACCAACAATGAGACGCGGATGACCAGAGACACCTTTAGCGGCAGTTGCAGCATCACCTGAGGAAAGCGCTTCGCGCCGGTCCAGAACCGTTCCCCGGCATCCGTCATGTGGTCTTCCGGGAAGTTGTGCACCAGCTGCGGAAACCGCGTCAAGGCACCACCAACAGAGTTGACGTCAGCTGTCAGCCACGCTGGAGAGACAGGCATACATAGCCCAGTTCGTACACAATGGTACATTTCCTCAGCGCACCCTGTGTGCACTCAGTCTGGGAGCCAGTCGCTGACGGTATGGTGTCCATACTGCACATACTCTACATACTCTAAGTCGTGCAGGGTTTCTCGCCCCACAAGCAAAAGTACAAGTACATCTCCTCTGTACTATCACAGATGCACGCGTGGCGGAGCGCGCGCACACAAAAGTTCCCGCAGCAGCGACTGCAGCGCTCCAATGATGTCAAAAGTTGAGGGCCCGGAATTCTCTAATGTTCTAGTCCGGAACAGGGAAAAGAAAACTTGAGGTGACTTCCCAGCTGCCAAGCCCCGTACTGATGAAAGTCGCTGATGGCTCGATCGACACCTCTTCATACGTACGTGCCTTGACGGTTGTGCAAGAAAAGACAGGGGAAGGGGGGAGGGGGTGGGGCAGGGCAGGTTCTGTGAGATGCTGCGGATGCAGTCAGCCCCTCGGCACGCCTCCACTTCCGCTGCAGCCATTGTTCACGCCCATACCCTCAGCGGCGCACTTCCCGCAGCCCGGTCTCCGCACACGCTCAGCTCGCGAGCACTGCAACTGCAACTGCAACTGGCAATCACAGCAGCACGGGGGTATGTAGGGGTACGCGTGCGCACCTGCAGGACGCGGTCGCGGTGCATCTCGTGGAAGCGGTCGAAGGCCTCGGCAAGGCAGCTCTCGAACGTCGCGCCGCGCGCGCGCCGCAGCACGGCGGCGAGGCGGCGGCAGTCGTCGAGGGCCTTGGCCGCCGCGGAGCGCTGCTGCCGCGCGTCCTTCAGGTCGAGCGTCGCCGCGCGGACGGCCGCGATGTACGCGTTCTGCGCAGGGTTCAGGCGGAAGCGCGAGAAACCCGGGGGGGGGGGGGGGGGGGGGCTCTGGGGTCGAAGTTACGCGAACGAACGCCATGTACAAACGCATTCTACGCGATGCGGGCGGTTGGGCGAGACGGCGCGCGGGAGGGGGGGGGGGGGGGGGGGGGAGCTCTGGGGTCGAGGTTGCGTCGATCGCTGCGGGGCGCTATATGCGGACGGTAGCGATGTACGCATGCTACGTGATGCAGGCGGTGGCGAGAGACGGGGAAGGGGACACGGTGCTCTGGGGTTGTTGAGGTTGTGTCGATCGCTGAGGGGGGTTGCTGTACGCGTGGCCTCGCGTGCGCGCATGCAGCGTGTGCGTTGAGCCGCCGCAATATGAGGTAGTGATGGACGCCAAAGGAGGAGGCGACGCGCGGTGGCAGCGGCGAGCGCTGACGTCATCGCATGGCTCCGTGTGGCAACGCGTCACGCGCGCACGCGCGCGGCACTCTGGCAGCGCCATGCCATGACCTACAAGAGCCAGCTTCTGCAAACCTCTGACTCAGTCGGTGACTACAGCATATTACGACCTTGATACATGCGACATCACGGTGCCTGCAGCTGTGTCATGGCATGAGCGCTATCCACACCACGCTGGTGGCTCTCCAACACTGCACGGAGCAGGCAAGGGTCTCAGACGCCGCACCCAGAGGCAGCCGCGGTGTAGCCACGGCGTGTGTCTGGCGCTTGCGAAGGCGGCGTCGCACGGCGTTCCCAGTCAGGGCGACCCTGTGCAGTGTGTGCGGTGCGCTGGCCCGCGCCGGACTTCATCGCGCATGCCGCGTCGGCAAAAGGCAACAACTTCAACAAGCTCTCACCTTGTCCGCGCAGAACTTCTTGGCCTCGGCAAAAGTCGCGACAAACATGTCTTCAAACTGCGCGCGCGCCCACTCGATGCAGTGCTCAATCAGGCTGGAGGCGCGCAGGCGACGAGGGCGCGCACGGTAGCAGCGCATCAGCGAAGAACCATCCAGAGGCTGCCCACTTCAACATTGAAGTTCTGAGAGCACGCTTCGACGCCGACGCTTCAGACTTGAGGTACATGCATGCTGGAGGCACGATCTCTGTTGCCACGCACCGATGCAGCGCAGGAACGGAGTGACGTTGCGGCGCTCGTGCAACGGCATGCGGGGAGAGGGGGTGCATAACGCGGAGAACAAATGCAAAGTAGCGAGCTTGCTTAGTGCAGACGGTGGATGCCAATGGCTGGTCGGCAGGCGCGTCTGCAAACAAGGGGGGCGCTGGGCAATCGGCGGCTGTGATGCCACTTGTCAACATGTAGTTGTCAACATGTAGGTACACCGCGCGCGTGGTCATCTCACAGTGCCTACTCCTTTTGTGGTCGACGATCTCTACTTCCAGTCACACTGTAGATTGCACGACGGCAGCACTCGTCTTGACGGCGCTGATGCTGACGAAGCGCCAGTGGCGGAACAGCGCCTGCTGCTCCGCCGATGGTCCCTACTTCAAGTCACGCTGTGGCTCGCGTCACACCCGGCGCAGGCCTCCAGCGCTGTGAGCGCTCGCGCACCTATCGACGCTGGCACCGAGTCGCCCGCAGCAAGACTGCTACGCGAAAACCCACACGCATGTCACACGTGGGACGCCGTGGGCCGTCTGCGGCAATAACGCCTTTAATGACACGCACCGATTGCACGTGTCCAACTGGTAGCTTCAAGAGCAGCGGCTGACAGACGACCAACGGACAGCGGGTCAAGTCCGCATCTTTTCCTTGTGCAGAACTGCGCGCGCCTCACCTGGGGAAGTTCCTCAGCGTGCACATGGGGATAGAGTCCTCGTCGGCCTGGTCCTGGAACGAATTGTGGAACAAACACGCAGCAAAACATGCAACAACTTGTGAAACAAACATGCAGCAGGCACATGTGCCGCGCAAGGAAGTCGCACAAGACTAGGGGATTGCCAGATCGAGAAGCCAGACACTGGCACACAGACACAGACAGGACACGCCAGCCACTCAATACACGCAAGACAGCTTTGCATTCGCTGTGGTCCACATGCATTGCTTTCACACTGGTGTCTTGCTGGTACACTTGTACAGCGTGTGATGCATTCACTATCTTTGTCATGGTCCACATGCATTGCTTTCACCTTGGGGCCGTCCGCGTACGACGCCGTCACGTGCGGCAGCACCACCTGCGGACGCGCGCGCGCACCGCGCGCGGGCCATGAGCACAACGCACACGCACGCGCGATGATAGAAGTATACTACTAGTTCGAAGTATGGAACATGACATGCACGCCGTCACGTGCGGCAGGGCCACCTGCGCGCGCACGCGCATCGCGCCCGGCCCATAAGCACAGCACATACACACATGCATCATGGCGGAGGTATATAAAATTGTGACGTGCGCATTGAAGTACGTGCTCACAGCGTCGCCTGTTGCTGTAGTTGAAGGGTCGTGCGGAGCGCATACCATAGGCGATGGCAATCAAGCCCCCCACATGGTTTAGGGTAGGGGATGGTGATCAAGGGAGGGGTTAAAGGCCATGTCATAGGCAGTAGGCAGAAAACAGACGCTAAGACGGGGGGTACATGGAATAAGACCCCCCCCCCCATGTGTAAACATGCACAGTGCCCATCATGCGTCACTTCACGCCGAGTGAGACGCCCGTAAACCATGTTTCATGCAATCATACGCTGAGTTCCAATGTGTACCTAAAGTCCAGGCACCTTGCTACACTTCTGTCGTTCTACTTCAAGTAATTGAACCGTTGAAGTTCAACAGACGTGTGGTGGGTGTGTGGTGTTGAGAGAGGCAGTGTGAGAGGCATCATGGCGGTGGCACTGCTATTGCTCACGAGATGCGCAGGCTTCTCTTACTGCATACGTCACTGCTGTCCATCTCCTGCAGGCATTGCAGCCTGGTACCGCACGTGAATTTATGCAAAACTGCAGGAGAACACTTCACCGATCAATTTCAGCAGGTCCTTTGCCACAATCCAAATCTGGGCATCAACTGGCGTGAAAGCTTTGGTGCGTTGCGTGTTTGGGCCCCGGCTCGATGCCCATTACCCAGCGCATCAGACGCATCTCGTCGTGCCGGAGGCGCTAAGCCGGGGGGTGCATGGTATAAGACGGGCTCCCCTAGCATTATATGACGCATTCAAGCCCAAAAGTGCTAGACGGGGGGGGGCTTAATTGCCATCGCCTACGGTACAGGGGCCATGAAGCATCTAGCGAGTGCGCGCTGAGCATCATCAGCAACATTGTGTGCAAGAGGGAGCGCCGGCGCCGCGCTCGCGCAAGTGCAATCCGAAGTACATGCTTGCAGTGCCAACTGCTACTGCAGTTGAAGGGATGTGCAGAGCGGGGACCTATGGGCCCTGAGGCATCCAGTGCGTGCGCAGAGACCATCGCCAGCGATGTTGCGCACGAGAGAGCGTGCACGTGCACAAAAAAAAAAAGTGTGCGGAACCCTGATGCCATTGATGAGCCGCTGTAACCGCTGCTGAGCAGCTGATGAAACCACTTCGCAGAGCGCAGCAGTGCGTACACGGCGCTTCACGTGCGTGCTGAGCCGCGCTGAAAGGCGCTGAGCGGTGCTCACCTGCACGTTGCACTTGGTGCCGAGGGTGCCGCTCTCAAGCAGCGGCTTGGCGTAGAACACGCAGCGGCTGTCGACGTACAGGCGCGCCTGCAACGCGCATACGCAAAGTGGTACGTGAGCAGTAGTACTAGTAGTGAGAGTGCGTATAGTGGCAGGCATGCGAGGGCGAGTCGCAGTCTCAGCGCAGGGCAGGTGAGTGAGCGAGTCGCAGCGCAGATTTTCTGGGTGAAACACATCATTCATTGGGTAGGCATATTACGGCACAGGTTATGTAGACATAACAGCACAGGGTACGTAGGTGAGCCACATCGTCAACTGGGTATGTTATGGCACAGGGTAGGTAGGTTAGTAACAGCACAGGGCACGTAGGTAAGTCACAGCACAGCACAGCCTGTAGGTAAACATGGAAATCCTTCATGTGTGAGCAGACTCATGCGCGATGCTTCAAAAGTGATGTACGCAGCTCAGCCGCACGCATTCGAGGCAGCGGAAGAAGAGCGGCCGTACGAGTTCTGGGAACGATCCCTCAATGACTCCGGCACCACGACAGCGAGGAACGCTGTACTTGAGGGTTCGGCTGAAAGGGCGATCATTGGCTGGCCGCAATTCAGACACCAGATTACCAGACCTGCTGCGCTGTCGCTCAATCGTGGCTGAAAACACGGCTGCCACAAGAATGTGCGTACGGACGCGCTGCGTCCAGCTGTGAGCGTCTATACGACATGCACTCAAAGACAGAACTGCACGACCACCAGCAGCAGCAGCAGCAGCAGCAGCGTTCATGCAAGCAGCAAGCCCACCCACCTTGACGTTGTCGAGCGCGTTGGTGACAAAGTGCAGGCCCTCCCAGAACTGGTCGGGGAAGAGGTGCTCCGTGTGCGGCGCGACCAGGTGCTCGTGCGCGACCACCTGCATGCGTGTACATACATACCCATGGCGCGTGAGCGGCAGCGTCAGCGGGGGGGCCTTAGGGCAGCGCTTGGCGTCGCGTGCACGCGCAGTGTGCAGGGCAGGAGTAAGGTGCGCAGAGGCGAGTCCCTGGGAACCACGCACACACCAAGCTCGGCAGTGCAGACAAGAGCGGTTGCGGAAGTGATTCTACGCGCAGCAGCAGCAGGCCGCGGCCGCAGCGCACGGGCCGCCGGCTCACCGCGCGGGGCAGGCGCTCGCGTGCGCCAGTGCCGATGAACGTTGACGGCAACAGCGCGCACACATCATCGGCATGACACGCTTATGCATGCAGTGTGAACACGCGGCGAGCGCTGCTGGCGCGCCCAATACCGAAGGCGTGAGGTCCGTCAGGGGCACGTAACCGCTGCACCGCCGACGCTGTGCGCGCCGTGCGCAACCGCCCACCTGAATGTCGGGGTTCATGGTCGCGCGCACGGCGGCGGTCGCCGCGGCGGACTTGGGCTGCCCCACGTTGTGCTCGCGGAACAGGAACTGGCGCGAGAGGTTGGACACCTCGATGCGGTCGTTGTCCGTCACGGTGATGAGCCCGCCGGGACCGCACGCAAAGCCCAGGAGCGCAAAGTTCTGCATGCGCGGGGCGGGGGGGCGGAGGCGCGCACGCATGGTCACTGCCATGATGTGACTGTCGTAACGCAAACCGTGGCAGGGCCGTCTCGGCGAAGCTTCGTCAGCGCGACGACGGCGGAGCAGGTGCCAAAACGGCGCGCAGGGGCGCGAGCGCTGAAGGCGCCCGCATGTGGTGAATTGAGGTTTGGCCGTATAAAGTGCAGAAGTACATGGCGTACACCTTGCGTGTCATGACACACATGGCAGAGTGTAAAGGGGGCAGCCAAATGGGCGAGGATGCGGTGGGGGGGATATGCATTTTGGCGACGTCTTTCAGAAGTGATTGTCATTGTCGCATGTAGACACGTAGATCCTGTACTTGAACGATAGATCAATCATCTCGGCTTTTTCGCGCCCTGAGCGAGATTTTATCAGAGTACATGTACACGCGCTGTCAAGCACTACTTTATTCACGGTATGCGTGCAGGCTTAAGAGGCGTAGACGCGTGCAGATGCGCACACAGTCGCTCGGGCTCTCGGTTGCAGACTCATTGCCAGACGTGCCCAACCGCTGTTCGCGACTGCCGGTAAGCGCCAGGCCCCACTCGGCACAAGAGCCACCACAGCGGCACTGCACGCAAGGCGATGCCGTCCGGTGCGCACGCGCACGGCGACTCCGCTCAGACGACAACAAGTCCCCCCGCTCGTAGACCCCAAAAAACAAACGACGGGCTCTGTTGACGCGGGCGCAACCGCGCGCTGCGCTCGACGCATGCTGCACGGACGGATATGAGTACGATTTTCTCGTAAACATAAACGTATAAATAAACCAATAAATACAAGGACACGACGCTCGGGCACGCAACACTCGTGCGCCGCTGCGGCATGCCGCGCGCGCATGCGCCGCCCATGTCACCTTGAGGAACTCGCAGCCGAGCGCGCCGCAGCCGACCATGAACGTGCGCCCCGCCATGAGGCGCTCGCGCACGAACGCCACGCCGAACATGGCCACCAGGTCGTCGTAGCGCGTGCCGCGCGGCGCGCGCTCCGCGGGCGGCGGCGGCGCGTCCGGCAGCACCTCTAGGAAGTCGAGGTGGAGCCACTGGTTGAGCGGCGAGAACTTGCCGGTGGCCTTGACGACCTCCTGCGCGACGACGCCGCCGAAGTACGCGCACAGCGGCTGCGGGGGGGGGGGGGGGGACAGGGGGAGAGGATGGGAAGGGGGAAAGGGGTGAGGGGGTGAGGGAGTGAGGGGGTGAGGGGATGAGGGAGTGAGAGTGAGGGAGGGGGGGGGGGGGGGGGGAGCGCGTGATGAATGGCGTCGGTAAATGCAGGATGCACGATGGGTCAGGAAGCATGATGAGGCGGCATGTTGGGGGTCTTGAGATGGCGGTAAACGAGGTCGGGGGGGGGAGTCAAGTTGTCATTGTGGACGAAAGCGAGCGGGCATTGCTGACCCTCAGCAGGAGGGAGGCACACAGCAGCTCGAGGTAGCAGGTAGTACCGTAGATTTGTGAGCGTGTGTGTGAGAGCATGTCATGTGACTGGAGAAGTAGCTTGGATGAACTGATGGACGCAAAGCGGCTCACGATTCATTTGGCAGGCATGGAGGATGAGGGCAAGGAGGGGGGGGGGCTTGTCACGATCTGATGTCTGCATTGACATAAAGGAGGACAAACCTCTGCCGACGCAATTGGCTGATGTGAGAAATAGAGCAACGCATTGAGAGAGAAAAAAAAAAGAGTACAGCACGGAGGCTTCCCACATGGTCCCCCACCGTAGTACTAGCTCCGCTCAAGGGTGCTTAACTTCAGCGATCGGACGAGAGCTGGTGCTGTCACCATGATATGGCCGTACCCAAAAATAGTGACCCTGCAGCGAATCTGATAGTCACAGCAGCGCACAGGACATCATGCCATCATCAAGTTTCAGGAGCTCAGCGCTGCGGCGATGGCGATAGTGGTTGAGTTGGCCCTGAGACGAGCTGGTGAAGCTGATAACACCGGTACAGCTTGCATGCCGTGTCCCGAACAAGCGGGCACCAATGTGTGGAACACATGCAGCACGCTCAGCTCAGTGATGAGCACGCATCGGGTTCGGCGGCCCAAGCGATGTTCAGAATGCGCGACACACGAGTGAAACAGATTCGACGCCGTCGTTGTAACAGTACAGTAGCCGCAGTTTCACCGCACTCGATACAGCGCGTGTGCAGAACCGCTTTCAACAGCTTCCTCGAATAAGACAGACCTATCACACTCCAACTTCAAACATGTCTTCATACTAGAGTAGGCTTCACCTGCAGCTCCACCGCGGCGTAGAGGGCCATGGCCTTGATGGCGTCGGCATCCACCTCATCCACAATCAGCGCGCCCTCCATCGACTTGTGCGCCGCATTGGCGGCCCTGGCCAGCTCCACCACCTCCTGCACGCGCACAACATGTCGAAGTTGCAGTCAGAGACTGATCTCCATTGTGGGGAAATGTGGCGTCGCAGTCCAGCAGCGAAGGGGACATTACACCTTGGCCCGCCTCCGCCGCCTCCTGCACGAGCACTGACGCGTAGGGCGACAGAAGTGAGGCGCTGCTCTGCATCTAGCGCAGTTCGCGGCGTGGCACTGCACGCACCGGCTACGTACCGAGAGAGCGTGCCAAGTCCTCTCAGACCGTGCACGTGCTCCGACACGAGACGGCGCTTCGTCGCGCATGCTCGGCAGCTAGGCGCGCCCCCCCCCCCCCGGGGATCTGAGAGACGGCCCGCGCCCAGTGAACGCGCGGCGCAGCTGCTGCCGGCGATGCTTCATGCTACTGGCCCCCCAAAGATGCAGTGCTCACAACCATAACTTCTAATGCCAAGACGCAAAGGTCCCCCCACCTGCGCGTGCGCCTCGTCCCCCACGCCCGGCAGCTGGTTGTGGCGCGCCTGGAATTCCCAGATGCCCAGCAGGCCCAGGTGCAGCTGCTCCGCGCGCCCGAACTTGGCGCCGTCGGTGAACAGGAGGCCGTAGCTGCCCGGTGCCGCCTGTTAGAGCAGCAGCAGATCACGGGTGTGCTTGCAGATGAGATTGTAGTTGGAATCATGCCACAGCGACAGGAGGCTGAAGCTGCCCGGCGCCGCCTGTTACGGCATCAGCACATCACGGGTGCTTGCGAATGAGATTATAGTTGATATCGTGCCTGAGTAAAGCGTAGTTGCAGCCAGGTGCAGCTGGTCCGCGCGTCCGAAGTTGGCGGCGTCCGTGAACAGGAGACCGTAGCTGCCCGGCGCCGCCTGACACGCGCGCAGCACGCACATGATGGCGCGTCAATGGCTGAGACGCTCATGTACCTGGTAGCGTTCCAGCGCGATGCATGATCGCGGTACAACGCGCGATGCATGATCGCGGTACAACACTACACGATGCGGGTGCCCCATGATGCAGAGGCAAAGTTTGGGAGGCGTTGCGTGCGCGCCTTTGGGCGAGATACACGCGCTTGCGACAGCAAGCCCACGCTAGAGCGCGCGGGCCTCACCTCAACTTCAACTTCTCAACTTTTATGCCTCCTGACCACACTAGCAAAACAACCCCTCGGAACAACCCCCGTCGGCCCGCAGTTGGCGCGGGTGCACAAGCGTGCGGCACCGCTCGCTGTACACCGCTGTACATGGGTGTACTGCATTATGTACCGCTCAATGCACCGCGCGCAGCGGCGGCGCGGCGGCGGCGGCGGCACTCACCGGCTGCACGAGGTTGTCCGCGAACGAGCGGTGGCTGCGCGTGACGGGCACCTTGACCTGCGTCATGACACCGCCGTTGAGGTACTTGGAGAACGCGCGCGTGTCAGCGCCGCTCAGCACGAGGCGGTACGGGTCAAACACAGACTTCTCCTGGCGCGTCTGCGGGGAGCGTCACAGGCGGAGGAAGTGCATCGTGCAGCAGCGTATCGGCTGAGGATGAGCGCATGGTGTGTGGGCCGGTGATCAGGTTGTGGGTTGAAGTTAGGGTTGGGCAGGATGACGGAGGGCGAAGCAGCGGCCTTGACTGGGCCATACGTGAGGCGCGCAGGGCAGCGCCGGTGCGGTAGAACCTGAGCACGCCCATTGCTTCGAGAGCTACTTCAAGTTAAGCAACTGGATGGATCACAAATACTGGGCATTGTCACATGACCACTGGCCGCTCACGCCTGCTGGCGAGTTTGGCAGCCCCGTGTGCTCTGAAGCACACAGCAATGGCAATGAGGGCGGTGCAGTGTGTACAAGTATTCCAATAGATGGGCAACATGCAGCACCTGCCGCCTGCAGCACCCATCAACCACGAGGTGTCCAAAAGTGGAGCGACACTTCATAGCACTCTGCCAGACCCCCTTCCCCCCCCCCCCTCCCTTCCTGGCATTTGGTAACTTGTTGCTTGCTCCACGGCTGAAGCCGGCGGCGGAGAGCCGCGCGCACCGCGGGATCCCCCGCCGTAACAACATCGAAAGAAGAGACGGGCTGGCTGCAGCGCGTGTTCGCTGCTGAGCGCTGCTGACCTTGACGCCATCCTTCTCGACCAGGACGGTGGTCTTGCGCGTGCACGTCTTGATCTTGAAGGGCCCCAGCTGTGCCATGCCCTTGCCGTTAGGGCCGTCCATGCCCTCCACGTCCCTGCGCGCGCGCAGCGTCGAGGCGGCAATGCGAGTGGGTGCGCGTGCGCGTGCGGGGGTGCTATAACGCAAGCCAACACACATGCGCTGTGTGAAGCGCATGCAGCCTGGAATGGTGGGGCCACCTTGATCTGGATGATGAGTTAAAGTGAATTCCACCTGCTGATTCCATCTACAGACGCTGGAGCATGTGCCAACATGTGTACATACTCAATGCAATGCGATGAGCACAAAGAGCTTGAAGTGACCCCAGTTGAAATCCGTGAACGTAGCGTCCCTCTAGAACTTGACGCGCAGCGGGCTTGCTGCGTTTGTAGGTGGGCACCTGGGTAACTGCGCCCTGCATAACGGACGCACGCGTGTGCATGTATGTCGCTGCTGCAATCTGGGCACTGGGTGCCTCGTAGAAGTAGGTGTGAGGCCAGCAGCCACTTCTTGTGGCCTTGGGAGGTGACTCTCCATACTATTGAGCTCTAAGTCGCAAGGTGTTACTTGCACGTTGACCGTTAAACAAAGATACTCGCTTTGCCGCAGGCCGGTCATCAGGACCTCTGTGGTCATCAGAACCCGCTGTGTGATAGTGCTTGAAGTTCAAGTTGGCAACTTCATGCACAGGGAGGAAAGAGCCGGAGATGGTGACACTGGTGTTGGCACCACCAATCGCAGTTTGGCCAGACAATACCAGCATTGAAATATAAACACTGCCGTGCCCTCACAAACTCTCCAATCAGCCCTGAAGTTTGGGCAGGAACTTCAACAATGTCTGGAACGCTAAGTGCGGGGGAGTAACGGCACATTCCAACTCCATGCGCAGCCTCTCGCCTGGTCTGCGGCCGCCTTCTGCACCTTCATAAACAACTTCAACATCAAGTCAAACTACATGTGCACGCACACAGCACACACCGTCACACAGGCTCACGTGTTCTTTGCCCAGCCTCTCCTGCACGCCATGCCTGCGCCCCCCCCCCCTCGCCGGCAGCGCCTGGGAGCATCACCGCCTCCGCAGTGCTTTCGAAGTCTGCATCACGTTGCACTGACACGCGTCACCACCGCCTCCTCCGCAGTGTTTGAAGATAAACCTCAAGTTGAAGTACATGCTCACATACCTAGCACCAAGAGGCTCACCTGAGCTCCACTGCATCATGTTGAAGTAGCCTGCGTCACCGCCGCCTTCTCCGCCCTATTAGCATCAATATCAACTTGAACTGCATGCTCACACAGCAATCAGACGCTCACCTGATCTCCACCCAGCCGTCGTGATCGCTCTCCTCCATGCCGTGCATGCGCCCCCCCTCCTCGCCGGCAGCCCCTAGGAGCGTCACCACCGCCTCCTCCGCGTTGCTGATGTCCGTGACGATGCGCGTCGCCACGGCCTCGCCGTTGGCGTCGCGGATTGTGTAACTGCTCGTGAGGGAAGGCCAAACTCATCGATCAGTGTTTGACAGCATTGTGTACACGTTATGTGTGGGGGGGGGGGGGTTCCATGTAGACACTGTAAATTAGAGGCGACCACAAGGTGTGATCAGTGCTGCCATTTTTGCTCTTTGAAGCGCTTTGTGTATTGTACAGCAAATTGTGACCGTTTCATTCCCATCGATACAGCGACGCTACGCTGCGCAACTTCCCATGCAATGCAAGAGTGGTGCACGGGTCGTGCTTGCAGCGCGTGTCATTTGAGCTGACTTTGACGTTTCGCTGTGCGCTAATACGCACCATCCGCGGCAGCCAGGATGGTAGCGCGGTGCTCAACGGAAGGCAACGCAGTACTCACGCGCAAACCGTAGGCACATCATGCATTACATTACACTGTCAGAAACTGCGAAACTGGGCTCGACGAAGAAGCAGTTGTTGCTCTAGTCACTGGTACTTCTGTCAGCAGGACAAACACCAAAGTGCTTTGCCATCTCACATCAACTGCAAGTCCTTCGTTTGATTTTCTGTGTGCGGCAGCGCCCTCGATGGCGGGGCGAAGTAGCTACGTGGAAAACACGTACAGCGGAAAAAGACTTGCTTCAAAGCATCAGTACACACCTACATACAGCATTGCTTAGGTGTACCCAAACGCCAGTGCTCACCTGGGTCCAAAGTCCGAGAACACATAGCTTCAGAACAAAAGTAGATGCATACCTACATACAGCATTGCCCAGGTGTGCCCAGACGTCAGTGCTCACCTGGGTCCAAAGTCCGAGAACACATAGCTTCAAAGCATCGGTACACTCCTAAGTACAGCATGTGTGCCCAAACGTCAGCGCTCACCTGGGTCCAAAGTCCGAGAACACGTAGCCGGTGGCGCCCAGCGTACCCACGGCTATGAAAGCGATCTTATGGCTCCTGCAGACTGCGTCCCAGCGCTGCAGCTCGTCCCGCGTGCCGTTGCACCACACCACCGCCGTGTGCTGCCGGAGCACGTCCTCTGTCAGGGGCCCCTGGCGATCGCCAGCAAGCACACAGCACACAGCAGCAACGTGTGTGTACGCAGCAGCAACGTGTATGTTAGAGGCGAAAGCGCGTTCTCTGTCAACGGCCCCTGGCGATCACCAGCGGCAGACAGCACGCAGCAGCAACACGTGTGTTGGAAACGCAAGCGCTTCCTCTGTTAAAGGTTCTTGACAATGGCCAGCAGCACACAGCACACAAGCAGCAACATGTGTGTTAGAGGCGAAAGCGCGGTTTCTGTCAAAGGCCCCTGGCCATCGCCAGCAGCACACAGCAGCAACGCGTGTGTTTGAAGTGAAGGCGTTCCAGGCCCTGCAAACCGAGTCAGGCCCCATGTAGACTACCGATTCGAATGACATCAAGTGCAGCACTGACTTGCGAGCCAGGAGCACGGTTGCGCGGCACCCCTGCTGCACACAGGTTCTTTGTGCCCGCCTGGCATGCATTCCGGCACCTGCAAGCAGGCGCTGGCGGTCACTAGAATTATGTGAGCAAGGTTTTTGCGAGCACGACCAGCCCATTACGGGTTGCGCAAGGACTCGAGAGACAGGCGTTACTGGCTGCGACGTGCCTGCAATTGTTTACATGTGCCATCTCGGCTGGTGCACAACCTGTGCTTTATCCCTAGCAGAAGCTTCGTTCAAACCTGAAGTGCGAGGACTACACGATGCGGTGCTCTTTGTACACATGAATGATCATGACACCGGAAACCGGCAAGCGCAATATCACAGCTACAGTGCTGAGCATATGCCCCGGAATGTGCTCGAGGAGCAACCTGATGGCACAGATGCTCGCCAGCCCATCTCACTAGTGCACATGTTTTATAAGCAATTCCCAAGTAACATTCATGATAGTAGACAGCATGAACGCTACACCGTTTTTCTCATAGTCGTGTACGTGTTTGCCATGCAAGCGACAAGGCACCAGGGCGCGGCGTTAGTTACCGCACATGCCAAGGGCCCAACTACACAATCAAGACCTACATAAGCCTATGAGCAGCTACCTGGCGCGACCTGCTCATCTCGAGGAATATAATCATAATGTCTCGTTTACCAAACTGTTGCAGTTGAAGTTGCCCCTCACCTGGTGCACTCTGACTGTCACCATCTGGTTGAGCTCCTGCAGTCTGCCAGCAACAGCAGACGCCCTGGGCTTCCCCACATCCTCGGCATTCAGAAAGAAATTCCCACCGAGGTCCCTCATCGTGGCGGGAGTATCGTCCCACAGAGTGATCCCCCCTGGGCCGGCCAGCGCCAGATTCTTGGCGGTTTCCATGCCCACGCTCTTCACCCCAACGACGAGGACATGCATGTTGAGCAGTTTCGACATGGCTTCCAGGCCATACGCTCCGATCTGACGGCTGTACTTGTCCATAAAGGCGGAGTTAGCCTCCAGGCCCTGCACGCTGGCTGCAGGAGTTGCAGACATCGTCGGACAGATATCTTACAGATCCAGCCCCTGTTGAAGTGTGACCAGCCAGCACAGGACCAGTGACCGCCGCCAGCACTGGACCGAGCTGCACAAACCGGTGTAGCGGCGCCCACTGCGACAGTCGAGCGTCCACCGGAACACTTCGTGTACGAGTGCGCAGTCGGAATCACAAGTTGAAGTTTGACTTCCTGGATGACACAAGCACGCTGTTAAGGAGCGGGTGATCTTGAGCTGCAGTTTTGAAGCTTCATGCATTTTTGGCTTCTGTCACCATGTGAAGGGAAAAGTTGAAGCGCCATTTGTGGATATTCCTGCTTACAAGTGTAGCAAGTCCCATGTTGAACTTCAATGGCACTTGTTGGAAGGGACTGGCACGCAGCAGGCTGCCCAGCAGGCCGGCCGGCGCAAGATGTACTGCAGCAGAAGAGACAAAGAGTGTCTACCAGTCATGGGCATCAAAGCCCTGAATAGACTCACACGGGCCTTATCAGAGGAGTGCTGACCATGCCCTCCATAACAAGGGAACAGGGGAGGGGATACACAGTGCATATATGGGTACAGTTGACCTCACGTCTGTCTTCAGATTCTCACGCCATTGACAGTGATTCACGAACCATGAGATTGTGTCCATGATCATTTGCGTAGGCAATCAAGTAAACAGACCACTCACTGTAGGAGAACGCTTAGATGCCCTTGGTTTCCTGTACCTTTTCAGAGTGATTTAAGCCAAGGTGAGCTGAGACTGAGTGTATGTTTATGTCTACACAGCGGTCCACCAACGCACGTGCCATCCCATATAGCACCTCCTCCTCCCCATCAGCCTCGAGGTTTGCCCCCCCCCCCCCCCCCCCCCCCCCGCATCTTGGGCAAAGTGCATCCCGTCGTGAGGTGCTTTACAAGAGCGCAGCGCATCACTTCAACTTGGCCTAAGGTTCATCATGGCACTACCTTAGGTTGCACCATTGGGCAGCACGAGTCCGCCACCACCACCGCCACCAAGTATCAATTGGCACCACCGGTGTCAACCGTGCAGATGTGCAGCAGGCTTCTGATCTGACAGACCAGGGTAGTGCTGTAGTCCACGCCAAGACAGTCTCCCCAGGCATCTCGCCAGAGCTCATTGTGGATGGTGGCAGCACCAGCGGCACACTGCCCCCAAGCAGCGGTATCATCAGCATCGACATTCACTACCACTCACACCATACAGCCAAATATGGACGGTAGTGCTCATCTGAATGGTGGCAGCACCAGTGGCACACTGCCCCCCTGCAGCAGCATCATCGGCGGTCACTACCAGGGGCACCATGCAGCCAATGTGGCCCGTCAGGTAGTCAATGCAGCTGCGGCGCGCCGGCCGCGGAGACAAACGAAGCAGGAGCCACGAGATGCCAGCTCCTCTCAGCAGCGCGCAGTTGGTGCAGCAGGACCGCCCGTGATGTCGTTGGTTTGTCTCGCCATCGGGTTCCAGCATCAGCCCATTGGTTGAGATGCAAACGTGCAGCTTTCAAGCGTGCTGTAGCCGGCTGTGCCGAGTGGCGTCGGGGGATCACCTGTGGTGTGCTGAATATGCGGAAGAACAAAACAGCACGGAAAATGGTATGCTGTGAGCAACTCATGTTGCCGCTGGCATGAGACGGCCGGGGCTGATTGTACGGTTTTCAGATGATTCAACATTCAGAACCGCATTCACTCGCACCATCAAGAACTACAGGCTTATTCCAGGCAAACCATATATGAATCAAAGACTAGAGCCACATTTCAGGCGAAAATTTGTACTTAAAAGGCGGGACGTAAACTGTGCAGCAACTACACATGAATACCACCAATACAAAACGCGCCTGCTATACAATTGACCAATTCCACGATGGTGCTATACAATTGACCAATTCCATGATGGAGCTGGTCCAGTACACCATTGAGCACAACATCGGTGAGCACGTGACAGAGGGAGAATGCACACCAGCTAGGGGTCCTGAGTGAGCGCAGGGGGAAAGATGCAGCACGCTTGGGGGCGTGCGCGTTCCATTCAAATTACGGCACAGTTTGGAATAAATGGCTGATTCAGCATGCCGAGCACGACTGTTTGATGCGAGAACATTATCGCATCCCATGTCACCCACATTTGTCGAGCGCACCTATACCGGTCTGCCTCGTTGACACAGTTAGATGGGTTAGAGACCTGAGCCTCGTGCTGCTTGCATACGTCATAGCACAGACACCTTGCCGGCATACACGCAATGCAAGACAGTCTTGTTCGGGACCGAACTGATGCGCACAGAGCACGGCAACACTGCACGCGCCAGAACATTATGCGCCTAATGGTTTACGAGTGATGTAGTTGTCCTGCCATGGTCTGCTTGTGCATGCTGAGCGAGAGAGAGGAAGAGTAAACTTCACTTCTGCTGACCCGCACCTGTCATGTGTGCAGGTGCCTCATCCCATTTACGTTTGCTCCGGCACGCCGCTGCGCCTCGCCACTTCCATTCATCTGCTCCACGGTGGTGTGCGAGAGCCTGCGGCCAGCGCATGGAGGAGAAGGAGGACCATAATAGAGGATGTTAGTACAGCCACCTGGAACCCCTTGCTTGAAGCTTACAAGCGAAGTCGAGACTGCTGGGGAGCAGCGCAGTGACGTGGTGGAACGTCATGTACGAGCAAGTTGGCGGCATTACCGGTCGAGCTGCAGCACACCTGGTGCAGGTCATGAACTGCATCAACTGCCAGCAAGGTCCATCCACCTGTTGACACTAACTGCAGCAACACCTGTGGCAAGGGATCATCTGAGAGATGATGAGAATGAGGCAGGCAAGCATGCACTTGGCTACGTCATGGCTGATGAAGGTGCAGCCGACGGTTGCCAGTGTGCTGTTTGAATGGTCGTTGTGCATATTGTGCCACAGTTTCTGGCAGATGATTGCTGTTTTTTTTATTGTTGCACTTTTGTTGCATCTGGCCATGAACAGCCCCCTTCGCCAGTGTAACAAAGTTCAGCAGCTCAAGACACATGAACGACACTTGGCTCATCAGTGCGGCTGGAGAACGTTGTCTCTCACACGTGCTGAACTGAACCGAACAAGGACTCTCTCGCGTGAATACCACGCAAACTTACGGGCTGAACCGCATGCGCCAAGCACATCAGCAGCAAGCGCCGCGGTCAATCCTTCCACGCTCGCGGCGTCCGCCTCCCACTGCCAGCGAGATTCTCCTAACCTCCACGCCATTCCCGGCGAGTCGCTGAACGATGTTGAAGCTCTGGGGGGCTCCGAGAGGCGAGACAGGGGGGCGTTAGAGGCTCTTTTGACGTGATGACCGAGGAGGCCTGTCGATACCAACAAAGCTGGTTTATGTTTAGCGCTTCCATATCAAACATGACAAGTATCGCGCACTTCTGAAGTTCGGATCTCACCGGCAGCGCGGCGGTGGTGTGCCGGAATGGTATTGCGCGGCGTACACCGCTCTATGCTGCTGCGCGCTTAGACCGCGCTGTGTTTCGGCGCCCACCTCACCAACATTTATGCTTCAAGTTTCGACTTCACTCGCAGACGCTCCCACGAAACGCCTGCAAGAAAAGCCTCTCTCTTTCTTGCAAGAGCAGACATCTGCTTCCACGGTACTCGTGCACGAGAGCAGGGGTATTGCACGCAGCGCCGGCAGCAGGAAAGAAGCCGCTATTGCAGCAGGTAAAGATATGTGCGCTCGGCACAGCGTTGTGTGTCTGGCGAGGTCTTGAATAGGTTGCAAACTCGGCGACTGGTTTCTTGCGATAAACAGCTTGACATCTGTGAGCAGACAGGGGCGGCGGTCGCCGCATGCTTATCATTGCACCTTACTGCTGTTGCAGCATCCTTGCAGAACACCAGAAGCGGAGGTCAAGAGGGAGGCAACATTGCAAGAGCCCTGGGGGTCTCGTGGGTGCAGAGGCAAGTTTTGCCTGTCATAAAGTGGCCCCAAATATATTTGCTGCATTCTCTGATAGCCATGTACACTAAGAATGAGCAAGGCACGAGAGTCTTCAGCTGACTGCAAGTAGTGGTGGCTGTCCTGCATGCAGCTTCCTTTCTGTGTGCCACAGTGTGCAGCTGCGCGAAATACCACGGAAGACCTTGCATCATTATGATTGCGCCAGAGACACATCATTCATTGTGAACGAGGTCTTTGTAAGCTATATTGTGTGTAATTGTGCTTGCGATGTTAGCGTACTTTGAAAGTAGGAAAGGTCACCCGCATTTTTGCTCAAGAAGTGATGGCATTTAGCAATGTGCACCTTCGGCCCGAGGATACGGAAGAAGCACACAACAGTTTGCCCCGAGTTGTTCATTTTCCATGATGTGCCAAACAACGACCTTAATTTTGTCGCTCTTGGGCCAAACAGGCACCATGGGCCTCCTGGGCAAGTGGACGGAATCGTACCAGTATGGCAACGGCAGCCATCGTGACGGTGGCTGCCGCGGCGTTTGCCATACGCCACCATCATGTGAACAGGACGGGGAGCAACACAAGGACAAGGGGGGGAAGTAACAACAGCAACGCAGCACGGTCAGGTAAGCGCAAGAACTAGCACGTTTGTCGCCGGTTGCAGATCTCAACCATGACCGCATCGTGGCACCAATGCGTGCCCTTCACCACTGTGAGCCTCGCTTGCGAAGCCAAGCCCAAAGCGCTTCACGATGATCAGTCCCGTGACATGCTGTGCCTTCCTTCGTCCCGTGCTGCATCACAGATGAGGACCGGGCGCTCTTCGCAGACCTGCTGCTTCAGCTGGCGGTCATCACCATGCAGGCGCGCGTGCACAAGAGCCGCGCGCGCGCCGCCGCTGCCGCCGCCGAGGGGCACATGGCAGCTGTGGCGGGCGCGCAAGCCGACGCAGCCGCCGCGCAGGCCAGCAGGGATGCCGCACACCAGCGACTTACGGCACTGGTGGCGCTGCGCATGCGCGACAACGCCGACTTCCAGACGCTGCTCGCCGACGCCAGAGCCGAGGCCGCCATGACCGCCGCCGCTCTGGGGGTCGAGCGCGCCTCGCGCGGCGCGGACGCCGCCGCCGCCGCCGCTGCCGCCGCCGCTGCTGCCGCTGCGCTCGACGAGGAGCACGCGGCGCGCGTCGACATGCAGCTTGTCATGGAGGAGAGCGCTACCGCCAGCGCCGCCGCTGCCGCCGCTGCTGCCGCTGCCGCGCTGGCCGAGTCGCAGGAGGCGCAGCTGACTGCTGCTGCCGACGCGGCGGCTGCTGCGCGCGAGATCGCCGAGCTAGAGGCGATACTCGCTGAGGCCAAGGCCGAAGCTGCCGCTGCGCTGTCTGAGCTTGAAGACGAGAAGGCAGCGCGCCTCGATGCTGAGGCCGCACTGGAGGAAACCGCCGCCGGTGCCGCCAGCGCTGCCGCCACCGCAGCCGTCGCTTCTGCGGCTCTGCGGGTGGAGAGGGCGTCGTGGGAGGAGCACCGTGCTGCTACCGCCGCTGCGGCTGCTGCTGCTGCGACAGCTCTCGGGGACGAGCAGGCAGCGCGTGTCGATGCTGAGCTCGCGGTGGAGGAGAACGCCGCTGCTGCCGCCGCCGCTGCTGCCGCCGCCGCCGCCGAAGCGGCGACGGAACTGCAAGCTGCTCATCTGGCGGCTGCGCGCGACATCGACCACCTGCAGGCCATGATGAATGACGTCAAGGCCGCGGCTGCTGCGCACACTGCTGACCTGGTGGCAGAGCTCAACGAGGTGCGCGCGCAGCAGGCGGCGGCAGTGGCGGAGCTTCAAGCGGCGTGCGCTGCTCTCGAGGTCAGCAACGCTGAGACACTCAGCGCGCGCGCCGCTGCCGCCGCTGCTGATGCTCAGCGCCAGCAAGCGGAGGCGGCGGCGGCGGAGGCGGCGACAGAGCTCCAGGCGGCGCGCACTGCTCTCGAGGTCAGCAACACAGAGGCTGTCAGCGTGCGCGTCGCCGCCGCTGCTGCTGATGCTCAGCGCCAGCAAGCGGAGGCGGCAGCGGCGGCGAGCGCTGCCACGGCTGCATCACTCGCAACCAAGCTCCAGGCGGCACGGGACACGATCGCAGCCAAGCAGTGGGACGTTGCATGTGCTCAGGCGGCTGCAGCTGATGCTGAGCGCAAGTGCGCCGCTGCGGAGTGCGAGCTGGCCCAGGTCAAGACATCGAGCGCGGCAGATCTCAGCAAGGTGCACGGCGAGCTCACCCTCAGCAGGCTCCAGACTGCCGGCCTGCGTGGCTCTGTGAACGGACTGACGACAAAGCTATGCGCCGCCGAGGTCGCCAGCGCACGCGCGGCGGCGGCGCTTGAGCTGCACAAGATGGGCAGCGCGGCAAAGCTGGCATGCATGCGCGCAGCGGCGGACAGTAGCGACGGCGCCGCCGCTGCCGCAGCTGCCGCCGCCGCTGCCTCTGAGGACAAGCGCGCCGCCGCGGAGGCGGCGCTGGCGGATGCTCGCACAGCGCTCAGCGCGGCAGAGGACAACCGCGCAACGCTGCAGGGACAGCTCGACGCAACTGCCGCTCAGCTTATGGACGTACAGCGCCTGCTCACGGCGCGCCGCAGCAGTGCCGCGCGCGTCGCGCCTGCTGCTGAGGAGAACACCAAGCTGGCTGCCGAGAACGCGCGCCTTCTGGCGGAGAATAAGGCCCTGCGGTGCGCGCTAGAAGCTGCGCCATCGTGTGCGGACGCGCCCACGCCGGGGCCAGCGGTGGTGGCGGCGGCAGCGGCAGCGGTGGCGCCAGTGGCGGCAGCAGCGGCGGCGGCGGCAACAGCGGCACCGGTCGTTGGTGAGAGTGCCATGCCGTCCGCAACTATTGACAAGGAGGATGGGGTCACCACAGAGCCGCTACCAGATGCGCCTGCACCGGCGGCGGCGGCGGCGGCGGCGGCGGCGGCGGTGACAGCGGCAGCAGAGGAGCACATCTTAGATGTGAACGCCAAGTCGGCCGCTACTATTGACAAGGAGGATGGGGTCACCACGGAGCCGCTGCCAGCTGCGGCGACAACTGCGGTGGAGTGCGCCAATTACGAGGAGGCAGTGGCGGAAGCGGCACCTGCAGCAGCGGCCGCGGACGCGGCAGCAGCAGTTCAGGAGCACACACAGGCTCCCGCTACTGTTTTCACGGAGAGCTCAGCGGAGACAGTCAAGGAGGTACCAGCGGCGGTGGCCAGCGAAACGGCGGGGGACACTGCGGAGGGGGTGTCAGCTTCGCCAGCACTGCAGGCGCCCGATACGGCGTCAGCCATCGAGAAAGGCGAGGATAAGAGCGCGACAGCGGCGCGGCAGCGACGGAGGCTGACGGGGCGCCGGCAGCAGCAGACTGCGGCGACAGCGCCGCTGCGGCCAGCGGTGCTCAGCCAGCCTCCGCAACGCCGCCGCAGGACGACACGCCAGGGACAGACGCGAAAATGGATCTCAAATGGCTGGCGGAGGAACGCCGCGCGCGCGTGGCGGCGAGGAAGGCGGCAGCGCCAGCCGAGCAGGCCGCCGCGCCTGATGACGCTGCCGTACTTCACTACAAGAAGAGAGCAGCAGCGACGTCGTCACCGGCGGAAGCGACGGCAGCGGCGGCGCAGCCACTGGCGGCAGCGGCGGCGCAGCCACTGGCGGCAGCGGCGGCAGCAGCAGCAGCAGCAGGAGCGACGGCGGCGGCCGCGCA
The DNA here is from genome assembly GCA_017506865.1 of Tribonema minus. NCBI lineage: Eukaryota > Xanthophyceae > Tribonematales > Tribonemataceae > Tribonema > Tribonema minus. The sequence goes on along the minus strand of JAFCMP010000521.1, from coordinate 645,853 downwards.
GGCGCCGGAGTCTGAGGCCCGTCGGCGCCGTCTTGGCGAGCGCGCGGCAGAGCACGAACTAGACAAGCTCATCCAGCAGGCGGATATGAATGCTTTCAAGGTGGCGCGCCAGTGGTCCGCCGCCCACGCGATGGAGCACTGGCACAGCGTCTACCTGAGCGCTGATGCGGAGGTGCGGGGGGACTCGCACAGGCGCGCCGTCAGCGACAGCGCGGCGATGAGGACGACACACGGTGTTGACGAGGTGAGGAGTGTGATGAGGTTGATTGCGATGCATGCACGCGTCTTCTGCATGGGTGTAGCGGTTGAGTAGTATGTAGATGCACGCACGCACCTAATAGTTTTTCAGCGACCACATCACACACAGCGCCCAACGTGCACGTGCAGCACGATGCCTTTGTGAGTCTCTGTCTGTGCGTGCGGAGCGATGCTTCACCTTGAAACCAGCCAGGTCGCCGAGCAGGTCGGCGGCGACGCTCCTGATGGTCTTGTAGCGGTCACTAAATAGATGCGCAGCACATGCACTACGAGACTCTCCTTTGCGTGCGGAAAGGTACTTCACCTTGAAACCAGGAAGATCGCTGAGCAGACGCCCCTGATGGTCTTGCAGCGGCCGCCGAGCATGCGGCAGCGCACGCCGCCGCCGACGCAGCAGCATGCCAATTCTACAGCGCCACCTTGCCGATCTGTTCAAGCCTTGCGTGAACCCCGCGCGAACCCCCAGTGCGTGCACCTTCAAAAGCCTGGATGCATAGAGCAGAGTCGTCTCCTGCATGTATGGCGCTCTCAGCGTCGATGCGTAGACCATCAACTTCTCCTCACAAGCTAGAGACCTTGCGCCAATGTACTTACTTGCGCTACTGTGCCGTCGTTTGCGCAGGACGCGCAGCGGCTGCCGCGCTGCAGCTCCGCGCCGCGCAGCACGCTGCGCTTTGCCAGCGACGAGCGGCTTGACAAAGTGCTGCTGTACGACAAGAAGCTGCCCGTCACCAAGCTGATGGCTGAGTGCAGTCAAGACGCACAAGATGTAGCCCCTGCTGCCGCGGCGGAGAACACCAAGGAGGACACGACGGCGGCGGCGGCGGCGGCGCTGGCAGCAGCCGCGGCGCCGGCGGCAGCAGCGGCGGCGGCGGCGCTTGCAGCAGCCGCGGCGCCAGCGGCAGCAGCGGCAGCAGAGGCGGTGACGACAGCGACTGCGACCCAGACTGGTGCCAGTACCAGAACGATGAGCGTGGCAGCATTCATGCAGATGAAGCAGAAGGCTGCCGCTGTACGCAAGGTGAGAGCTGTGACGGCGGTCCATGGCACACCATTTGTTATTGAGTATGGCGCACTCTTGAAGTTGAAGTACCATGTCTGCCACCGGACTAGCGTCCCAGGGGCGTATAGATTCAAAGCATGAGCTGAAGTACCTGAATATGCATGCATCGTGTTGTGCATGTGTGCAGGTGTTTGCGAGCAGGTGAACTGCAGTACAACTGCATGCTTCTCGGGGGTTTGGCCTCTGCAGCTGGCGGCTCTATCGTTACATACCTGCCCCATTTTAGCATATGACACGGGCATGTGTGTAGACAACCTGTTTCTTAGCCGCAACACCTTTATATTTTCAAACTCCATCATCTCACGCATAGCAACATGCTCCTCCCCCGCAACCCACTGCCCAGGATGTCAAGAACGTTCCTCGCGAGAGAGTGGAAGAAGACAGTTCTCCAGCATCGCCGACACCCACAATTGGCGACCGGATGGACGCTCTCAATGCGGAGATGCAACGAGCGCGCAATGACGTTGCGCTGCAGGAGCCGCCACGTCAGATCCGTGACTCGCTGTCGCCGGTGCGGGAGAGAGTGCGCCACTTCAGCAGTGGCGGCGGCAGCAGCAACAGCAGCAGCAGCAGCAGCAGTGGCAGCGGCAGTGGCGGCGGCAGCAGCGGCGCCGCTGCAGCGGCTGGCGACAGCAGCCGGGGGCGCACCCGCACGCGCTCGTTAGCGGACGTCTTTGCCATGCTCAGGCAGGCCGAGCATGGCAACAGCGGCACCGTGCATGACTCCACCATGGGTGCCAGTTTCGGTGAAGACACTGAGACGGCGGCGCGCAGCGCAGCGGGCAGCGAGTTGCGGCTTGCGCCCTGGCAGATCTTTGGGTCGCTGTCGCCAGTGCGTGACAGGGTCAAGCACCTGTGCACCGTCTTGCAAGGCAGCGGTGCTTGCAGCAGCACCCACAGCAACAGCAGCAGCAGAAACAAGGAGGAAGTCGAAGAGGCGGCCGCGCTCTGTGCGAGCGCGTGCATGCGTGGCAGCAATGCCACCGGCAGCAGCAGCGGCAGCAGCAGCAGCAGCAGCAGCAGCAGCAGCAGCAGCGGCGGCGACGGCGACGGAAGCGGCAGCGGCACCCCTGTGCTTGTCGTTAGATGCCGCCGCTGCATTGTCATCCCTCAAGCCTCGCCCAGCGACCCTTGCCAGCGACGCCGCTGCTGAGGGCCACAGCAGCGGCGCTCAGGAGGGCAGGGGGTCTGCTGGGTGAGCCCCTCCCCCCGCACTGGGGACGGGGGGGGCTTGGGGGATGATGGGGTGAGATTCATTCAGACTCCCCTCTGTACAGTCCCCCAAACCAGAAATCATGCTTTGACGCTTCTTCTCAGCTAATGAAAATACGTCTTTGACCGCGGTCCAAGCTGTTCGGCCCCCTTGCCTGCATTGCGCTGTGCATCAGTTTGAGAAGGTATGCATGGGTACTGCACACCTAGCTGATGGCTTTGCGGTTCAGGCGGCAACTTCTCTACTGACTGTTGAAGTTAAAGGTATCTACACCTCAACTACTTTGTATGTTACGTGCGTTGCACACGCTGAGCCAGAACCTGCCTACTCCCCCCCTGCCTCATCTCCTTTCCCATTGCCACACAAGGAGCATGAATCTCATACCGCTTCTCTTTCAAGGTTGTGGAAGCAGCATACATACTCCTTCTGCGCTTGTCGTGCCCGACGCTCTGGTGCAAAGGGCATGATTTGGGCCATGCATTCGGCCACCTTCATACGCTAGGCATGAGAAGAGGGGGGCTGTTGCTGGACCAAAATCTGTCTGCAACTGCGACCTCTGGCACAACTCGAGCTAGGCTGCTATACTCTTTGAAGTAGGTACTTGGAGGAAGTGCTGAAACATGTGGCAGCCGCAAATCAGTGTACCCTCACTTTTTTCAAGTCCGTGTCCAGACTTGCATAACATTTTGACCTGCGTTGCATACTGTAAGTACACACTTGCATTGCGTTCTAAGATGGACATGTGTTGCTTTGCGTTCAAGATGGAACTGTGTTGCATACTTCAAGTTGACAGTATCATCACCAGCTCACTTCAGTCCAGAACCGGCATTGTGACCTGAGTTGAGCATGCATGCCTTGAGCCAAGTGCACGTGTAACAGGGCACAATAAATAAACATGCTTCAAATGATGGGGTGCTAGTCACGTTGGCATGTGGTGTGCCACTTGCATTGGCCAGGTCATTGCAGCCATGGATGGTAGACTAACAAAGCGGCAATGATTGGGACTAACACATCATTTGACTAGCGACATGCGGCTGCTGGTTAGGTGTGCGACAAGTCGAAAGCGCAGCTGACGCCGTCCCATTGTCATGAGTGCGCCAGTAGTCGCATGTCTCAGCAGCTGCATTCAGCATCCTCTTGAGAGCAAAACGGCATACACCACAACTCGACAGCCTCACGCGTCTGCAGTCAGATCAGACAAGAGGCAGCAGAGTGCATAATAGCAGTGACAACGCGCAGGGCGCTGCGCGGTCATGAGGGCTCTGCAGTGATGCATGCAGCTTGACAAGACGCACAACGCAGGGCAGCAGCGTGACAAGTGGCACCGCATTCACGTTCAAACGCATCAACGATTTTGCGCAGCCATGCGCTGATATATTGACGGGTGGACTCTTGGAATGGGTGCACCAGTGCCTTCGCAATGCTTACTTTTCCATATACATTGGGATCTGGGGGAGAAGGTGGGAGCTGACTCTTGCGATTGCTCCAAGGCTGGCCATTTGTACCAGCAGCGGATGGGCCGAGCATAAGTGCGTGGATGCAGCATTGTGGTCAAGCGCAGCGCACACTGTAAATGTCTCATGTGATGTCGGTGGTTGCCGTTTTTTGCTGTGCTGGCAATGCTATGTACGCGAATGTATGTGAGCTGGCATGTGCTGCACCGACACAAGCCGACTTGTTGTATGTGCACACGTATCGCAACGGCGACACCTACAACTATACCGCGTGGCGGAGCCCCACGAGCTGCGGGGGTCTATCAGCACGGGGTGTAACGACACCCTTGCTGTTGCGCCTCATGCCGGCGCCGTTACCTCTACCGTCTGCGCAGCTGCGCAGCAGAGGCGGCATGTTTTGTTGTTGTTGTTGTGCGTTCACTCCATGACGACTCTTTAGGCTTGAAGCTCGCTGTGCTGAACCACGCCACTGAAGGAGGCACGGCATTGTGACAGGAGCAGCCAACGCACCCCTTGGGCTCTTCATCTATGCATGCTGCGCTGACTTGTGGCCGCCCGTGAGAAAGCATTGCTGCTGCTGCTGCTGCCGGCGCCGGCGCCGCCACTGCTGCTGCTGGTGGTGCTGCCATTGCCATGGCAGTGCTCATCCCTTCCTGCACCGTAGCAGCGGCGATACGCCGTTATGCGTGCGGCAATTGAACCCCCCTGGCTGCCATCAACTTAGTTTCTGCACAGCATCCTCGTGCGTGTGACGCGAAGGACGCGCTGTGCTCACAAGAACCGCTTCACGGCTGCGGATACACCCACAGCGATAGCAGCGCCGCACTTTTACTTGCTCAGCTGGGGCCCGCCGCCGCCGCCACCGCCGAGGTACGGTGCTGCTGCTGCTTGGCGGGCGCAACGACCGCAACGGACCGTGGCCGCACTGCGCCGTCGCCGCTGCCAGCGTCCACGGCCGCGAAGCGCGCCTCCAACAGGCCCTGCAGCCACGTGTAAGCCTTGGCGCCAGCGGCCATGCCGACGGCCGTACGCAGCGTGCCCCAGCCGAGGCGCAGGCGCTGCTGCAGCAGCGAGAGGGCGTCGAGGGCGCCGCCGCGGCGCAGCGCCGCGGCCGCCTGCAGCGGCGGCGGGGGGCAGCAGGGGGAGGGGGGATGAGCACGTGCGGGCTGGACCTGACGCGTTGGCAACTGCAACTCCGCTAAGAGGAACCGCAGCAGGCAGTGTCAGACGGCGTTTGACGGTGGGAGGGCGCTGCGCAGCAGTGGTGAGCGGCGGGAGGGCGTACCACGCGCGGCCGCGGTGGCGCGCTGCATGTGCCAGCAGGGGCGAGGCAGCGAGCGTGCTGACGGGCAAAGGCACCACCGTGTCAGAGCGCTGCTGCAATATGCGCCGCGATGACGATTCAATGCGAGCACAGCACGGCACCACGACCGTGTGGTGCGCGCCAGATGTTAGCAAGGCTGCGCCGCGTCCCGTGCCCACCGCCGGCATGCCGCCGCTCTGCTGCTGCCATTCCCTTGCCTGTGCGTACACGATGGTAGCAGTGAGCAAGCATGTCGCCGTATCACAGGCACTCCTCGACTGGGGGGCGGAGGAGCAGACTCGGCCACGCCCAGAGCGACGGCAGGCACGCGTTGATTGCATTGCATGCGGAAGGCACTGCGTGAGGGCCGACGCACCCGCCGACACCAGCGCTTAGCGCTCATGCACAGTCCGTGTGCGAGACCACTGTTTCAGGCCACGCAACCTGGTGCGTCTTCCTAATGGTGTCTGCAGTGCGGCGCTGCAGTGCGCGGTTGTTGCAGATGGGTGCGAGACCGTTGCGCCGTTCAGTACAAGCGCTGCTGCCGGACTGCGCGCGGCGACAGCGGGAGCAGCGCGGGCAAGACCCGCGGCACTCCTGCGCACGCGAGCGCGGTGAGCGGCGCGCATGCCCACACCGCCTGCTGCGACGACATGCAGAGCCCAGGCGTGCAAAGCGCGCCCCACACGCGGTGGCACAGCGGTACGCAGACCGCACGCGGCACGCGCGCGCAGCGCCTGCCTACCCACCTCTCTCAACAGATCGCGCAGGGTCGCCGCGTCGGACGCGATCGGCGTCGCCGCCGGGCTCCCGTACTTGATGTTGCGGACGTAGTTGAAGGGGCTGCTGAGCGCCGTCGCCGCCGCGGCCGCCACCAGGTCCGACCAGAACCGGTTCCGGGGCCCCCCCTGCTGCTCTGTGCGGTAGCCCATGACGCCGGGGAGGCCGTAGCGCAGCAGCGCGAAGGTGCCGCCGAAGACGGCGTCGCGCGTTACGGTGGCGGTGACGCCCCTGATGAAGGGCGCGGCGCCGCCCTCCCGCCACATGTGGGCGACGACCTGCGAGCGCCGAGAGGAGTTCAAGAGGTGACGTTCAAGTCTGATGGTTGAAGTGTGTGAGTGTGGGCGCCTTGCTTACTTGCGAGCGGGGCACCGGCAGTGGAGAAAAGAGCGCGAGGCCGTTTGTAAAAAATGTGGAAAAACAAAACCTGTCAAGTGCAATATGAAGTGGGGGCGACGCCATGTACATGTGATGCGCCTTGTGGAGCTGGCACCGCCGCGCGGTGACAATCACGCATCACCCTTGCCAGGGTCATGGAGCGCATGTAGCCAGATGCAGGACGCGCGACAATGGTGAGGTCGAGTGCAGATAAGTGCAGGTAAGTGCGACGCAAATGCGCCGGCGAACCTCCCAAACATGTTCGCAATACCTCAAGCCGCGTGTATTACTAGAAATCGATTGCTGTGATGACATTTTTGGGCTCAATTGCTGAAGTGACATGTTTGGGCATCGCTGCGAAACCATCACTCAGGGGCCGGGGCGCGCTCGCTGATAAACAATGATCCCCTTGCTCATTTTTGCTTTTACCTTAACTCATTGTATTCAATGGTGTGGTGTTGACGCGGCAGGGAACAAGGCAACAGACTCTGTGTAAGACGCACATGCGGAGAGTCAACCCATTGGCAACTTCAAGTTACAGTTGTAGCCGCAACGATTGGCGCGTCAACATGCACCACAAGTGCTACTACCGCAAATTCTCACCCACTCCATGTATAGGTAGTATTAGAGAAGGAAGATGCAGGCAACTCAGTCACCAATTGAAATCCACACTGCACGTCTGCGGCAACTTCCGATGGGCAACGAGCCCAGGACCACTTTAGACGTGCCACTCCTATCACAGATGGTGACATGAAATGACAGCTAGACTCGATTGGCTAAGGACATGCCGCGATCGCGAATTAGTCTCAAACCCTGCTTGGTGCTCACGTGTCTGTACCGGGTGCCAGGCGGGCTGCCCCAAAGCGCGTACTTGGCAGCCTGCCCGGGGTTCATAACAACGGCGTTGACGCTGCCGGCTGCGACTCCCGCCAAGAAGTGAGCAAGGCGGGGGCGTTCTGGCGCGTGCTCTCTGGCGGGCCGCATGAATATATCTGCAGCAGTGGGCAGCGAGACGTGGGACAAGGTGGATACATCAGAGGAGCACCAGCTGCGCATAGCTGTGAGTGCCACCATGATGTGATGACGAGCGCACAGAGGTGATCTGCGAACCGGCTACTGAATTCCGAATGCTGGCGCGGTCGCTGTAAATACTGATAACTTGTGGCGCGGGGGGCTGTGCGTTCATCCAACGTGTGCGGAGTGTGCCATGCACACTGTTGCAGGGGTTACTCCCAGCGCATACTGCAGCAAGATGTTGCAAGCAAGAGAAAGCTTGCGCGTCACAGTTCTCACAGACTGGGATAATCGTGCTCTGCAGCAGCCGTGTTCACCTTCGAGTGGGAAATACAAACCAGAGCCGATCATGCGTATGAAGATGGAGTGCTTGAAGCCCTGGTAGGGCGACCTCCAGTTTTCACCGTCCAAGAAGCGGCGCCTGTGAGTGACACTGAGGTACAATGCTCGGTCCCTGCAACGCACGGAGAGCCAAGGAGCAGGCACGTCAATTGACGAGCCTGCATGTAAAAGTAACACCAGCAAAAGTACAAACAGACGCGCGCGCGAGGCTAGCGAGAGACCCACCATGGGTTGAAAAGGCCGCTGATAATCGCTCCGGAACCCAGCCCGCACAGCAGTTTGCGGGCATCATTTTGCAATGTCGTTGTTTCTCGCTGCGCCGCATGCTTAGGTTCTGCGGCGCTCATTGCGTCGGCGTGGGCGCAACTTCTCTCACAGAAGCTGCTGTGTACACCACCACAAAGGCGGCGACACTCAACCGCAGCAACGCCGCGAGCCGCACCGTGCAGTTGATTTGCACAAAACAGATGCTGCGACAGCTTTCGTCTTGGGGGCAGGCTAGAGGCACACCATGCACAGGACAGAGATGGAACTCTGGTTCTTCTTCAACCCGTACTTCAACAGTTTGTGTTCGCGCCCTCGTTTGAAATTCGGAAGATCAACACAGCGCCTCCTGTTGGGAAACAAGAGCGCGCTGTCAATTTCGTGGAAAGCTGACTACATTGTACAGGTGTGACGTGAGCCTTCTTTTGAGCCTGGCAGGCCAACCATGACCGAACTGTAGCTGGGGAATTCAAATGCTGCAGGACGACGATGCCTGGGAGGAGCTGTGCTCGGGCGAGACGGGGCTCAGGCTGTGTGAGGAGCCGGCTTCGGTGGCATCTGAGGACATAGCGGCAGCGGTCTGGTGCCATGTTGGGGATGACGAGACCATGCTGGGCTTGTGCGGGCAGGGAGGGTCCCTGCAGCTGCTGGACGCCGATGCTGCCATCGAAACAGGTAAGCAAGGACGCGATGCCTCTGCAATCATCACCGCTCATAGCTCTGGTGCTGGAGCGCGTGCCTAAAATGAAGGGCAGGCTGTCACAGACCAGGTGCTTTAAGGGCCAGGTCAGCAACACACCGTCATGCTGACCATTCCTGGTGCGGTGTGCTGCTGGCTGCAGAGGTGCATCGGACGCTTGGCGTATACTTCAGCAACGTGCCGTTCCCCAACGCAGTGGGACAGCGCTCCGAACGGCGGGTCAACGAGCCCATCTCCATGCTGCATTTCATTGCGGGGCGCATCGGAGAGTTTGCCTTCGTCCAGGTGGGTCCACGGCGCTGGGAATTCTGCCTCGCAACCGCTGATGGCAGCCATTTGCGCGTCACTGCGCCCTCTCCTTAGCCTATTCTGTATGCTGCAAACGCTGTGCGTGCCATTGTGTGCGCTGCCAATCACACACCCAAACCACACGTGATGCACACGCCGTGAATGCTGCGCGCGCAGGGCCGGAGCGAACGCGTGCTGCTGAGCGCGCTGCCGGACGCGCCGTCGCCGCTGCGGCCTGTGCGGGAGCCTGTGCGCGCATCGCTGGACAGGGCAGGCGATGACAGCGCATGCGCCTCGGCGAGCAGGTGGTCTTTTCTGGACGGGTCCAGGGTGGTGGAGCTCGTAAAACACACCGCTCAGGTAAGGTGTACCTTCAAAATTCTATACTTTCGTGAAAGTGGGGGATGATGTTGTGAGCATTGTGCACCATCGAACTTCGGTCATATCCTCTTGCTTCAACCGCAGAGAGTGGCGTGTGCAAGTCTGCACTGTGAACATTGTGGACATGGCGCTCGCGGCTGGCATAGCGCACACCCGGCACGCGCACCCTGTGTGACAGCGATTCGTGTCAGATGGTACCGCCTGCAGGGAAGCTCAAAGCCGTGCGAGAGCATCTTGAGAGTGCGGCAAGTCCGCAAGACCAGGCGGTCAATTGTTGCTGCACAGTCTTCACAAGTAAGTCGCAAAGGCTCGAGTCAATACGCCTGCGGGTCATGTGCACGTGTGCAAGAGCACATGTTGACATCTGGTACGTTCATGCACCTCAGACCGAGGCCTGAATGTCCGAATGCCATGTTCACACTTTCTTTGATTGTACCTGAACAAGAAGCACACCAACACGGTGTCCATCTGCGGCGGTCCCAGAAAATGAGTGGAGTCTCTTTCCATGCGTACCTGCTACATCAGCGATTGCCTGACATCACTCGCTTGAGCAGGCGCTGAACTTTCTCTGTTGCGGGCACTCTTCAGGTATCCCCGTCCGCAACAGCTGTTGCACGCAAATCACCACTGCCCATAAACCGTGCACAACTCACCGGCCTTCAGAGCCCGCAACCCCCCTGCATTGCAGTTCACCTCGCCACTGCAACTCTACCACGTCCTGACGCGACTACTCATACCGGCAGGTGTGCTGCCTGGCGGTGGACGCGGCGGGCGCGCTGCTGGTGGCCGGCGACGAGCGCGGCGCCGTGAGCGTGTGCGCGCTGCAGCAGCAGCAGCAGCAGCGCTCCACAACATCCCACACGACCGCCGTCGCTGGCACCACAGCATGGCGCCATGGCGGCGATGGCGGCAGCAGCGGCGGCGGTAGCAGCAGCAGCGGCAGCAGAGCCGTAGCACGCCATACCTCCTGGCTGCGTGACGCTCACGCAGGGCCCGTGTTTGCCGCCGCGCACGTCCCGGTGCCGCCGGCTGCTGCCGCCGCGCGGTTCGTGACCGGCGGCAGCGACGGCGTCGTGCGCATGTGGGGCGTGCAAGTAGGGGAGAGCGGGGAGTTGAAGTTGGCGCCGCTGCGCGAGCTGCAGGCGGGGGGGTGCCAGGTGACGGCGCTCGCCGCGAACGCGCGGATGGTGGTGGCGGGGTCGCTGGAGGGCACCGTGTTTGCTTTCCGGGCGGACGGAGGGCGCGGCGCGGCTGCCGCACCGGTAAGCTCAAGTTCAAGTTCAAGTACCATCCGCTGCGGAGGGTGGCCTTGTATTCATGGTGTCACTCCAGCATTGGTGGCAGTGCCGCATCCAGCAAGGCGTGAGACGGGGCGCTGTTGGAGAGGGAGCTGGTTACTTCGTGACGGCGATCCTCGCTATCGGTGGCACAGACAGCGCGCTGCGGCTGCAGGGCAGTGGCTGTTGGTGCGTGCGCCTGTCAGCACATAACTGCATGGCGCAATAGGCGATGGCAGTCCCCACCTCTCTGCAGCACCCCCGAGCAGACGGCAGTTGTCAGCTTCGTCACCATAGCGTGCGCGTAGGTAAAGCCACATTTTGCCCTGGTTTCAGTGTTGCTGTCTAGCACAGGTGGCCGCAGGTTGCGGTTTCTGTACCTCATTCCTCCTGCCTCTTAGGCGCACGGATTCGCACCCCACCGTGGCGTCGGTGGTGGGTCCACATGAACCAGCGCAACGAGACAGTCTGGCATGGTCTCACTGTAGGCACTGCCTACAGTCCCCATACCATCAGTGATGGTCCATCACCCACTATACTGGCATAGCGTCACAAGCATTGCTGGCGCCATTGCACTTCTATCGCTTCTTTCTCAGGCGCAAGAAGCCCAGATGATCATCATCGAAGCTTTACATCAGGGTATTCATCTCTCATTCTGTACCGTGTCACCGAATGTCGCCCAGCGAGCGCCCTGAGTGACATTGCCATACCGTATGTACTTTTGCAGGACGATGGCAGCAGCGCGCCGCCTGACCAGGAAGTGGAAACGGTGGTGGACGGCCAGCCGCTCATATTTATGCTGGAGCACACGACGCAGCCCATCGTCGGCATCGCCTGCAGCAGCGAGCAGCAGCTAACGGTTGCCGCTGACGCCACGGGCGCGGTGAGCTGCCTCGCAACGGCCGCAACGGTGCCCTGGCATGCTCAGCAGACAGGATTGATTGAGTGCTGGATGCAGTGCCATCCACGGACATAATGAGAAGTGCGTTGCCGCAAGTGGTCTGCATATGAAGACGCCTCATGATGCGACACGCCGTCGCCACAACTCCGCGCACCCTTGCTCAATAATGTGCACTTTGACCCAGGCGCGGCAGTGCCTGCGCTGGGCGCGACGAAAAGCGATTGCTCATTGGCGTCTCAGCGGTGCTGTGCTGCGCCGCATGATAGATCACACCCTCTTTGCCACGCTGCTAGCATGAGGAGCAGCGTGAGAAGCAGCGATAGTGGCAACCTTCTTTTTCTTGTGTGGTCATCAACACATGAAAAAAAACGCCAGCATCACGCTGCTTCAATGCCTTAATAGTCGAACACAGTGTTCTGAGCACATGCTGTCTGCTCAAATCACCTGGCCCTTTCATCACTCACATGGTAAGACACTGTGTCTGCACTGGCGCAGGTGCGGCTGTATCGACCGCAACCAGACGAACGACGCGGGCAGTTACGGCAGTTACGAACACCCGCGGAGCGCGCGGCGGCGCTGCGGTGGCGCACCATCGCCGAAATGCAGCTGGGGAGCGCCGCCGCAGGCTGCGAGTTTGGCGCGGCATCACAAGGCGAGCGCCTTGCAGCATGCAGCGCAGAGGGTCTGGTGCGCATCTGGCCGACTGCCGCGCTGCCTCTGGAGCCGCCGCCGCCGCCGCCGGCAGCAGCGGCAGCGCCTGCGCTGCGTGACGCTGGGGGCGCTTGCTTGGCGCACAGTGAAGGCGATGACGGCGGAGGAGGTGGCAGCTTTGCAGGTGCCACGCAGCAGCGGCGCGCCGCTCCGCCGCCGGCGCTGCGTGGGCGGCGCCGTAGCAGCAGCAGCAGCAGCGGACACAGGGTGACGTTTGCCGATGAGGCGCCGGCGGATCACGCGCGGCAGCATACAGAGAAGGATCATGAGCGCGATGGGGGACCTGCGCCTGGCGTTGCACAACAGGAGCAGTCAGAGGATACGGACCGTCACCATCATAATCATCAGCAGCAGCAGCAGCAGCAGCATGGAGAGCGCGGCGGAGCAGCGGCGCAGCGCGGACACGCCGCAGCGGCGGCAACGCAGGTGGCCGCGCTGCAGCGGCAGCAGGCGGCGCTGCAGGACGAGCTGCGGCGGCAGCAGGAGCGGCTGCAGCAGGTGATGCGCGAGCAGCAGCAGGCGTGGGCACGGCAGGAGCCGCGCAGCGATGCTGAGCTGCTGCCGCCGCCGCCGCGCGCGCCGCCTACGCCGGCAGCAGCACCGCGTCGCCCCGCGGTGACGCAGCGCACTGCCGCAGCCGCAACGTTTCGCACGCAGCAGCGAGACCGAGGGGCGACGGACCGCACAACCGACACAGCTGCAGCGGAAATGACGGCGCCTTTTGTGGCGCCGTCTGTGCTGGCAGCCCCCGTGCTGCACAGCAGCCTGGGCCTGCAGGTGCGCACCGCTTCACTCCCGAGCCCGCTGCCATGATTACGCTTGACGCTATGAACGGCGTACGCAGTGATGCTTGCCAAAAGTGCCGTCCGGTCTTCTGCGTTGCCTGTCCAAGCTGACAACTAGAAACTGCGCTGTGCCCGCGACATGCATGAGCTGCGCCTGTTGATCATTCAGTACTTTTGCTGCAGCTCCTGCGCTCACGGGGCGGTTCCCCGCAGCCAGCCCTCTTGGCATCGTTATCGGGCCAGGGCGGCCGGAACGCGGCCGCAGCGCCAGCTCATCATTGCCACCCACACTACTTACACATCCCTGAACCGCACACCACACACGCACACGCGCAGGCAGAGCTGGAGGAGCTGCAGGCGCGCCCCTTCCCCGCGCGCCAGGCCGCGGCGGCGTGGGACGGCACCGCCGCCACCGGGCCCGCCGCCGCAGCGCACGCGCGCGCCGCCACCGCCTCCACGCACGTCCCCGCGCAGTCCGCGCTGTTCACGGGGCTCGCGCCGGTGAGCCTGGCGGCGGCGCCGGCGCAGCCGCGCAGGGGGCGCCGCGCGGCGCCGCCGCCGGCGCAGGCCGCCGCAGACGCCGCGCGCGCCGCCGCGCTGGAGGAGCGCGGCTATGCGGGGATGGAGCAGGGGGGGGGCTGGCGGCGGCGGAGGTGCTGCGGTGGCGCGGGGTGGACCCGTGGGGGGAGGGGGAGGGGGGGCGCAGCGCGGGGGCGCTGTCGGTGGCGGCGAGCGTGCAGTGGCGCGCGCGCGGCGCCGCGGAGGAGGCGCGGCGGCGCGCGTGGTCGCTGCGGCTCGCGGACGAGCTGGCGGCGCAGAGCGCGGAAACGTGGTAGCGCGGCGGCGGCGGCGCGCGACGGCGGTGTCGTTCAAGAGGCGTTCTTTGTGGTTGTTTGCGTGTTGTGTCAGCGGCGTTTGGCGCGGGTGCCACTGCGCCCCGAGGTGAACCGTGCGAAATGGTAACGTGGATGGTGCCCGCCTGCGGTGCTACCTGGTGGTGTCTGTGGTGCTCTTTGGCTGGTGACATGTCATGACCATTGGTTGTATGCAGGGGGTGCAGCACCTCGTCTTGTGCCTCTTGTGCCTGGCTTTCGTGCCGCTTGCTGCGGTGCACCACTGAACACTTGCTTCGCCTGAACTGCAATCCAGTTTCATGAGCAACATGGTACGACTTGAGGTAAGAGCATAAAGCCCTGGAGCTCGACTCCATTGCGCTGTGTGAACAGTGCCAGGCATGCATATGCACGCTGCTCAAAACAGCGCTGCATTATTTACACAGCATGCGCACATGACGTCAGCCCAGCAAGATGGCTGGCTGACTTGCACAGCTGGCACAGCCAAGCATGTCATGTACATTGTACATGTACATTGTACATGTACTTTTTATTAATTCTCGCTCAGGGCGCGAAAAAGCCCAGATGATTGGCATCTAGCTGTAAGGAATCTACATATCGTATGACAGTCTGAAAGTGTCGCAACGACAACCACTCAAACGCCGCCGCCGCCAAATGGCATCTCGGGGTCCTCCCCTACGTCCTCCTCCATGTGCCCCCCCCCCTGGATTCTGCCATGTGTGTCATGACACGGCCAGAGTACGCCATGTGGAGCGCTGCCGACAGTGCCGAGCGTAAGCGCGCCAGGGCGATGCCCTTGAGAGCTTTAGGGCGCGCTCCTCCGGGCACTGACATCCTGCTGGCATACTCCGTCGCCACAGCCTCCAGCAGCTTCCGCCCCTGCTCCCTGATTCTGCCAATGACCCTATTGCCAAAGTGGCAAGTTTGTAGCAATTCTGATCATAATGACCAGAATAGTGGGTAGTCTTGGCGGCCTCTTGGTCGCGGCAGCATCGCTCGGGGTCTGCTGCAGTCTTCGCCGCCCGCGACGCCACCTGTGCCTCGAAGCAGGTAACGTCCACCATGAGCGGTAGGTGGCGTGTCGGGTCGTCGTAGCCGGTCACCGGGAAGGCGTCGGCAGGCAGCACGATGTCCATCCTGCGACTCCCCGGCGGCCCGGCGGACCCCAGAAACGGCGTGTAGTCCTCGTCCACCAGTCCCGTTTTGAGGTATTGCCGCAGGAGGCGCTGCGTGGCCCTCTTGATGCTATTGTGGACAATGGTGTCGTGCGCCTTGACGCGTGGCGCTTGACACAGCCGTGCATGCAGGGTGCCGCCCGGCGACTTCCCGCACAGCTTGCAGCCTGCCGTCTGCTCCTCTACTCCGATGGCGCGTTTGACGGCCAGCTGCCAGGATAGGCCATCGAACGAAGCCGTTGTGGAGTACATGGGCTCGTTGAGGAATGCCATGCCGATCGAGTGCATGTGGCGCTGCGACCGGAATCGAGCAAGTGCTTGCGTGCGTTGCGTGCCCTGCGGCAGCTGTTGCAGGTCCGCCTCCACCTTATCTGCAAGCTCGGTAGCGACGGCATCTGCAAGCGCACTCTGATTGGGGTGCTTCAGGCTACACTGCAACTGCAGAGCACTGGCGTCAAGTACGCAAGCAGCATCCGCACCAGTGCCACCACCTGCCGTCGGCCGCAGCGGCGGCTGCTGCGTAGGTGGTTGCTGCTGCAGTGGCGTTAGCGCTGGTGGCAGTATATGTTCCAGCTTGTCACCTGTTGCTGCACGTAGAGATGTGGCAGCTGTGGCGATCGTCCGCATGAGGGGCAGGCGCGCCACCTCTGCTGCTGCTGCGCCTTGTAGCGTTGCTGGTGTGGAACGCGCAGCGCCTGCATTGACGGCTGCCGCTGCTGCGTGCGCTGGTGCTGCAGCTGTGCCGCCTGCCGTTGCTGCTGCTGCCAGTGGTGTTGCTGCTGCCGCAGGTGTTGGTGCAGCACCTGCCACATGGGCCGCTGCCACCGCCATTGCCGCTGTCGCAGCCGGCACGGTTGCGGCGCCGCCTGCCGACGCTGCTCCTGTTGCAGGTGCTGCAGCAGCCCTTAGGCTAGTAGGGCCTGTAGCAGCTGTGTTGCCTATGCCCGCAGCCGCTGCTGTTGATGCTGCAGTTAGTGATGCCGCCGAGGCCACTTGAGGTGCAACATGTGCTGCCGCTGCTGCAGCAGCCTCTGATGCTGGAGCAGCTGCTGCTGCCGCCGCTGCTGCTGCCGCCGGAGTAGTTGCGCCATGCGCCGCCGCTGCTGCTGCTGCCGCTGGTGCCGCCTGTGCTGCCGCCGCGGCCCCTGATCCAGCGGCAGCTGCGTCGTGTGTTGCCGGAATGGCTGCGCCATAAGCGCGGCCAGCCGCTGATGCAGTTGCCGCTGCCAGAGCGGTTGCGCCTCCACTGGCAACCGCCGCTGCCGCTGTAACAGTTGCCGCTGCTGATGCTGCTGGTGCTGGTGCTGCTGCCGCTGCTGCCGGTGCCGCTTGTGTTGCCGCATCCTCAGCAGCGTTGTCTGCAGCCGCTTGAGGAGCCGCCTGCTGCAGCACCCCCGCCCATCCAGAGAGTGCTGGTTGCAGCGCTTGCAACGTGCCCGCCACATACGCAGCATCAGCGATGTCGCAGGCGCTGGTAATGCCAAGGCCGCCATGCCGTGTTGGGAGTCGCGCTTGCTGTAAGGCTGGGCCGTGCGCTGCCAGATGGAAGTGGGCCCCACTTTGCTCAAACTGGCGCCAGGTCTGGCCTGGTGGCTGCAGGCCCATTGAGTGCTCAAGCACCCACTGCGTGACCCGATCCCACTCCTTGGCGGCTGGCGCTGTCTGCATAGTGGGAATGGTGCGCAGGCAGTACGTCATGCGAGGCACCACGCAGTAGCGCAGTAACCTGAACATAGCCCTTGGAGTTGTCAGGCGCGCGCATCGCTCTGCAAATCGAGCCCGTGCCCCGCCTGCACCCGCTTCCCTGCGCAGCCATGCGTCCACAAAGCTGCTGTGGCCCACCGGCACCCCCAGCAACACAGCTCCACGGTTCTGATTTTCATCCGTATCCCCCACTAGCTGAACGCCCAGCTGCTGCAGCAGTTGCCGCTCGTGGTCTGTCACCACATGCCCCCTGCCAGGCAGCGCGCGTGACTTGGTGAGGTTTAGCTCCAGCCCCACCTCCGCAAAGTGTTGTTTGAGCTGCGCCACCGCCTGTATGTCATCCTGAGTCAGCGTGCAAGCGCCTGTTCGGACGTTGGCATCGTCCATGTAGGCGCCCATCCGCCTCCGCATGCGCTGCGCGGCCGCCGCCTCATTGAACCGTTTCAAGCACTGAGCAATGGCGCCGCAGAAGAGCATCGGTGCCGCGGGGTCCCCCTGCTTAAACCCGCGCTGAGACATGATGATGCGCGTGGAGCCGTCGACGTGCTGGAACAGCAGGCGTGGCCGAGTGCGAACGTATGTGCCGATGAAGTAGTCGAGGAAGTCCGGCAGCTGTGCTGCTACCCTTTCCGCTGCCGCCAGGACGAACACCATGTTGAAGGCATTCTTGAGGTCCAGCATGAACTGCCAGTGACCGAGCTCATACGCGAGTTTGCCGGCCATGGCCGCTTTCTCCGCTCCTGCTGAGACGGCTACCCCATACTGCCCGTCTGGCTCAAGGAGCTCCGCCAGGAAGTCTTTGCGGTCTGCCACGTACACCAAAGTGCATACTCGCTGCAGCACCTCGCCGCAAACGATGGGCCGCTGCTTAGCTGTACCATCTTCCTGTTGTTCTGCAAGTGGCGTCAGGCGCCCCGCGCCATGCAACTGCCAGAAGGCATCCGGCAGCCGCGCAGCCTCCCGCATAACGGTCTGAAGCCACCGTGTGAGGACAGCAGCAAACTCATGCCGTCCCCAGCTTGTGCGTAGCGCATCCTGCAGGTGGCTGTAGCGCAGCCCCGATGGGCCTGCTCCACTGTAAGGGCTTGCTCGCTGGATGAGCTTGGCAACCGTCTCTGGCTCAATTCCCTCCCCCTGTAACAGGCTGAGTTCTGCTGGCATGTCGGCTGCTTTCGCCACAAGCTGATCAACCATGCCGGATAGCTCATGGAGTTGTTCCCCTGGCGCAGCGGGGGGGTGTTTGGACTGCCCCACCTGCTGCGCCTGCAGGGCCTGGCGCTGCCGCTGCTGTCGCCGCACCTGCCGCTCTGGGGCCCCCTCCGCCGCCGCCGCGGCCGCCACGACCACAGCCTCGTCCGCCGCTGTCGCTGCTGCGACCGCTGCCACGGCCACCGCGGCCGTTTTGAGTTCGCGCGCCACTGCCGCTGTTGCTAGCACCGCCGCTGCGGCTGCTGGCATCACTGCTGCGGCCGTTGCCAGCGCCGCTGTCCTTAGTACCGGCTGCACTGCCGCCCCCGGCACCGCTGCTGCTGCCGCCTCCGGTTCTGCTGCCGCTAGTCGCTCTGCTACTGCTGATGTCTGCATCATTGCTGCCGCTGCGAACGCGTCCTCCATTGCCACGTCCGCGCCCTCCACTGCGACCCCGACCCCCTCGTGTAGCACTGCTGCCCCCGCGTTCCGGCCTCTTTGAGCTGCCGGAGGAGCTGCTGCCACCAGCCTGAGCAGCAGGTGCCTGCTGCGCGTGCGCTGGTCCCTTTGCGTAGGGGTTGCCGATGGGTGTGCACGCCGGTTGCTGCTGTGGCAGCGACGTGGTAGCTGTTGCCGTCGATGCATCAGGTGCTAGCGGTGCTGCTGATGCTGTTGTTGACAATGTTGCCGCCACTGCAGCGGGTGAAGTGATAGGCCTGCAGTTGCGGCAGTGCTTGCCCGCGCTGGCATCGCTGCTGTCCACTCTGAATGTCTTGTTGGCATGAAACAGGTTTTTGCACAAGGCACACTCGGTGTAGATGGTTTGCAAGTGCGAGGTGCTGAGGTCGGAGCGCTCCAGGAATGTTGTTGCTGTCCCACTGTGGTGTTTGCGCTGGTGCTTCGCCGCGATGTGGGCGTTTAACCTCTGCTGTAACGAGAGCAGCGACATGCCCTTCTTCACCACGAGGTCGCATAAGTTGCACTTGTACTCCGGGTCCGCACTGCCTCCACCTCCAGCTTCGTCGTCTAGCATCAGACGTTGCTGTTCCAGACTGTTATGACCTGTTCTAGAGCGCTTGACTGCACTTTGCCCGCCCGTGTGCTCCCCTTCGCCTGTTTGATCGGAAATTGACCAACCGTCATTCTGTACCCTCTTGCGTTTGTGCGCTGCGCGTCCGTCTCCAGTTGCTCTGCTGCTGCCACTCGTGCCATCGTCCTGTTGACAAGCGCCATTGCCATCTGCAGCACTGGTGCTAATATCCTGCGCTTGTGCGCACGCTAGATCGGATTCCTTGCATTTCTGCGCTGATTCAGAGTTGGCAATACGGGCCTCCCGCCGCCGCCATGATATTCTTTTCATGATCTCTGCTACGCCATGGTGCTACATGCTACAGCTACATACCTATCCGCATCTCGTGCAGGCTGTACCATAATCAACGAACAAAATGTACATGTACATGTGCCTAGTGCATGACAGTGGCAAGAAATGACACGTGCCAATGCGTGCACACAACGTCGCGCATCGTGGCGGTAGCAAGTGCAGCTGCGATCCGAGCAGACCCTGGATGCACATTGCAATGAGTCAGGGCATGCCAATATGGCAGTGCCCAACACGGCAAACAAACACTGAAATAACGTTGACAAGGCGCAAAGCAAGTGCAAGAGGACAATATAGCCCTTTGCATTAGGCGCCGTGCAAACCGGTATGCCCACAGGTGCCTGTCATCTGCGCCAGTGGCGCATTGTGACCTTATGTGGTGCCAGCAAGTATGCGCATGACTGGGCGCACATGCAGCTTCAAAACGAGGTGAATGGAGCGTGTGCCTGGCACTGTCGCCGGGGCATCTGTGGAAGTATGGTAGCCACAGTGCCACAGAAGCACAAACCAGCCATGGCACATGGTGCCACTGCTTCTGCGACCGGCCTTTTGCGCAAGCTGACAACACGACAGCTTCAAAACAACACTAAATCAAATGACTAACAAATGGCCAATACGCTCGCGCTTTACGCGATCCCCAGAACCTAGCAGTGCTCGGCACATGGCAACACCGTCCGCGCTCATCTACCTCCCAAACGCTAATGCTATGGTTGCAAACAACTTGAACTCAACTGAAGACAACGCCCACTACCAGCGTTAAATGTCATCCGCAGCAGCACTTACGGCGACACAGCGGTGCCGGCGATGCCGTTGCCCCACACATTCAGCGCTACGCAGCGCCCTCTGTAAGCGTGTCAACTGCCCCTTGTTTGCCGACTGCTCCTGCCGGACTGCCGCTGCTGCCGCTGCTGCTGCCGCCGCTGCCATAACCGCTGCCATCGTCCCCCCCCCCCCCACCCCCCCCCCCGTTGCTGCCTGCCCACTGGCAGTGTGCTCTTTAAGCACGTGGTCAGGCGAGCGCGCTGCCGATGGCCGCGTACGGATGGCGCGCAGTGCGGCGGCCGTACGCGGCGCCCGCCGCAGCCGCCACCGCCGCCAGCACGGCCGGCCAAGCATTGCTCAGCAGCATGGACGTGAAGGCTCCCTGCTGCTCATCCTCACTTTCGGAAGAGGCGGGGAGCTGCAGGAGGGCGGCCTGCTGCTTCTTGTCGCGCTTCTTGGCGCGCTTCTTGCTGAGCTTCTCGAACTTGTTGTCGTGGTGCTTCTTCCGCTCCTCGATGGCGGTCGCGTTGTGGTGCTCGTAGCCTGGCAGTGGTAGCGGCGGCACCGGCAGCAGCGGCAGCGGCATTACTGCCTGAATCACACCATGCCGCCCTGTATATATCTGTGCTGGATAGCTACATGACGTTGAAATCCTGGAAATTTGAAAACTGGCATGCGTGCTGTGGATTTTGTCTGGCGCAACACCGTCCGTGTCTGTGTCGTTGCGCTCACTTTCGTACTTTTGCTGTGTGACAGTACAAAAAACTGTTGACTTGTCCAGCCCTTGTACAAGTGCACGAGTACGTCGCAGCTGTGGTCTAGCTTCTCCCGTCTAATTCACAAAGGTAGCTACTCGATCAGAATTCAAGCACTTCCAGCACACAGTGCAATCCACCTAGTGGCAACCAAGGCGAAGGCATGCCACAAAAGGTCTAACGCAGTCAAGCACTCCCCCAGGCGCAAAGCACAAGAATACCATTCCACTGATGAAAAGTCATGGAGGCGTTGTCAGCGATGGCGCTTAGATGTATGCGTGCATCTTGAAAGCAAAACCTGCTCTGCTCTCATAGAACCACTTTCCTTGTTACCCGCCCTCTGTCCGGCCTTTGCTGTTATGATTCACTGTGTTGTGTGATATCGCGTGCACAACTGCTCTATTCATGCAGATACATACCTGGGCCAACGTACTCCCAAGGCAGCGCGTTGATCTCATACAGCATCGCGCCCAGCGCCCAGCCGATCTGCAAGCACAAAACGGCAGCAGCAGCAGCAGCAGCAGCAGCGGCGGCGGCAGCAGCAGTGGCAGCGGTGGCGGCGGCATCAGCAGCGGCGACACCGGCAGCAGCAGGTGTTTACTGACCAGCATTGATTTCTGCCATATACAGGCCAGCAGCATCAGCACTTGCGCACGCTAACAACTGTGTGCGCGGGCAGCATAGGCGTGCAACAAACCTGCTGCATACCATGCACAAAGATGGGTTCCATACCAAAATCGGAGCCCTCATGACTGTAATGATCATGGCATATGAAATGGCACACACACACTCGAGACTAGAAAACGCACCTTATACTTGTCGATCTTGTTGACGATCACCAGGTTGAGGTCATCGGTGAAGCCGTAACCGTCCGCGAGCAGCGTGACTGCATAGGTGGTAGAGTAGCACGCGTGGTCTAGGAGATTGTCTGGCAGCGGCCCCCCGAGCCTGTAGTTGCATCGAAAAAGAGTCAGAGAACGAGATACGCTTAGCTCAGCTGCTTCATATACTTTGTGAAAGTGTTGCGCATCACACACACATGAGCGAAGTGGAGGTCCAGCTTCATGGATACGAATCAAAAGATCGTAGAGCTCTAGGTGACAAAGAATGGTTAGCCGCAAGCGCCTTCCACCAATCACCGTGGTCGCCGCTGCTGCAGGCTTCATGTTCCGGTAGTTGAGGTATGCTCAGCTGAACGATGTGGATGATACAGTGCGCTGCACAAATAGGGCAGTGACAGAGCATGCTTGGCTACCAACCATATGGTGACCGCTGAAATGTACACAACCAAGGCGCACCTGCGTCCTTTGATTGACTGAGGAATGCCTGTGGTGCTGCACGCAAGAAGACTGGACGATGCCGGCGTATTCAGCGGCAGCGCGCGCAAGCGCCAGCACGAAGTAGATAGTTGGCTTCTACGAGCGGCTCCGCCAAGCTTGCTGTCGCGAATATGACATACGACTGGTCGAGTACGGAAATGAAGTGCTACCTCGCATGCTGTAGGCAGTACGCGCACGCTACTGTGAAGCATGCGAGCTTGTCAGTATACACATGCATCCTGTCTGAAGACTTCCCGGGCTGTGGTTCGCTGCCCGCCGACGCTGGTGAATGGGCTCGCATCTCATCACGCACATCAAGTGTGTGTGCACCCCGCAGCGCGCGCGCGAGGCGGCGCATGCGCACTTTCCTCGTCCCCACACGTATGCGAGCAAAACGGATACGCTGGCAGCCGCATGAGCTTTGATGCGCCTGTACCTCCGACGCAAACGGCGGCGTGCTTGCATAGGTAATATCGTGCCGATTTCTGCGCCCCCTACCAGAATGCATGTATACAAGCTGGTCACGAGCGGCGGGGCGCGCGCCAGAGATTTGAAGCAAGCGTGCAGGCTCTAACCCTAACCTTAGCCCTAATCCTAACCCCAACCCTAGCCCTAATCCTGCTTCTGCGCCGTCATGTGCTGCAGCAGCGCACGCGCCCGGGCAATGTGCAGTTGAACTTCTGTACGTACCAACCGCGCTCGCTCACCTCTCGTTGCGCGCGACGAGCTCGTCGTGCCTTGATAGGGCAGGTATCGATTGAACTTTTGTAGAACATCTGTACATAGCAACCGTGCGCGCTCACCTTGTGTTGCATGCAACGAGCTCGTCGTGCCTTGATAGGGTATGTATCAATTGAACTACTGTACATACCAACCGCGCTTGCTCACCTCGCGTTGCGCGCGACTTGCGCGCAACGAGCTCGTTGTGCGTTGATAGGGTAGGTATTGATTGACCTGCTGTAGAACTTCTGTACATACCAACCGCGCTCGCTCACCTCGTGTTGCGCGCGACCAGCTCGTCGTGCGTGAGAGCGCACACGCCGCGCGCCCCCTCGCGGTACTGCACAATCAATCGCAGGGGCATCGGCAGCGGCGAGCACACAAAATCGATGTCAGCAGCGCGGACGCAGCGAGGTGAGGCGCAGCAATGGGCGATCGCGCCGCAAGCTTGGAAGCAGCGGCGCATGCCACGCAGGCATTCGGCCCGGCCTAGCAACAGAGCAGGAAGCGCCGCATGACGGCATCAGACGGCGGCATACGCGCGTAGCCAAGCGGCAGCAACTTGCGAGCGCATGAACGTGGTCGTGATAGACGCATCCGCCATCATATTTGAACAAGACGCCTCCGCCGGCACTGTGAACATATTAGTGAGAGTTCCATGACACCGCATGCACGCCTCCCCATCGACTGAGAAGCACCGCACACACCTTAACATCTGGCGACCATGACCAATAATAGGCATGCAAGACCCTCACACCCAATACAGTGCTGCAGGCCACTGCATGCCGTGTGCACTTATTTCACTTGCGTAGCGCCGCATCCACTCAAAACGCGCACCTCCGCGAGCGTCAGCTGCTCGCTGGGCAGGTCCATGATGTTCCACGCGCGGCGGAACCCCGAGAACGCGTAGAAGGTGACGTTGCGCGGCACCGCGGGCTGGTAGATGCCCGACATGGAGCACTGGCCGTTGAAGGCGACGTCGCACCACGCGTTGTAGCGCTTGTTGAGCAGCGGCAGCATGGACGCGCGGCACGCCTCGAAGCTCACGCCGCCCGCCGCGGGCACGAAGGCGTATCTAGGCGGGGGGGGGGGGCGGGCGAGGGGGTGCCACGCGGCGTTGAGCGCTGATGTGTATGTTTGATGGGCGCGCTGGGGGGGGGGGGGGGGGGGGTTCTGGGCAGCACGCAGAAGGGGCGATGAGCATTGCATTGGTGTGCATGCCGGGTGAGTGCGCGGGGGGGGGGGGGGCGGGGGGGGGCGGGGGACGAGGCGGCTGCCGCCACACCATACATGGCAGCGCTCCACCACATCACCAGGCAGCAATTCAAAGGCGCATACCACCGGCAGATGTCGCGGGACGCTGACGTCAGCAGAACGCTCTGGCGCCAGGACGTCACATACTGCACAGTCACAGGCAGGAAGCGCGAATGAAAGCACGAATGCCCAGGGCGGGCGCGGCTACCGTACTCACTCGACGCCGTCCGCCGCGGTGAACGCGAAGCGCGGCGCGCCGCGGAACAGGCACGGGCTCTCCACCGCCGGCAGCGCGGCGATGTCCACGCCCGCCGCCACCGCCACGGTGTCCGCCCCCTCCGCCTCCACCTCGTCGCCGTCTTCGCTGGCGTCCTCCGCCGCCTGCTGCCGCAGCGCGCGCGCCGCCGGCGCCGCAGCTGCCGCCGCAATTTCCGCTGGCGCTGCCGCCGTCGCCGCGATTGAAAGGCGGCGGCGCAGGCGGTCGTGCGGGTGCACCGGCACGTCCACCGAGTCCCCGAAGCGGTCGTCCGTGAGGCGGACGGTTGCGGGGGGGTCCGCGCCGGCGGCGGCGGCGCGCAGCGCGAGCAGCGCGCGCGCGTGCGGCGCGAGGCCGTTGGCGCTATCCACCAGGAGCTGGTCGAGGCGCATGCGCATGGCGGCCTCGCCGAAGCCGAGGAAGGAGTGCGTGTATACGTTCCAGTGCTTCTGGGAGCCGATCTGGAGCTTGAAGAGGTTGCTCTGGCGGCCGGCGGGGGAGGGGCGGGGGGGGGGGAGGGGGGGGGGGGATTCTGTGACGTGTGCATTGCGCACGTCGCGTTGCGGGTGATATCAATGCCATCGTGCTGGAAGCGTTTGGCACGTGCGCAGCGAGGGCTGTCAGAGGCTGCTTCAGGGGCAAGAGAAATTACAGCGAGAGGATGTGGACAGCGCTGAAGAGTCCGGCAATTTCTTCTCTGACGTGCGCGCTGCAACGATTGCCCCTGCACCCAGCAAAGCAAGCTGCAATTCAAACATGCACACAGCCTTCACGACACTACAACACTCTCGGCACGCGGGGACGCCCGCCCCTCACCCTTACATGAAAACGAATCAAAAGATCGTACAGCTCCAGGTGACAAGGGATGGTTAGCCGCAACTTACATCCTAGTCCGGACAAAGGAAGAAGATGATGCGCCAATGAGGCGCCGCCCTCGCCCACCGCCCCGTCCGTCGTGAACTTCTCAATTGAGCATGCCCCCCCCCCCCCCATAAACCGCTACAGAACTTATCGGCACGGCGACGCTCCTCACCATGATGTCCTGGTCCGGGTGGAAGAAGGAGATCTGCGTCGACGCGCCGCCCATGTCTAGCGCGCCGACGGTCGTAAACTTCAACTTGAACATGCACTCTCATCACACACACACACAGAGGCGCCCCTCACCATGATGTCCTGGTCCGGGCGGAAGAAGGAGATCTGCGTGGACGCGCCGCCCATGTCCAGCGCGCCGACGGTGCTTGCCGACGCCGCCGTGCCCGCGCCGTCCGAGCTCGGCAGCAGGTCGCCGCGCAGGAAGTTGACGGCGGCCCAGCCGTACACGCCCTCCTCCTCGCCTGTGCTCGGGGGCGCAGCGGGGCACGGTCACACATTTGAAGTTGAACATGAAGTTCTGGCAATGGGCGACAACTCAGCTGAAGTCGTGCCTTAGTTTACAACGAGCAGCCAGAACAGCACCAAATGCTAACGCCAGCCCAGGCAGCCCCCGTGACTCTGCAGTGCACTGAGTACACTGGCCTGCCAACAAGATGAGAGACGCGCCGCAAACAGTAACTTGCTCCCAGAGGTTGTCAGCCAGCTGCCACGCGCTGACAGGTGCGCATGGACGCTGCGAAACATGTTTGAAGGATTGAGGCTACTCTTCGACATCTGCAGGCACCCCCTCAACAACACAGTTACAGCAACTGTCGCTGAGCACTGCAACGTAACAGTCACCACGCTGCCGAATCATGGGTGCGCACCGGCCAAGACGCGCACGTAGTGGTACTCAAAGTGGAACGGGCACTCCGGACCCCCCAAGTAGTCCCGAATAGCGTCCAGAACCGCGACGCGCTTCGTCGGCTCCAGCTGGCGCATGCCAGCAGTCGCGCGCAGGTAGATGGGGTACTTGTGCCAGTCCTCCTCGTGGTCCTTGAGGATCGTTTTCGCAAAGTCGACCAGTGGTTTGAGGGACTGTCCGACGTCCTGCGGGTGGTCTGCAGTGCGCGCGCGTATGGGTATGCGTGTACGCGTATGCGTCATGTGGGTATGCGTATGCGTGATTATGCACACATGCGTGGATGTGTGTGTGTACGGGTGTGACTGCTGCGGGCATGCACGCTTCAGCGCCATTAGCAGTTGTAGTGCGCGCTGCTTCCCAACAGTCCATGTTTAAATGCCGTGCCGACGCACCTCTGGTGCTGAAGTGTACTGGGAGTTTGGCAGACGGCACTCATGTTCACAGCAACTGGTAATCCTTCAGCACATCACTAGCAGTAGTGCAGCGCAGCAATCAGCAAGTCAACATATTGATGAAGGTGGCATCATAGGCGCACTCTTATTACGAACATGATGTGTTGCGCTGCGATTAAAGTTTGAATATGTCTTTCGTTAAAACAAAGTTTGCACAATAATGGCGGCTTTTGAAAACGTTAGGTCTATCCGGGATGTTTCTGTGGTTAATATGTACGCAGAGTAGGCCGAGAACCAAGAGTGCACGGTGCACATAGTGACCCACCCCATTCTGTCCTATCTTAATTATGGTGTAGAAGCCAACAGCATGATTGAGAGTGTGCGTTGATGTGCCCGCTGTCGTGCTTAGCTGGGCTAATTGTTCGTGATGATGTCGGCACTCACGGTGCAAGAGGTAGTCTAACCAAGGATCAGAACAACGGCGGAGACGTGTGGGTCCTGCAGCGTCTGCTTCGGCCTCTCAGGTGATCATGAGAACTTGCTAGTGCACAGATGGACGACTCTCAGCACAGCTCTCTTGACACTGCATGACAACACTGTTAGCGAAGAGGTATAAAAAACGGACCCTATGGCAGAACAAGCGAAGATGTTGCACCTGCATAGGATGAAATGCCGGGTCTCAGCCTGTTGCACCAGTCATTGTTGGAGAAAGGGTAGGAGATGGGTGGCGGCGCCGAGTCGAACTGCCGCGAGCCCCAGCGAAACACATGCAGACGAGACCCGCCGCTCCCAGCGTCAATGATCATGCCGTGTGCCACTGCGCTTGTGTCCAGCAGGCTGCTCTTGGCCGATACTGCTGCCGCAAGACATGATGCAGCCAGCAGCAGCCGCTGCAGCACTCCGGGCGCCGCAGGAAGCGGCCGACGCGGCGCCATGATCAGCTGTTGCAGCCACAGCTCCGCTCCGTGTCAATAGGATATCCGAGTATCTTCCGCAAAGATCAAGATCAGGCGTCTTAATAAGCCTCTTGTCGAAAACGCGGCCGCGCGGCTGTACTCCTGCAATACTCCTGTGATGATGTGTACTATGGGGGATTGGATCGCGCCTGCAATACTTGCAGGCGTGCTGGACGGTGCAAAGTCTAAGAGATCGTGACGTCTTGATGGGCGCCAGATAGGAATTTTACAGTTGGAGGCCTTGTCGCAGATGGGGGTGACAGCCACCAAGATCTGGCCCAGGAGGATCATCTTGAGGGATCAAAACTTGTCGGATGAACTCTTGCTCTCTCAAAAACACCTGTCATGCTCAGTGGCTGAGGTTGGAAGTGGATGTTCGACGCTGCTCTTCGGATGTCGCCGGGTGTAGAGGTGAAAACCTCGTATTGGGGGTCACTTATTGGAGTGCACGAGTCGTGACACGGTGGTTGCTTCAGCTGACGCAGACGGTGGGCAGCGGCGCATGTCCACCTCCAGGGAGTGCTGATGGTCACATCAATACCCCAACTCTTGAGGCGCTACCCCACCGCAGCCACTGAAACGGTGGGGAAGACGGCAGATGGTATGGCAGCTGCACCAGCAGAGGCGGCGCTGCACATGAAATAGCAGCAGCAGCAGCAGTGACAGTGGCTAAGGCGGCAGCAGTTGCGGCGCCGCTGCAGCGGCTGGAGACAGCGGCGGGGGGCGCACCCGCACACGCTCGGTGACCGATGTATTTGCCATGCTCAGGGAGGCAGCGCAAAATGAGCAGCGCAACAGCGGCACCGTGCTGCGTGACTCCAGCTTTGGTTCCAGCAAGGACGACGACATGGAGACGGCGGCGCGCAACGCAGCGCGCAGCGAGACGCGGCGTGCCCCAGGCCGCCCCACCTACGGGGTCACTGTTGTCAGTGCGCGACCGGATAAAGCACCAGTGCACCGGTATTAGCAGCGGCAACGGCGGCTCAGGCAGTGAGGCTTGAGAGATTAGTGTGCGGCAGCGGTATCACGACAGGCACAGAGGCACCGCTACTGCTTCCATCGCCGCCGCCGCCGCCGCCGTTGCCGCTGCTAATGCCGGCGCACAGGTGCTTTATCCGGTCGCGCACTGACAACAGTGACCCCGTAGATGTGCCTAACTGTGGTAAGCCGTCCCTCGCTGTGTGCTGCGCTGAGCGCCGCTGTCTCACTGTTGTCGTCCTTGCTAGCATCAAGGCTGGGCGTGCGCGCGCTGCCGCGGTTGCACTGCTCGTCATGCGCTGCCTCCCTGAGCATGGCAAACACATCTGTCACCGAGCGTGTTGGTGCGCCCCCGGCCGCTCTCTCCAGCCGCTGCAGCGGTGCCGCTGTCACTACCGTACTGCTGCTGCTGCTGCTGCTGCTGTTGTTGCTGCAGGTGCCCCCAACGCTGCTGCTGCTCATCTGGCACACTCTGTCCCGCACCGGCAACAGAGAGCCATGGATCTGCCCCGGGGGCAACTGCAGTGCAACATCATCACACGCACACTGCACTCGCACTCATCTCATGGCTGAATGGTTTTCATGCGGTTGCCGCCTGCGGGAATCTAAGGCGCAGGAGCAAACGCCTTCCGGCAGCGTTCCAGCGGCGACGTTTCGCGAGTAGCATGCTAGTAACCTGGGGTAAACCAAGCTGGAAGTAGACTCCTCTGTTTTTGTAATCCCCACATCACAAACATAGAACCTGTCTAGGCCTATGCTTCTTATTGAGAAAGGAATGGAAATAACAAGTTGCTAGTTGTAATCACAACCATATTGGCTTCAACCATCCAGCCAAAACTGCACTGAACAAACAGATGTGTACATTAGGCTGCAGATCACATGGCATGTCAACGTGGCAAGAATGTACTGTAGTGAGCATCCGCTTCACATAATAACCCAGTGTTTTGACATCTCACTGCCTGAACCACAAGGCCGTAAACGCATTGTGCAGTATGCATGCCTGCTGAAGCAACCGCATAAAGATGCTGCGGACAGATGCAGAGAGTTGAGACAGGGCAGGCAGGAGGCCACACATAGCATGAAGTCACCAGTCAAGAACTTCCAGTCCTCTGAAAGAAGTGACCCACTGAAAGAAGTGACCCGTTGACAATGAGAAGTATCATGTATAAGCATGTTGGTTTGGGGGACTGTACAGAGGGGAGTCTGAATGAATCTCACCCCATCATCCCCCAAGCCCCCCCCCGTCCCCAGTGCGGGGGGAGGGGCTCGCCCAGCAGACCCCCTGCCCTCCTGAGCGCCGCTGCTGTGGCCCTCAGCAGCGGCGTCGCTGGCAAGGGTCGCTGGGCGAGGCTTGAGGGATGAGAATGCAGCGGCGGCATCAACGACAGGCACAGGGGTGCCGCTGCCGCTTCCGTCGCCGTCGCCGCCGCCGCTGCTGCTGCTGCTGCTGCTGCTGCTGCTGCTGCCGCTGCTGCTGCCGGTGGCATTACTGCCACGCGTGCACGCGCTCGCACAGAGCGCGGCCGCCTCTTCGACTTCCTCCTTGTTGCTGCTGGTGCTGTTGCTGTGGGTGCTGCTGCAAGCACCGCTGCCTTGCAAGACGGTGCACAGGTGCTTGACCCTGTCACGCACTGGCGACAGCGACCCAAAGATCTGCCAGGGCGCAAGCCGCACCTCGCTGCCCGCTGCGCTGCGCGCCGCCGTCTCAGTGTCTTCATCGAAACTGGCACCCATGGTGGAGTCATGCACGGTGCCGCTGTTGCCCTGCTCGGCCTGCCTGAGCATGGCGAAGACGTCCGCTAACGAGCGCGTGCGGGTGCGCCCCCGGCCGCTGTCGCCAGCCGCTGCAGCGGCGCCGCTGCTGCCGCCGCCACTGCCGCTGCCACTGCTGCTGCTGCTGCTGCTGTTGCTGCTGCCGCCGCCACTGCTGAAGTGGCGCACTCTCTCCCGCACCGGCGACAGCGAGTCACGGATCTGACGTGGCGGCTCCTGCAGCGCAACGTCATTGCGCGCTCGTTGCATCTCCGCATTGAGAGCGTCCATCCGGTCGCCAATTGTGGGTGTCGGCGATGCTGGAGAACTGTCTTCTTCCACTCTCTCGCGAGGAACGTTCTTGACATCCTGGGCAGTGGGTTGCGGGGGAGGAGCATGTTGCTATGCGTGAGATGATGGAGTTTGAAAATATAAAGGTGTTGCGGCTAAGAAACAGGTTGTCTACACACATGCCCGTGTCATATGCTAAAATGGGGCAGGTATGTAACGATAGAGCCGCCAGCTGCAGAGGCCAAACCCCCGAGAAGCATGCAGTTGTACTGCAGTTCACCTGCTCGCAAACACCTGCACACATGCACAACACGATGCATGCATATTCAGGTACTTCAGCTCATGCTTTGAATCTATACGCCCCTGGGACGCTAGTCCGGTGGCAGACATGGTACTTCAACTTTAAGAGTGCGCCATACTCAATAACAAATGGTGTGCCATGGACAGCCGTCACAGCACTCACCTTGCGTACAGCGGCAGCCTTCTGCTTCATCTGCATGAATGCTGCTACGCTCATCGTTCTGGTACTGGCACCAGTCTGGGTCGCAGTCGCTGTCGTCACCGCCTCTGCTGCCGCTGCTGCCGCTGGCGCCGCGGCTGCTGCAAGCGCCGCCGCCGCCGCTGCTGCCGCCGGCGCCGCGGCTGCTGCCAGCGCCGCCGCCGCCGCCGCCGTCGTGTCCTCCTTGGTGTTCTCCGCCGCGGCAGCAGGGGCTACATCTTGTGCGTCTTGACTGCACTCAGCCGTCAGCTTGGTGACGGGCAGCTTCTTGTCGTACAGCAGCACTTTGTCAAGCCGCTCGTCGCTGGCAAAGCGCAGCGTGCTGCGCGGCGCGGAGCTGCAGCGCGGCAGCCGCTGCGCGTCCTGCGCAAACGACGGCACAGTAGCGCAAGTAAGTACATTGGCGCAAGGTCTCTAGCTTGTGAGGAGAAGTTGATGGTCTACGCATCGACGCTGAGAGCGCCATACATGCAGGAGACGACTCTGCTCTATGCATCCAGGCTTTTGAAGGTGCACGCACTGGGGGTTCGCGCGGGGTTCACGCAAGGCTTGAACAGATCGGCAAGGTGGCGCTGTAGAATTGGCATGCTGCTGCGTCGGCGGCGGCGTGCGCTGCTGCGTCGGCGGCGGCGTGCGCTGCCGCGTGCTCGGCGGCCGCTGCAAGACCATCAGGGGCGTCTGCTCAGCGATCTTCCTGGTTTCAAGGTGAAGTACCTTTCCGCACGCAAAGGAGAGTCTCGTAGTGCATGTGCTGCGCATCTATTTAGTGGCCGCTGCAAGACCATCAGGAGCGTCGCCGCCGACCTGCTCGGCGACCTGGCTGGTTTCAAGGTGAAGCATCGCTCCGCACGCACAGAAAGAGACTCACAAAGGCATCGTGCTGCAAGTGCACGTTGGGCGCTGTGTGTGATGTGGTCGCTGAAAAACTATTAGGTGCGTGCGTGCATCTACATACTACTCAACCGCTACACCCATGCAGAAGACGCGTGCATGCATCGCAATCAACCTCATCACACTCCTCACCTCGTCAACACCGTGTGTCGTCCTCATCGCCGCGCTGTCGCTGACGGCGCGCCTGTGCGAGTCCCCCCGCACCTCCGCATCAGCGCTCAGGTAGACGCTGTGCCAGTGCTCCATCGCGTGGGCGGCGGACCACTGGCGCGCCACCTTGAAAGCATTCATATCCGCCTGCTGGATGAGCTTGTCTAGTTCGTGCTCTGCCGCGCGCTCGCCAAGACGGCGCCGACGGGCCTCAGACTCCGGCGCCTGCGCGGCCGCCGCCGTCGCTCCTGCTGCTGCTGCTGCTGCCGCCGCTGCCGCCAGTGGCTGCGCCGCTGCTGCCGTCGCTTCCGCCGGTGACGACGTCGCTGCTGCTCTCTTCTTATAGTAAAGTACGGCAGCGTCATCAGGCGCGGCGGCCTGCTCGGCTGCCTCTGCCGCCTTCCTCGCCGCCACGCGCGCGCGGCGTTCCTCCGCCAGCCGTTTGAGACCCATTTTCGCGTCTGTCCCTGGCGTGTCATCCTGCGGCGGCGTTGCGGAGGCTGGCTGAGCACCGCTGGCCGCAGCGGCGCTGTCGCCGCAGTCTGCTGCTGCCGGCGCCCCGTCAGCCTCCGTCGCTGCCGCCGCCGCTGTCGCGCTCTTATCCTCGCCTTTCTCGATGGCTGACGCCGTATCGGGCGCCTGCAGTGCTGGCGAAGCTGACACCCCCTCCGCAGTCTCCCCCGCCGTTTCGCTGGCCACCGCCGCTGGTACCTCCTTGACTGTCTCCGCTGAGCTCTCCGTGAAAACAGTAGAGGGAGCCTGTGTGTGCTCCTGAACTGCTGCTGCCGCGTCCGCGGCCGCTGCTGCAGGTGCCGCTGCCGCCACTGCCTCCTCGCAATCGGCGCACACCACCGCAGTTGTCGCCGCAGCTGGCAGCGGCTGTGTGGTGACCCCATCCTCCTTGTCAATAGTAGCGGCCGACTTGGCGTTCACATCTAAGATGTGCTCCTCTGCTGCCGCTGTCACCGCCGCCGCCGCCGCCGCCGCCGCCGGTGCAGGCGCATCTGGTAGCGGCTCTGTGGTGACCCCATCCTCCTTGTCAATAGTTGCGGACAGCATGGCACTCTCACCAACGACCGGAGCCGCTGTTGCCGCCGCCGCCGCTGCTGCCGCCACTGGCGCCACCACTGCCGCTGCCGCCGCCGCCACCGCTGGCCCCGGCGTGGGCGCGTCCGCACACGATGGCGCAGCTTCTAGCGCGCACCGCAGGGCCTTATTCTCCGCCAGAAGGCGCGCGTTCTCGGCAGCCAGCTTGGTGTTCTCCTCAGCAGCAGGCGCGGCGCGCGCGGCACTGCTGCGGCGCGCCGTGAGCCGGCGCTGTACGTCCATAAGCTGAGCGGCAGTTGCGTCGAGCTGTCCCTGCAGCGTTGCGCGGTTGTCCTCTGCCGCGCTGAGCGCTGTGCGAGCATCCGCAAGCGCCGCCTCCGCGGCGGCGCGCTTGTCCTCAGAGGCAGCGGCGGCGGCAGCGGCGGCAGCGGCGGCGCCGTCGCTACTGTCCGCCGCTGCGCGCATGCATGCCAGCTTTGCCGCGCTGCCCATCTTGTGCAGCTCGAGCGCCGCCGCCGCGCGTGCGCTGGCGACCTCGGCGGCGCATAGCTTTGTCGTCAGTCCGTTCACAGAGCCACGCAGGCCGGCAGTCTGGAGCCTGCTGAGGGTGAGCTCGCCGTGCACCTTGCTGAGATCTGCCGCGCTCGATGTCTTGACCTGGGCCAGCTCGCGCTCCGCAGCGGCGCACTTGCGCTCAGCATCAGCTGCAGCCGCCTGAGCACATGCAACGTCCCACTGCTTGGCTGCGATCGTGTCCCGCGCCGCCTGGAGCTTGGTTGCGAGTGATGCAGCCGTGGCAGCGCTCGCCGCCGCCGCCGCCTCTGCTTGTTGGCGCTGAGCATCAGCAGCAGCGGCGGCGACGCGCACGCTGACAGCCTCTGTGTTGCTGACCTCGAGAGCAGTGCGCGCCGCCTGGAGCTCTGTCGCCGCCTCCGCCGCCGCCGCCTCCGCTTGCTGGCGCCGAGCATCAGCGGCGGCGGCAGCGGCGCGCGCGCTGAGTGTCTCAGCGTTGCTGACCTCGAGAGCAGCGCACGCCGCTTGAAGCTCCGCCACTGCCGCCGCCTGCTGCGCGCGCACCTCGTTGAGCTCTGCCACCAGGTCAGCAGTGTGCGCAGCAGCCGCGGCCTTGACGTCATTCATCATGGCCTGCAGGTGGTCGATGTCGCGCGCAGCCGCCAGATGAGCAGCTTGCAGTTCCGTCGCCGCTTCGGCGGCGGCGGCGGCAGCAGCGGCGGCGGCAGCAGCGGCGGCGGCAGCAGCGGCGTTCTCCTCCACCGCGAGCTCAGCATCGACACGCGCTGCCTGCTCGTCCTCGAGAGCTGTCGCAGCAGCAGCAGCCGCAGCGGCGGTAGCAGCACGGTGCTCCTCCCACGACGCCCTCTCCACCCGCAGAGCCGCAGAAGCGACGGCTGCGGTGGCGGCAGCGCTGGCGGCACCGGCGGCGGTTTCCTCCAGTGCGGCCTCAGCATCGAGGCGCGCTGCCTTCTCGTCTTCAAGCTCAGACAGCGCAGCGGCAGCTTCGGCCTTGGCCTCAGCGAGTATTGCCTCTAGCTCAACGATCTCGCGCGCAGCAGCCGCCGCGTCAGCAGCAGTCAGCTGCGCCTCCTGCGACTCGGCCAGCGCGGCAGCGGCAGCAGCGGCGGCAGCGGCGGCGCTGGCGGTAGCGCTCTCCTCCATGACAAGCTGCATGTCGACGCGCGCCGCGTGCTCCTCGTCGAGCGCAGCGGCAGCAGCGGCGGCGGCAGCGGCGGCGGCGGCGATGTCCGCGCCGCGCGAGGCGCGCTCGACCCCCAGAGCGGCGGCGGTCATGGCGGCCTCGGCTCTGGCGTCAGCGAGCAGCGTCTGGAAGTCTGCATTGTCGCGCATGCGCAGCGCCACCAGCGCTGTAAGTTGCTGGTGTGCGGCATCCCTGCTTGCCTGTGCAGCGGCTGTGTCGGCTTGCGCGCCGGCCAGAGCCGTCATGTGCCCCTCGGCGGCGGCGGCGGCGGCGCGCGCGCGGCTCCTGTGCACGCGCGCCTGTATTGTGATGACCGCCAGCTGAAGCAGCAGGTCGGCGAAGAGCGCCCTGTCCTCATCTGTG
This sequence comes from Tribonema minus, assembly GCA_017506865.1. Lineage (NCBI taxonomy): Eukaryota > Xanthophyceae > Tribonematales > Tribonemataceae > Tribonema > Tribonema minus. Next base: position 610,563 of record JAFCMP010000521.1, on the reverse strand, counting down.
ACGCAGCGCGCGGGGAGGAAAAGCACCGCGTGTCATGGGACGGATCATCGTAATGTGCACTAGCGTAACATGTGAGCCTTTGACGGTGGTGTAGGGCCTGCAATGGTGCCATGATGCAGCCATGATCTGACTTGGCAACCAGCGAGAAACTTGCTTGTTGCCTGCGCTTACCTGACCGTGCTGCGTTGCTGTTGTTATTTCCCCCGGTTGTCCTTGTGTTGCTCCCCGTCTTGTTCACATGATGGTGGCGTATGGCAAACGCCGCGGCAGCCACCGTCACGATTGCTGCCGTTGCCACACTGGTACGTTGCCACACTGGTACGACTCCCCGCGTCCGCCCATTTGCCCAGGAGGCCCATGGTGCCTGTTTGGCATAAGAGTAACAACATCGTTGGTCGGCACAACATGGGAGAAAAATGCACTGCATTCAGGGCAAACTGTAGTGTACTTCTTCCATATATGCTATAGCCTCAGGCTGAAGGTTGATGTTGCCAAATGTCATCCCTTCTTGGGTAATAGTTTGCGTAGCATTCTGCATTGTCAGTTAACGCTGACATCGCAAGCACAATGACACGCAGACTAGCTTACAATGACCTCGTTCAAAATGGATGATGTGTCTCTGGCGCAATCATAATGATGCAAGGTCTTCCGTGGTACTTCGCGCAGCTGCACACTGTGGCACACAGAAAGGAAGCTGCATGCAGGACAGCCACCACTACTTGCAGTCAGCTGAAGACTCTCGTGCCTTGCTCATTCTTAGTGTACATGGCTATAAGAGAATGCAGCAAATATATTTGGGGCCACTTTATGACAGGCAAAACTTGCCTCTGCACCCACGAGACCCCCAGGGCTCTTGCAATGTTGCCTCCCTCTTGACCTCCGCTTCTGGTGTTCTGCAAGGATGCTGCAACAGCAGTAAGGTGCAATGATAAGCATGCGGCGACCGCCGCCCCTGTCTGCTCACAGATGTCAAGCTGTTTATCGCAAGAAACCAGTCGCCGAGTTTGCAACCTATTCAAGACCTCGCCAGACACACAACGCTGTGCCGAGCGCACATATCTTTACCTGCTGCAATAGCGGCTTCTTTCCTGCTGCCGGCGCTGCGTGCAATACCCCTGCTCTCGTGCACGAGTACCGTGGAAGCAGATGTCTGCTCTTGCAAGAAAGAGAGAGGCTTTTCTTGCAGGCGTTTCGTGGGAGCGTCTGCGAGTGAAGTCGAAACTTGAAGCATAAATGTTGGTGAGGTGGGCGCCGAAACATAGCGTTGTCTAAGCGCGCAGCAGCAAAGAGCGGTGTACGCCGCGCAATACCATTCCGACACACCACCGCCGCGCCGCCGGTGAGATCCGCACCTCGGAAGTGCGCGATTACTTGTCATGTTTGGTAGCAAGCACTGAACGTAGCTCTAGCATTGTTGGCGTCGACAGGCCTCCTCGGTATATACGCCAGCAGATAGGCTGCCGGGGCGCAGCAGCTACACGCAACTGCACGCTTACTGCTATCGATGTATCGTTGTTCAGTTCAAGGCGCTCCACGCACAGTGACTTCCTTTCATCGAGCGCCATTAAACAAAAACGTTACTGCCAGCTTCGTGCGCGCTGTGCCGTGCCGCTTGGCCGCCGCGACATGGCGTGTCGACATCATGCCAAAAGAGCCTTTTTGACACAACCTCCCCCAGCCCCAGAGCTTCAACATCGTTCGGCGACTCGCCGGATATGGCGTGTCGGAGAACGCAGCGGGGAGGAGGCGTACGCAGCGAGCGCGGAAGGAGTGACCGCTGCGCTTGCTGCTGCTGTGCTTGGCGCATGCCTTTCAGCCCGTAAGTTTGCGTGGTGTTCACGCGCGATCCTGGTTCGGTTCAGTTCAGCACGCGTGAGAGACGACGTTGGCGTCCAGGCTTAAGACCACACTGATGATGAGCCAGGATCAGTGCATGTCTTTGAGCTGCTGAACTCTGCCACACTGGCAAGGGGCTGTTGTGGGCAGACTCAACGCCCTAGCACCCACCTGCCAGAAACTGTGGCACAAACAGCCACACACAAGTTTGGCAGGTCCTGTTCTCAACAGCACACCATCTGCTGCACTCCATCAACCATGAATTCTGCATGCCTTTCATGCCTGCCCCAACCTCATCAATTCCCTTGCCATTTATAAGTGTTGCAGCTGGTGTCAACAGTTGGGTGCTAACTTGCTGGCAGCTGATTTTTTTTTATGACCTGCACCAGGTGTGCTGCAGCTCGACCGGTAATGTCGCCAACTGATACCTGTCATTCCATCACGTCAGTGTGCCGCTGCCCAGCAATTTTGACTGCGCTTGTACGCTTCAAGCAAGGGGAGCCATGTGGCTGTACTGACGTTCTCTGTTATGGTTCTCCTTCTCTTCCATGCGCTGGCCGTCGGCGCTCGCGCACCACCATGGACCAGACAAATGGAATTGGCGAGGCGCAGCGGCGTGCTGGAGCAGACGCAATTCGGGTGAGGCATCTGGCTGATGCACACGTTGCAGGTGTGTGCAAACAGAGGTGAAGTTTGCTATTTCTCTCTGTCGCTCAGCACGCACAAGCAGATCATGGCAGCATAGCGACATCGCCCGTAAAATGTCGATTACAATGATGCTCTGGCATGCAGTGTTGCGTGCTCTGTGCGCATCAGCGCGGCCCAGAATAAGACCGTCTTGCACTGCGGGTATGCCGGCAAGGCGTCTATGCAATGACGTATGCAAGCAGCATGAGGCTCAGGTTCCTAACCCATCTAACTGTGTCAATGCGGCTGACCGATACAGATACGCTCGACCATTGTGGGGGGCATAGTATGCGATGATGATGTTCTTACATCAACCAGTCGTGCATGGCATGCTGAATCATCCATTCACTCCCCTGGGTGCATGCCGCAAGTTGCGTTTGACGCGCACGCGCTCAAGCGTGCTGCATTTTTCTCCCTGCGTTCACTCAGGACCCCTAGCTGATGTGCATTTGTCCTCTGCCACGTGTTCACCAATGTTGTGCTATATGGTTTACTGGACCAATTTCATCATGGAATTTGGCGATTGTACAGCAGGCACATTTATTATTGGTAGTATTTATGTGTAGTTGCTGCACAGTTTCCGTCCCTCATTGAAACCATGATTTTTTGCCTGAAATAAGAACCAGTCTCTCACAAGTATGTGGGATGCCTGAAATAAGACTGTGGTCTCTGATTGTGCGAACTCATGCGGTTCTTCATTATGAAGTGTCCAAAAAGCGTACAAACAGCCCTAGCCGCCTCATGCCAGCGGCAACATCAGTTGCTCACAGCGTACCATTCCCCGTGCTGTTTTGTTCTTCCGCATATTTCAGCAAACCGCCGGTGATCCTCAGATGCCGCTCTGCGCCGCTGGATAGAGCGCGCTCGAAAGCTGCATTTTTTGCATGTAACATGTGGGCTGTTGCGGACGAACCGGATGGCTAGACACAAATCAGCGACATCACGGGCGGTCCCCACTGCTGCACCTGTGCGCCGACGACACAAGCTCGCATATCATGACGTCTGCGTCGTCTGTCACGGCAGCCGGCGCGCACCTGCAAGACTACCTGATGGGCCACATTCAATTTGGCTGCATGGCGCTGGTGGTAGTCATTGCCAATGCTGCTGCTGCTGCTGCTGCAGGGGGGCAGCGGGTCTATAGTGCTGCCACCTCTTGCGATGATCATCGAGCACTGGCTTGATGCCTGGGGGGGAGACTGTTTTGGCTGCTTTCCACTTGAACTTCCTGCGCTGGTCTGCCGGGTCGTAGACTGGCGCAAGCCCCTCCCCTGCCGGTTGACACTCATGTTGGCTTTGGTCCTCTTGGCAAACACTTGGCGGCGGCGGTGGTGGACGCGTGCTGCCTGCATGCTGCAACTCACAGAGTAAGCCCATGTTGAAATTTCACAGAAAGTGACGCGCTGTGTCCTCGGTCTGGGCCCACTGCAGTGCTCGTCCAGGTTTTGATGATGCTGTGCACTCGCCGTGCCTACGGTGAGGCAGGACGTTTCTGTTATGAACAAGAAAATGGTGCATTCCGGTGGAATGGTGTGCAGCCTGGATGATGTGCACCTACGCTTTCGGGCATTGGTGCGCGTGGGTTTGGTCACTGATGTGAACAATTGGACAGTTTCACATGCAACTGCCCGTAGGCGCGAAGCGCTGGGACGCCACGCGCACCGCCGGCGCCGCCGGGCAGCGGCGTGCGCACCAACATCAGTTGTGACGCACGACTTAATGCAAATAGTTGGAAGAATTCAGCGCAGGCATTGCCGCCACTTTTTTTCAATCGACGTTTCGCTGCTGCAATCATCTACGGATTTCTGTGACATGACCATCTGCCACTTTTGAAGCCGATGTGGGCAAGACCTTCAAATTCCGAAATCTCTACACGACTGTGTGAGTTCTTGCCGGAAAGCATCCGCAGCCACATGAGCTGGGTCGCTTGCATGACACCAGGTGATGTCACCAGCTGGTGGTGAACGACGTGCTGAACCCCAGATTGTCAATTTTAGAGCCGATGAAACCTGAATGCATGGAACTCATGCACAATAATCTCTAAGGAGCCATACTGTTAGACACCAACGATGCGGCAGAGGCAGCAGTGACGCTCGTAGAGCAGGCACTGCCACCTGAATGATGAACACACTCTTTCTAACCAACTGTCACTTTCAGGAGCCACGATGATGATCAGTATCCATGCAATGAAAAAAACATTTTGAGGCGATTCATTCACGATCATCCGCAACAGGCGCAAGAAGCAAGAATGTCAGACACCAACGATGCAGCAGAGGCAGCGGTTACGCTCGTCAAGGTGGGCTCGAATCCCACGCAGCCCCTGCAGCCTCCGCAGGCCATTCTGCCTGCTGCGGTTCCACCGATCGACACCAACGGCGATGATGCAGCAGCAACACCAGACACAGCTTCACCAACTGCCACAGAAGCAGAGCCGACCACGGCACCGGTGGCTGCCGTGGCTGCTGCCGCTCCAGTCCCGCCTGTGCAGACAGCACCGACCCATCTCCAGTCCGGAGATGGCGTCAACTCGCCAGCAGTCGTCGCCGCTGCGGTCGCGGTGGCCAACGCAGGAGTGTCGGCTGCGGCGGGGGATCCAGAGCTCCAGTTCCCCTTCCCCGTGGACATGAGCAACATGTCCCGCAAGGACCTCGTCATGGTGTGCAAGGCCCGCAAGATCGTGGTCGGACAGAAGAAGAAACAGGAGCTGCGGGAGGCCATCAGCGCCCACGAGAGAGAGGTGGCTCGGCAGACGGGCTACACGCTGCCCCCCGACCACGACCCGTACTACAACGCAGAGCAGGAGCAGCTGGCGCGCGACTCGGCGGCGGCGGCGGCAGCGGCGGGCGGCGCCAGGAAACCGGGGCGGCCCGCAGCGGCGACAACATCGGCGGCGGACGCCATGAAGGTGGCCGTGGCGGTACTGGAGGAGCGCCAGCAGACGGACCGCCCGCTCGCTCCGCAGCACGAGCGCCAGCTCCTGCAGCAGCAGACACACCTGCAGCACCTGCAGCACCAGCAGCAGCAGCAGCTGCTGGCGCAGGAGAGGGCGGGCGCCGGCGGCGCAAACAAGCGCGCGCGCGAGCTGCCGCTGCTGCCGCAGCCGCCGGCGCAGCAGCAGCTGCAGCAGCAGCTTCTGCCGCAGCAGCTTCCGCCGCAGCAGGTGCCACTGCAGCTTCAGCAGCAGTTGCATCACTACCAGCAGCAGCAGCTGCTGCAGCAGCAGCAGCTGCTGCAGCAGCAACAGCAGCAGCAGCAGAGGCTAAGCGTAGGCAGCGGCGGCATGCCACCAGTCTCAATGGCGCCGGCGGCAGCAGCGCCGGCGACGCCGCTGCTGCCGTCGGCGCCGTCCATGGAGGCGGCGGCGGCGCCGGCGGCGGCGCAGCAGGCGAACACGGACATCGCGCGGCGCGCGGAGGCGCTGCAGCACTACATTGCCAGCTTTGCGCGGCTGCGCGAGATGCGCAACGACATGGCGCGCGAGGGCCTGACGGACGCGCACGACGAGGTCGCGTTCGTGGCGGAGCAGCTGCGCTCCGTGCGGCAGAAGATCTGCGAGCTCTCGTGAGGCGGCGGCGGCGGCGCTGCCTGCTCTCCACATGCTGCTGCCCGCGCCGCGCAATATTGCTGCCGCGCGCGCACGCGCCAGCCGTCGCCGCCGCACACTCAGCGCTGCCGGCGCGCCCGCCGCGTCAGCGACCGCTGCTGCTGGCGCCATCAGTGATGGCAGTGCGTTCACCTGCGCCCGCGCGTCCCCCGAGTCAGTGCTGCGCCCTGGATTGTCGTTGCGACACTGTGCACGGCGTCGCAGCGCATCGTGATCAGGAGCACATCGCTGCGTCTTGCGCCGAGAGCGCAGTGGCGAGGATGCTTACATGTGCCGACTCAACGCTCGCACGCGTGCACCAATGGCGTGACTATAATTACCATGTTACGCCTCGAGAGCAGCGGCGTCGGCGCCGGCAGCGGTGTTGGCGCAGCTTCCCTTTCGGCAAGCCAAGATTCAGCAGCTGCGCCGCTGCAGCTCATCGCAGCCGCGCTTTTTCAGGCGACTCTGGTCACAGCAGCAGCCTCAGAGCTGCGCAGCCGCTGACGCGCTGCTGCCTAAGCAGTCATCGGCACCAACCTTCGCCCTGCTTCATTGCCCTCCCCTCCGCCCCCCCGCGCCTGCACACGCGCCACATGCGCACACGCAGACATTTGTTGCCCCCGTGGTAAATAGCTGGAGGTGTACATGCACAGACGACCGCCTGTGCCCACGCCCCTGATTCAGCTTTTGCAAATACACTCTGGCAACACGAAGGACCTACAGTGATGAGTAATCGTCGTCTATCTCCTATATGCCCGTGGTCCCAGAGCAACAACGCAGTAGATCATCTTTCTGAACAAGTGGCACGCATGGCGCAAGACACAGCGCAGGACCTGCTTGTGTCATTTCGGGCAACAGAACGTTTCCAAGAGCTTGTTGGCACCGCACCATGCATGCACCATGCATGCCACAAGTGAGTGCTCACACCAGAGCGTCATCGTCGCAGGCTAACGAACTCTCATGCCAGGCATGATATGCGCATGGCACTGCCGCACGCGCTCAAGATTTGTACTCAGTGTTCGCAATTGGGAGATCCAACCTGTGTGCAGAGGAGGTGCCGTCTGCCATGCCAGCGCTCCTTGCCATTCACAGCACGACAAGCCACTACACTTGCTCATCTTCAAGTTCAAGTCGTTCAGTGAAACACGCAAAGCACAAGCTGTGCAGACGCACGGTGGCAGAGGCTTCTCATGTCCTTCTCCTGTAAAATTCAGGCTATGTGGATTTCTTCAAACACTACAGCACTAAGCTGAGCACTGCAGCTGTGCAGCAACGCTCAAGTGCTCAGCGGGTGGCCTAGTGCAGCGGCTTGCCGGCGCGTTCACCAGCGCAAGAAACGTACTTTTTAAGACTGCCGATGCAGCGGTGTGTGTGTGTGGGGCGGGGACACACCCGTTTGCCTAAGAAATGCAAAGGCGTACGCAACACTCAACGCGCCTTGCAGACCCAGACCCAGACCCCAGGGCACGCCTGCCGCTGCGGGTGGCGCATGCGCATGGGGCATATATACACCTTGCCTCTCTGAGGTACAAGCTTAATCGATTCGGCCTTAGGAGGAATCTGCATGCTATAATTACTGCTGCTGCTGTTGCTGCTGGGATTGTGACATTGCGAGCTGTTGTTGAAGGCTACGTGCGCATCGCTGCCGCTATCTCCGTCCCTCCCGCGCGCGCGGTGCCAGATTGAAGGGCGTGTGGGGCGGCTCTCATGCCATGTACTCCACTGCCTGCGCGACCGGCGCGGTGCGGCGGCAACGCCACCCGTCAGTTGCAGAGGGCGGGCGCAGCGCGCGCATGCTCAGTGCATCGCAGTGCATTGCGCCGCAGCGCGTGGCCTTGCTCTCGCTGTGAGCGCGGCGGCTTCCGCGTGGGTCGCTGGCGCGCGCGCACATGCTGACACTGCCGCGCCCACAACTGCTGCTGCTGCACTCTGGCCACTGCTGCTGCTGCTACTGCTGACGCCGCCGCGCAAAAGCGCTGTCGCGGCCGCTGCCACTGCAGCCTGCGCGCCGCTGCAGCATCTGCTACATATTGAGCACTGCAGCAGTGCAGCGTGTCGCGCAGCAGCAGCAGCGCGCCTCAGTCGAGGACGATCGGCGCGGCGGCGGCGGCGCGTGCTGTCGTCTCCACGTTGATGATCACGCGCTGCTGCTTTGCGGCGAGCAGCGGCGACACCACGAGCGGGCGTGACTCTCCCCCCATGTGCTGCCTGATGTCTGGCGACTTGGGCTTGCCGCCCATGCTGCTGCTGCGCGGCTTCTTGCTGCTGCTGCTGCTGCTGCTGCCGCCGCCGCCGCCGGTGGTGCCGGTCGAGTGGCGCTTGCGGGACTGCAAGCAAGGGCGCGCGTGCCGGGTGGGAGGGAGGCGGTCATTGAGGCTGCAGTCTAGGTATATACGCACTGTTTCCGCGAAATGATACTTCTACTTCAAATCGCACGGGGCCTAAGAGGATCGCCATGCTGCCAATCAGCTGCCTAAGTGTTTTTGTTCTCGTAGAAATGACCAGTAGAAACATTGTGACCGTTGATCAACTGCACTGCCAAAGGCAGAGACCAAGCCAAGGCATGGTGCTCGTCGGCTCGTGTTCTTCAGGTGCAAGAAGGGAGTGCGGCAGCTCCTCAGAGGCCACAACCTCACAACTGCAGCGCGACAGCGGCAGCAGCGGGAGAGCGTCTGGCGCAGCTCGTCGAGCGCTGCCACCGCCAGCGATGTCCTACGGGATTCACAGCCCGCGTCAGAGCTATTTTCGTTCGTCTTGTTCCGACAGGCTTGTACTTTGAGCATCGAAGTATGTGGGTGCAACGTGGCATGAGCTGACAGTCCGGTGCTGCCGCGCCAGGCAGCAGCTCCCACGCAGCGAACCGCGAAATCACTCCAGGGCGTGCTCTGCACCAGCGGCAGAGCAAGCGCAGCTCAAATGTGCTGGTGGTGCCTCTAATGCGTGCGTTGTTCAACGCCCGGCTCCCCGCACCAAAATATACATACTTCAAAGTATCTTCGACCTGTGGCGTCTGGCAAGTCCGGATGGGCGTGCGACTGCGTTCTCAATTCAAAGCTGGTGTTTGTCCGAGGAGTGCGAGCGCATTCTCAATTCACAGCTGGATTCTCTCAAGCCGCACTGGAGCGCTGCGTGTCAGATGCTGCGGAGCGCTGCAGCGCCGCGGGTCGCAGCCGCGCACCCCAATACTCAAAAGCGGGGCAACCTGCAAACTCAAGACTCGGAGGGGTGCTGCCGCAACTCAGCGCGCGCTGCGCCTTGCGTCAACGCAATGTGTGACTGCCTGACTGCACTGGGCACCTGGCGCCATTGAACTACTCACGAGTCACGAGTCATGAATCTCTCTCCAGGACCTGAGCTTGCCACAAGGGGGGCGGCCTGCCACGCTCCCGCAGTGCCCACGGCAACATCACCGCGAGAGCAAGTGAACTTGAAGCTGCGTAGCAGGAGACGGGCGCATCGCGCCATCCCAGAAGTGCAGACGCGCGCGCAACGCGCAACGCCGCGCGCGCGGCAGCGGCATCTCACCTTGTCCACGTGGGTCACGGGGACGTCCGCCGCTGCTTCTGCAGCGCTCGCGTGCGCCGGCGGCGGCAGCAGCTCCTGACTCCACTCCTCTTGAAGTTGACGTGCCAGCCGCGCGTCCTCCTCCTCTTGCTGACGTCGCGCCTCTTCCGCGGTCTGCGCCGGCGATTCGTCGTCGACGACGGCGGCGGCGGCGGCAGCGGCGGTGGCGGCGGCAGCGGCGGTGGCGGCGGCCGCGTCGGCTGCAGCGCATGCGGCGGGCGGCGGCGAAGCACCAGCGACGCGCTGCGTGTGAGGGACGCGCACGGCGTGGGCCTCGGCAGACACGTGTATGTATGTAGGTACATGGACAGCGTCCGCGCTTGCGAGCATGCGCGCGCACCCACGCGGCGCGCGGCGGCGGCAGTGGCGGCGGCGGACATAGGCGCAGTGCGGACGCGCAGCGCCGACGATGCCGTGCGAGGCTGCAGACCCGCGGCGGCCGCCCGCCGGCGCCGCCATCTTCGCCGCGCATGAGAACACTGCCTGAGCATGGCTGATGCTGAGACAAACCTGACTGTTGGTTGACCTGGTCACAGGTTACATACATGCCCTACCCGCCTGACGCCGGTCGCAGAACGGCAGCCTCAGCGCGCTGACTGCTACGACTCCCGCACAAGTCAAACGGGCCTCGGCTCTCTCTCTCTCAGCGGCAGGCGCTACTGTACGGCGCGCACGCGGGTGACTCAACCTCGACATTTATCACCCACCCCGTCCATGAGTACACATCCCCCATCTGCAAAGTTCGTACTTCGAGCGTCCTCCTACGCCATCCCCGAGGACGGCTGTCGCAGCACGAGATTGTCAGGATAGGGGCACTTCCAACTACTTGTATACTTCTACCAGAAAGGCACGCGCACTACCCTGCTCAGACCTTCTGCAGAGCCAGGCAGCCC